>JANAVB010033012.1:7647941-7742941 GCA_029216955.1 Iris pallida | reverse complement strand
CCATCTTCATCTAGGTATATCATGTCCCACTCAAACCCATCCCCTTGTACTCTATTTTCGTGCTACGACTTTCAGGTTAAAAGGACTAGCTACAACCCTTACCACAATAACGGTATACTTTCTGACTTCCACTAGAGCCTCAGCCTTGACTCAGTACATTCGACCCAACATATGGTTGTGATCTACTCGAAGCCCACTACGAACAAGCTACTAATGTGCCACCCAATTGAGACCTCTTGTGCTACTTAAACACAAAAGTCACTGAAGGTGCATTTCAGGCTTACGGACCTAGCTAACCAACCCTACTAGCAACTAGCTCAACCACTTGGAAGGAATCCTATTCTAGGTTACCCTAATCTAGTAAGAATAGTTTTATCATTGGAATCTTATCTAGTCCATATAGATTGAAACCCAAGGTTCATCCAATCAACAACTGATGTCCAAATAGAGAACCTATTAAGACCACAATCTTGATTTCTCAAATTCCGTTCCATTATAGAACCTTGTTTGAATTAGAATTTCGAGAACGAGACTTCTGCATTGCACGGATTGCATGCCGCTCTAAGTAGCGAAGGGTTCTTCGATGTAGCAAGTGACTGGACTAGAGTAGCCCAATTTAGCGAATAAGATAATAGGTTCATATATACCCTTTTAATCTATATTATTGTATATTCTCGACCGCTCTTTAAACTTCATAATTGCTCTTGATTGTTCTTCCTTATTTTTCTGTCCATTCTATTGCAGAGAGAAGAAGGTCATACTTATTAGAATTCACCAATATTTCTTAGCTACTTGTGTAAATTTGTTGATTGTTAGATTTTGGATTGCCATATAGATAGAAGAGGGCGGTAGATGACTTATGCCTAGATATCTGTCGGTAGAATTGTTAGAAACTAGTTAGAAAATTATAAGGTTTTTGTGACCGTGTTTTGAGGAGTAGTGCGACGGTAGAAGTCCCCAAATATTCGGAATTATAAAATGGCTAGAGACAGCTATATAATGTTTTGAGGAATTAAAATTTCGGAGATTAAGGTAATAGTAGACTTCTATTTTGAATTTTTAAGGAATAGCTATGAATTAGAATTTCGAGGACGAAATTATTTTTAAGGTGGGTAGATTTGTAGCTCCCCTTCCCGGATTATTTATTTATTTATTTATTTATTTATTTATTTGATTTAAATGGAGATTTTAGAATTTTGATAAATATTTATTTAGTTAATTATTACGGTAGATGATTTTAGCCATGGTTGAGTTTTGAAGTACTAGACGACAAGGATTTGTGGCACGGGAGATGTAGCAGTGTGCCTTGACTAGTGTACTAGTCATGCCCGGGGAAACCTAGCCATAGGGATGTCCTTACTAGGAAAACCTGTCACGCCCCGATTTGGGGAATCGCTCGCTTTGCTTCGATTCACGCCGAATCGATCGTCCTCGCTAAGGCGTGATGCCGTACAAGTCTGGAGTTGCACTTGTACAAGGCTAGAACATTGCACATTTATATCATTTTGAAACATTTGAAGTAAGCCACAGTTGCGAAAACATTGAGACACAATATAGGAAGAAGAAATACTCATTTTATTCATAATTGTAGTCAGAATACAACTTTTCTCGATAATATTTGCAATGCCATTTCGGCTACATTGATTAATGAAAAGAAGTACAACTAATAGGCTGCCATGAAATAATTTCCCATTCCATACATCATGCCCCTTTAATACTTGAAGTATAAACAGCTATCTTTGAAATCTCCGCAATACTTTGTGCGTCTTTAGGGAAAAACAACTTGAAAGGAAACAGCAGTTCAGAAAGCTTTAATTGCGATGTGCGCCCGAGCCTTCTCCAGTACCTGTGGAGGAGGGGTCAGCACATTATAACAATGCGCTGGTGAGCCCCGTTGGCCCACTCAGCTAAACCAATATTTTATTAATGACAAGCATTTTAAAGATATGAATTTATAAGGGACAGGCAACATTTAGAGTAAATCACAATTCAAATGACATGGTAGTTCAATAGACCATGTTTACTTTACCATTGGCCGAATCCAGCTTTCCTGCATAAGATACAGGATAATAATAATACACTTACCGCCCCTGCATAAGATATTGATTAGCATACATTCCCACGATGTGACCACTGGTGTTGTTAAACCATATGGACTCTTTTCATTCATTCATTTATATTTGGGACTTCAAGATAATGAGATGACAGCACAGTAGGGAGCTAGCCTCTATGATGCCTCGCATTACTCATGTTCCCCAAAGCACTTCATTATTTCCTCCTAGGCCGAATCGGTACAGGCGCCCCTGTACCGTTCGAGGAAATTATTGCTCAATCCTTGTATACAAGTTGTCCATGGTCAGGTGAATGTGTGTCCGACTTGATATACACAGTGTGCATAGAATATTTGAAGTAATAGGCAACAAGATCATTCTTAGCATTTCATAACCATCATTCTAGGCATCAATTCAATCATTTCCATGTTCTGTTCATTTCAGTGTAATCAATTCATTTCAATGTTCTATCTCTAGCATCTTAGTGGTATTGACTTGTGGCATTAGCATCTTGGTATCGATCAACGGATGTTGCAAGACAATTATTTAGTTGGCATGAAGGAATAGCGAGAGGGACAATACCACCACAGAGATCCACACTCACCAAATTAGAGAATCGTCGAGAGAGAGAGGAACACTTGCACGCTTAGCCTTCCGTCACGCGTCAGTCTGCATTGGCACCAAAAGATTGATTAATAATCCGTCTCGTTGTGTTCTCTTCTCTCAGAATTCTCAAGAATGAATGCTATGCAAATCGATGAAAAAAGGGCAAGAATCAAATCATCGAAAATCATTCAGAAAAGCATCCATCAAAACCAAGCAGCAAAACCAGCAGCAAAACATCCAGAGAAAACTCTTGGACGCATTTCAAGAGTAACCGATCCATCAATTGGAAAGATTCTTATGCACTTGTCCGTGATCGATTCGATGCCGACGGTAAGTTTCCCCAATACTCGGTTCCGACCGAGTTAGCCAAGCCACAAGCCTTACATAGTGAACCGCTAGGAGCGGGACACTACATAATATACCACTAAGAAAAAGTTTCGTCCTCGAAACTTAAAGCAAAGGTCCTACCTCAAAATTATCAAACAGCGAGGGGTACTTCACTCGCATCTCTTCCTCTAATTCCCATGTCGACTCCTCTACAGCATGGTTCCGCCACAGCACGTTGACCAGGGATACTGTCCGATTCCGCAAAACTTTCTCTTTCCTGTCCAAAATTTGGACAGGTTCTTCAGTGTAGGATAGGTCAGCGCTCAGCTGCAGCTGGTCAAAATTCACTACGTGACTTGGATCATGCACGTACTTCCGAAGTTGAGATACATGGAAGATATCGTGCACATCAGCCAAAGCCGGAGGCAGTGCAAGTCGATAAGCCACTGAGGCTACCTTCTCCAAAATCTCGAATGGTCCGACGAATCTCGGGCTTAGCTTTCCTTTCATCCCAAACCGCATCACACCTCGCATGGGTGTGACCTTCAAGAAGACATGATCGCCTGCTGTGAATTCCAAAGGTCGTCGATGAACATCCGCATAACTCTTTTGTCGACTTTGAGCAACTCTAAGTCTTTCTCAAATTAAGCGAATCCTCTCGACGGCCTGTTCCACAAGTTCTGGTCCAAGCACTTGCCGTTCACCTACTTCATCCCAGCATATTGGTGATCGACATTTTCGTCCATATAAGGCTTCGTACGGGGCCATTTGGATACTTGCCTGATAACTGTTGTTATAGGCAAATTCTGCTAATGCGAGATGTGTGTCCCAATTTGTCTTCGAATCGAGCACGCACAATCTCAACATATCTTCAAGAATCTGGTTTACTCTCTCTGTCTGACCATCAGTCTGCGGATGGTAAGCTGTACCGAAGTTCAACTTTGTGCCCATAGCCGAGTGCAGACTTATCCAAAATCGCGACAAGAATCTTCCGTCTCTATCCGATACTATAGAAGCTGGCACCCCATGTAATCGAACAATTTTATTTATGTAGATCTGAGCCAACCGTTCTACTCCCCATGTAACTTTTATTGGAATAAAATGTGCCGACTTGGTTAATCTATCCACGATAACCCAAATCGCATCATTTCCCTTCTGAGTTCTTGGCAAGCCAACTATAAAATCCATACAGATATTATCCCACTTCCACAGTGGGATAGCCAAATTTTGTAGTTCTCCGCCTGGCCGTTGATATTCGGCCTTCACACGCTGACAATCCATGCATTGTGACACGAATAGCGCCACATCCTTCTTCATACCATGCCACCAAAAGGTTGAGCGTAGATCCTTATACATTTTCGTGCCTCCCGGATGCAAGGAATACTTCGCGAAATGAGCCTCGGTCAGTATTTCCTTCCTGATATTCTCATCCTTAGGAACGCACAATCTCCCCTTGACACGAATAGTGTCATCTTCAACGGTAAAGTCTGACGCCTTTCCTGCTAGAATCAACTCGCGTATCTTCTGCAGAAACGGGTCATCCTTCTGAGCAATCTTAATCCTTCCCCGGAGACTCGGCTCAAGTTGTAACTGAGCCAACTGCACATTCTGCGGACGGATCCTGAACTCGATGCCCATCTCTTCAAGATCCCGTAGTACCTCTTTTGCTATTGTTAGGGACCCAACAAATTTCCGACTCAAGGCATCAGCTACCACGTTCCCTTTACCCGGCGTGTAAGAGATTGTCAAGTCATAATCTTTGATCAATTCTAACCAACGCCGCTGCCTCAAATTCAATTCCTTTTGCGTGAATATGTACTTTAGGCTTTTGTGATCCGTGAAGATCTCGCAGGACACACCATAAAGATAGTGTCGCCACAATTTCAACACGAACACAATCGCCGCCAGTTCCAAATCATGTGTTGGATAATTCTTCTCATGCTGTTTGAGTTGTCTCGAAGCATAAGATATTGTCTTCCCATGTTGCATAAGAACACATCCCAACCCAAGTCCCGACGCGTCACTGTAGATCTGAAATCCCTCAGAGCCTTCCGGCAGTGCTAAAATTGGGGTCGTGACGAGTCGCTGCTTGAGTTCTTGGAAACTACTCTCACAGTCGTCCGTCCACTTAAATACGACTCCTTTCTGAGTCAGGCGAGTCAAAGGCGAGGCGATTCTCGAGAAGTCCTTCACAAATCTACGGTAGTACCCGGCTAAACCAAGGAAACTCCGTATTTCACTAGCTGATGCAGGCTGCTTCCAGTCCACCACTGCCTCAATCTTCTTTGGGTCGACGGCAACACCTTCCGCCGAAACAACATGTCCAAGGAACGACACGCTGTTCATCCAAAACTCGCACTTACTTAGCTTTGCATAGAGCTGGTTGTCCCGCAGCGTCTGAAGTACTTCTCTCAAGTGCTCGACATGAGTCTCCCCATCCTTTGAGTAGATCAAGATGTCATCGATGAACACAACAACAAACTTGTCTAAGAACGGTCGAAACACTCTATTCATTAAATCCATGAAGGCTGCTGGAGCATTAGTCAAGCCGAATGGCATGACCAAAAACTCATAGTGTCCGTATCTCGTACGGAATGCTGACTTAGAAACATCTTCGGGTCTGATCTTCAACTGATGATATCCTGAACGAAGATCGATTTTTGAAAACACGGTCGCCCCTTGTAGCTGATCGAATAGATCATCTATCCTTGGCAAAGGATACTTGTTACGGATGGTTGCCTTATTCAGTTCTCTGTAATCGATGCATAGCCGCATCGTTCCATCCTTCTTCTTTACAAACAACACTGGAGCTCCCCATGGAGATACACTTGGGCGAATGTATCCTCGGTCTAATAATTCTTGTAGCTGCACCTTTAGTTCCTTCAATTCTGCCGGAGCCATCCTGTACGGCGCTTTAGATATCGGACGAGTATCCGGAAATGTGTCAATTGTGAATTCAATTTCTCTATCCGGCGGCATCCCAGGTACCTCGTCCGGAAACATATCGGGGAACTCTGCCACAATCTCGGTCTGATTCGAATCTACACCCTTCATTTGAGTATCAAAAACAGAAGCAAGGAACCCTTCACACCCTGAGTACAACACGTGCCTTGCTGTAACTGCCGATATTACCATAGGTCCTTGGAACGCCGAGCCGCACGAGTAAGAGAACTCTGTTTCTCCGGTTAGGCGAAACACAACTCTCTTATCCGCACAGTCAATCGTTGCATGACAGGCGCTGAGCCAGTCCATTCCCAAGATGATATCGTACTCTTTGATGTCGAGTACAATTGCATCCAGCGATAAAGTCTTGCCTCCAATTTTAATGTAGCCGTCCCTGCAAATCAAAGTTGCAGGCATATCTACTCCCGAAGGAGTGCTAACACACAAAGCTGTCTTTAGTTGAGTCATACAAAATTTATTTTCCGTTGCAAAATCAGAAGAGATAAAGCAATGAGTAGCGCCAGAATCAAAAAGTACTCTTGCAGGTGTGCCTTTATATAGCAACGTACCTGTTATAACATTCTCCGCAGTCTGGGCCTCTGCCTGAGTCAAGGCATAAACCCTTGCTTGCCCACCTTGTTGATTCGGTGCATTCCCAGCTGGAGCCGGTAAGGCTGGTGGCACTTCGCCACGATGCTGGTTGTTATATAGTCCCCGATTGTGGTTGTTGTTATGCCCACGATACTGATTATTGTTATGCCCACGAGGAGGATACTGATTCCCTCCTCTATTTCTGCAGTCAGCTTCCTTATGGCCCTGTTCGCCACATTTGAAACACTTCACCCGACAATCCTCAGATCGATGTCCCCAACGGTTGCATGATTTGCAACGTTCTGTATGTTGAGGCCCTCTATTGTCTCCAGTATTGTGACGCTTAGGTGCGTCGTTCCTGCTAGCAGACCAAGGTCGTTTCTGATTATTGAGTCCTTGGTTGCTCTTCATTGTCTCACGACTAGCCGGCTTATGAAATCTCTCCATCTCGAGAGCTGTCTCGTACGCCTCCCGGTAAGACGTACATTTTCGAGTTAGCACATCCCGCTCTAGGCCTTCATTCAAGCCTTGCACAAATCTTCCTCGCTTGGCGTCGTCATTCGGTACCATGTACCCAGTGAATGCGACTCTCTTCAAAAACTCTGTCTCGTAGTCATGTACTGACATACTGCCTTGTCGAAGTGCAATGAACTCATTCTCTTTTCGTTGTCGGACAGCGGGTGGAATGAATTGAGTGATGAAAGCCTGCTTGAAGGCCTCCCAAGACATCTTTATATCCTGACTATTTCCGCAAAGTGCCTGTCTCTGCGAAATCCACCATTCTTGGGCTTTGAGACGAAGTTGTACAGCGGCACACTCCACTCTCTTACTGCCCTGAATCTCTAACATTTGGAAATAGCCCTCCAGTGTGTTCAAGAAGCCCATCACCTCATCTGGCACCTCTTTCCCATTAAAATTAGGTGGGTCGCAACTTTTAAATTCAGAGAACTTGAAGCTCGTCCTCTTCCGTGTCGGCGTCTCAGATTTCTCTGCCGGCACCTCCACGGTCTCGGTTGCTGTGGCCTTTGCAGAAATATTAGAATCGGCCGACAGCTTGATGACAATCTGAGTTAGACTATCAACTTGCTTTTGTTGAGCATCCAGCTGCTCCTGAAACTGATACTGAAGCTGCTCCTGAAGCGCGCGATGTTGAGCTTCGCTCTGCTTCCTCTGAGCCTCCATTTGCTTAATCAGTTTCTCAATCGGGTCAGACGATGAATTCGTCTTTGAGCTATCACCCTTGGTCATTCTACAACAAAGAAATAATTCCATTAGCACTCATAAAATATTTATGGGCTTATTGTATGGAACATTATTTCATGCCAGCGCTATCGACACCATCAATCGAGAAAATTTGCATCAAGACTTCCTTTTTGAAATAATTATTTTTGAAATCCGAGGAAGTGAAACCGTGCTCTGATACCAACTTGTCACGCCCCGATTCGGGGAATCGCTCGTTTTGCTTCGATTCACGCCGAATCGATCGTCCTCGCTAAGACGTGATGCCGTACAAGTCTGGAGTTGCACTTGTACAAGGCTAGAACATTGCACATTTATATCATTTTGAAACATTTGAAGTAAGCCACAGTTGCGGAAACATTGAGACACAATATAGGAAGAAGAAATACTCATTTTATTCATAATTGTAGTCAGAATACAACTTTTCTCGATAATATTTGCAATGCCATTTCGGCTACATTGATTAATGAAAAGAAGTACAACTGATAGGCTGCCATGAAATAATTTCCCATTCCATACATCATGCCCCTTTAATACTTGAAGTATAAACAGCTATCTTTGAAATCTCCGTAATACTTTGTGCGTCTTTAGGGAAAAACAACTTGAAAGGAAACAGCAGTTCAGAAAGCTTTAATTGCGATGTGCGCCCGAGCCTTCTCCAGTACCTGTGGAGGAGGGGTCAGCACATTATAACAATGCGCTGGTGAGCCCCGTTGGCCCACTCAGCTAAACCAACATTTTATTAATGACAAGCATTTTAAAGATATGAATTTATAAGGGACAGGCAACATTTAGAGTAAATCACAATTCAAATGACATGGTAGTTCAATAGACCATGTTTACTTTACCATTGGCCGAATCCAGCTTTCCTGCATAAGATACAGGATAATAATAATACACTTACCGCCCCTGCATAAGACATTGATTAGCATACATTCCTACGATGTGACCACTGGTGTTGTTAAACCATATGGACTCTTTTCATTCATTCATTTACATTTGGGACTTCAAGATAATGAGATGACAGCACAGTAGGGAGCTAGCCTCTATGATGCCTCACATTACTCATGTTCCCCAAAGCACTTCATTATTTCCTCCTAGGCCGAATCGGTACAGGCGCCCCTGTACCGTTCGAGGAAATTATTGCTCAATCCTTGTATACAAGTTGTCCATGGTCAGGCGAATGTGTGTCCGACTTGATATACACAGTGTGCATAGAATATTTGAAGTAATAGGCAACAAGATCATTCTTAGCATTTCATAACCATCATTCTAGGCATCAATTCAATCATTTCCATGTTCTGTTCATTTCAGTGTAATCAATTCATTTCAATGTTCTATCTCTAGCATCTTAGTGGTATTAACTTGTGGCATTAGCATCTTGGTATCGATCAACGGATGTTGCAAGACAATTATTTAGTTGGCATGAAGGAATAGCGAGAGGGACAATACCACCACAGAGATCCACACTCACCAAATTAGAGAATCGTCGAGAGAGAGAGAGGAACACTTGCACGCTTAGCCTTCCGTCACGCGTCAGTCTGCATTGGCACCAAAAGATTGATTAATAATCCGTCTCGTTGTGTTCTCTTCTCTCAGAATTCTCAAGAATGAATGCTATGCAAATCGATGAAAAAAGGGCAAGAATCAAATCATCGAAAATCATTCAGAAAAGCATCCATCAAAACCAAGCAGCAAAACCAGCAGCAAAACATCCAGAGAAAACTCTTGGACGCATTTCAAGAGTAACCGATCCATCAATTGGAAAGATTCTTATGCACTTGTCCGTGATCGATTCGATGCCGACGGTAAGTTTCCCCAATACTCGGTTCCGACCGAGTTAGCCAAGCCACAAGCCTTACATAGTGAACCGCTAGGAGCGGGACACTACAAAACCAGGCCAAGTTGACATGATTATTATAAATAGTTAATTATTTATTATTATTATATTATTTAACGTTGAGTGACCTGGTTGAACCAAATTGGCCAGGCTGGACCCAAACCAAGCCCAAGCCTAGGTAGTCATGTAGTGCATCCCAAAACGACCGTGTAGACATGCATTGGGTGGTATTATTTTAATTCAGTAACCCAGTAGACATTTTCCCAAATTGTAGTGTATATATATATATATATATATATATATATATATATATATATATATATATATATATATATATATATATATATATATATATATATATATATAGAGTAAATAATTGGATATATAAATGTATATGTATATAAATATAAATATGTATATATATGTATGTATATAATATATGTGTGTACGTATACGTATATATAAATATATACATATGTGTATGTGTATGTATATAATATATATATATATATATATATATATATATATATATATATATATATATATATATATATATATATATATATATATATATATATATATATATACTTTGTATATGTGTACATGTGTACTTATAAATATATATATATATATATTTTGTCTAGATGTATGTGTGAGTATGAGTATACGTATATATATATATATATATATATATATATATATATATATATATATATATATATATATATATATATATATATATATATATACGAGTGTATATGTGTATGTGTATGTGTATGTGTATACAGGTATATAGGTAAATATACGAGTATACGTTTATGTAGATAAATATGTGCATACTTTTATGAACCACACGCAAGGAAATTATCATTTAGATTTTGACTATGGGATAATTATTTATATATATATATATAGGGCTGTATTGTCATATGGTACATATAAATATACACATATATAGAAGTATATATACCTAGATATATACAAATGCATATACATATAGTAATGAATAAAAGAAATAAACAAATAAGGCAATACATCCAAATTCCAGCCCAGCCCAATTGACAGTATATATAGAAGTGTATGAACCTTATGGATGATCACTTCACTAGTAGATGGCCAATAGCTTAAATTGTCGGCAGTACCCATCTGAATGGACGAAGTCCAATGTGAAGACAAATATACTTTTTCCCAGCCCATGACCCCGGTTCTAATTTTTCCAAACATCACAATTGGCTCAAGGTTGGGAATACTCATCTAGGAAGGGAGCAGTGAACCTCGGCCCAACCCAGGCCATTCAGCCCAACGGCCCAGGTCCAAACCCCTGCTGAAGCAGCAAACCACAGCCTTAGGTCCAGCAGACCGCCCATGAGTTCCAAACCGAACTCAAATTTTCATGTGCATATATATAGATATAGGCGGAGAGAAAATAAAAGAAATAGGAAAACCCTAGATGAATGCTCGACCCCTGCCCTCCAGACGCGTGCATGCACCTAGGCCTCTGCCGCGTGCGCGCAGCCACCGCGCCGCCGCCATGGGGCCGACCGCCGACCAAATGCTCGGCCTGCACAGCAAAGGAGAACGACAGCAGCGGAAAAGCGGGTTTTTACCCCACTTCGTGAGGGGTTTTCTCTCTCCATGATCGACGCTTTCACGAGCCAATTGCGCTGGTACAATCCCAACCATACCCCCTTTGAATTCCTCTATATAGTTTTAATTGATTCGTGGTATATGCATCGCACATCGAGCCCAAAGACTGGCAAAAATCTGTCCTGAAACAGAACAGTTTCTAGTTGGAGACCCTATATTCAACTGACGATTCATGACGACCAATCGCACAAAGTAGAAAAGTATTGGAACAGTTTTATAGACAACCTAACCAAGTTTAAATCCCTTCAGACACTTATAGTTTTAGCGCAGTATTTTCTGGTTAAATTAAATTCCAATTTGGACGAAAACCTGTTTTGTAAATATTAAATCTTAGAAAAATTCATCCACATGACGTGCGTCCCGCCAAACCGGGCCACGTGGTCGCGTACCGTAAGCATCGAAAGCTGCGTAACGGCTTCGTGGTCATGTGGGCTTTGACGGAATTCAAATTGGTCGCGTGTGCGCGACGAATTTGATGCGTATCCGTCAAAATTCCCCGTATCGTGCACTTTGTAAATTCTCCAATTACTTTGTACACGCTCATCAGATCAAGACAAAACTTGCGCCAACAGAACCGTATCATTTTTCTGGTCCTGTATGCCAAGTTTGGTCCGATTCTGAGACAGTTGATAAAATCGTCGTTTTGCGGGCCCCACGGTCCCACTCAACGGGTGATTTTATGCTCGGCCCGCCGGAATCTAACTTTGGACATACGGTTGGGTTCGTATCAGAAAACTGGATCCGTAGACATGTAGTTTGATGACTTTAGAGACCATTGACTCTGGCACGCTTTTCGGTGCAAAGTGGGTCCAACGGCGGACATCGTTTTTGCCCGAAATTACTGTTTTGTCCCTATGTCCAAAATTGGACTTAAGGACAGGCAATCCTAGCTAATTTGACTAATCTGATAATGTTGGTATTGTTTATTTCAGCATCCGGAGACTTCTGCATGTGTTGACTGATTGTGGCTCATTGTGTGGTATAGTATTGATTTCTCCCGCTAAGGATCTCAGGCAAGTGCACTTTCTGATTGCTTTTCGATTTATAGTAGTCTTTTCATTTTATGTCTATACATATATCTTGCTGCTTGTTGACACGCTCGTCACACAGAGTAGTCGGGAGGGAAATATCTTAGTAAACATGTGAACTACCCAGAACTTTTCCATGAGTCTATTCTTGTACGATTGCAGCTGCACACGACACGTGCAGTGAGCCGTATTTACCCCCTAGCCATTCATATGTCGAAAGGATATTTCACACCACCTAGATAGATGTCTTTTATTACTTTTTTTCCTTGTTTACTTCTCTATCGTGCTATGTCATCAGTTTTCTTACTAGCTTTCATATTCCATATGCTATTTTCATGTCTTGTTAATTCTATTATGTTTTGCATTGCCGTCGGTTTGTGTACTTACTCCATTCCTGACTGGAAACCAACATTTTTCAGGTTTAGCCGCGATCACTCTTAACACTGGGGAAGGCTTGGGTATGCTGATGACAACCTAGAAATAGATAGCAGTGGTTTCATTTTTCATTAATTGCGAGAACCTGTATTTCTTTTAATTTAAATGTTGTAACTGTTGTAATAAATTTAGAAATATGAATGAGCAGCAATTGTTTTTATTTAGCATCTATTTCTTGCGGGCTTGACAGCGTTCTACCGCCGACTCTGCGGCGTAGGCTGGCTTGGACACGTCTCGTATCCGAAAAGCGGGTGCGGGTCGTGACAATATCACTGTCCAAAGACTTGATATTAATGATGTACTAGGTATCTTGAGATGGGGTTCACCATTATTTGAATTTGTTTGACTATACTTTATGCTTTGGTTATTTGTTAGAGCATTTTTTTTGCTTTGTTCTCTTTACAGTTAATGTTGTTAAAATATCTGCCAATAAAATTTTAGTTTTCATATTTAATGAGATAAACTTTAAGGGCAAAAAGAAATGAATACAGTAGCTGCTAAGGGTCCAGATCAAAAAAAACAACAATATAAATTCTTTTGTGATAAGACAGGACACATAAGGAAGAAATGTACAAAGTACCACGCATGACGTATAAAAAAAGTACATTTCTATATTTGATCTATTCTGAGGTTAATTTAGATTTAGTACCAAGAAACTTATGGTAGTTAGATTCTGGTGGGACTACCTACATTAATGTTCTAGGCAAGATTGTCTGAGTTACCGAAAGTCAATTGATGGTAAAAGATACATCTATGTGGGTGACAGCAATTCGGTAGAAGTGAAAGCAATATGACATTTTAAGTTATTTTTAGTAACCGATTATTATTTGGATTTGATAGACACTTTTATTGTACCGTATTTTAGACGAAATTTAGTTTCAGTTTCCTTAATGGACAAATCTGGTTATCATTGTCCATTTGGAAACAATAAGTTTAGTCTATCTTTAAATTTAAATATTATTGATAACGATTCCCTTAAGGTTTATGATAATCTATATTCAGTTGAAACTATTGCATCTTATAATGAAACCTTGCAAGTGAAGTCTTGTGGTACTAAACGCAAAATTAACAATATATTTTTTTAGCCTCATTATGACATAAGCATTAGGTCACTTCTCTAGAAATAGAGTTGAATGATTTATGTCTGATAAGATTTAGATTCCATTGATTTTATAGACTTTAATGTTTATATTGAATGTGTAATGGGAAGACAGACCAAAGTTAAATTATAAGCAGCTACTTTATTGGTTATGCTACAGATCAAGGGATTGATAATTATACAATTCCATACTAAGAAAAAAATTTGAGATGAGAAATGTAATATTTTTTGAGGATGTTGAGTTTGGGAAAGAAATAAAATCAGGATCATTGTCTTTGAGAAGGAATCAATTACGATTCCTACTATCACTTTTGACGATGTGCAGGATTCTATACCTGTCATGATCAAGAAGTGAATTTGGAGTCTCAATAAGACAATGTCGAATAACCTCTATAAGTCGTTGTTGAGATACCTTAACAATGACAACGTAACGGCCCCCATTAAAGATAAGGTAATTATTCCTAAGGAACAAACTCAACAACCTCAAGAACTGATAATATTAAGATGGTCCACCAGAGAAAGGAGAAATATAATTTCAGATAATATTGTCATATTTCTCTAGGAACGTGAGGAAGACTGTGGATACTGGAAGATGATCTAATCAACTTTCGTCAGGCCGTGGAAAGTTTCAGTTCTCAAAGTGGATTGATACAATATATAAGGAGTATAAGTTCATGCAAGACAATAAAGTTTAAGAACTTGTCCTACAAAAAGGTATGAAATCCATTGGTTGCAAATGGACATTTAGAACCAAGAAGGATTCGAAGGGTCATGTGGAGAGATATAAAGTATGTCTTGTAACTAGTGACTTTACTCAAAATTTTGGGATTAATTTTAAAGAGTTTTTCTCTTCGGTATCTTTAAAAAACTCCTTTAAATAATCATAGCACATGTTGCACATTTTGATCTTGTGTTACAACAAATGGATGTCAAAACGATATTTTTCAATGGTAACATTGACGAAACTATTTATATGGTGCAGCCAGAAAACTTTGTGTCGAAAGATCAAAATAATATGGCTTGCAAATTGATAAAATCTATTTATGGACTCAAGCAAGTTTCTCGTCAGTGGTACTATAAATTTTACCAAGTTGTTACCTCGTTTGGTTTTGAGGTTAACGTTGTTGAAGATTATGTGTATCACAAATTCAGTAGGAGTATAATTATTTTTATCATAATATTGTCATATTTCTCTAGGAATGTGAGAAAGACTGTGGATACTAGTAGATAATCTAATCAACTTCCGTCAGGCCATGGAAAGTTCCAGTTGTAATGCATGTGGTTCGTATTGCGTATCTTGGTAGTATACATAATTTGACCCGTATTGCATGTCTTCCTGCTTGATTTATTCTAGAATTTTATTGATTGGTTTATTCTTGGGTTGGTTCGGCTTGGCTTGGTTGCTTTGGTTCATCATGAACCAAAGGTGGACCCTCCTACCTACCACCACCCTCCTTATTTATAATCCCTTCCCTTTCTCTCTCATCATTACTTCCATCCTTCTTCATTTACTCTCCACTACCAACCAAGAGAACCCTAACCTAGGCAAGTGCAACTTACTTCATGAAGGAACCCACCATTTTATTGTTCTAAACTCTTTTATGCAACTTTCTAATCCATCTTAGTTCTTGTCATTTTATATTTTCTTGTATAATTTCTTGTAGATCTAAGTTTTAGCCATTTTCAGATTTTTATGGTTTTGATCCATCAAACCTTCTTGTTTTCAAGTTCTGATGGTTCCATGTTGTAGAAAATTTGATTATACCCAATTTAGACCATTGGAAGTCTTGATTTTGACTTATTTTGAGTGATTTATGGTCTTTTGGTTCATGGGTTTTCATGGCCATTGGAGGCTAGTTGGGGAAGATGAGCAGTATATGCTGTTTGCTGGCGCATGCTATTGCTGGCTGTTTGCTGGCGCATGCTGTTTGCTGGCAAAAAGCTGTTGCTTACTGTTTGTTGGCGCATGCTGTTTGTTGGCGCATGCGGTCCTGGCGCATGTTGTTCCTGGCGCATGCTGTTTGCTGGCGCATGCTGTTGCTGGCTGTTTTCTGGCGCATGCTGTTTGCTGGCGCATGCTGTTGCTGGCTGTTTGTTGGCGCATGCTATTTGCTGGCGCATGCTCTCCTAGCGCATGCTATTTGCTGGTGCATGTTGTTGCTGGCTGTTTGCTGGCGCATGCTATTTTACTGGCACATGCTGTTTGCTAGTGAATGTTGTTGCTGGCTGTTTGCTGGTATATGCTGTTTGTTGGCGCATGCTGTTTGCTGGTGCATACTGTTCCTGGTACCCCTTTTGATCTCTTGTACCATTTGTTTTGCCATAACAAATCTTGTTACCTTATCCGTGTTGTTTCTCTTGATCCTTATTGTAATGTGGGATAATTATGGCATGAACACGGCATGATACATGAACCTGACACGATACATGGGCACTACATGATAATACATGATAGTGGCCCATCGTGGCGCACTCCTGACAAGTAAACCTGGCATAATATGCCTCGAATTGCTGTTGCGATAGCTAACGTGACATGACATGACAAGTATAAATAATCTGGACATCATGGGCGATTGTGCTTATACAATGAACCAGTTTTGTCTTGCGTCATGCTTAGGATGGGACCCCTGAGTACCACGGTCAGGGGTACCTACTGAAATGGACTAAGGCTAATAACTAGAATAACACAGTAGTCATGAAGAGATTTCCCAGCTACAGGCAATCCCGTTACCTGGGCGCGCTTGGGATCTGTAGCCTGCCGTCGAGTAGGGCACATTTCCAGCACACTGTCATGTGTTGCACCCCCTAAGTCACTTAAGGGTACATGCGTTTCCTGGACGACGTACCCACTTGAATTCAATCCCTAATATTCGACCTGGGTAACCTGGATGGTCTGCAGGGCTTGTGGCTGTGGAATAATCTTACTGCATCTTGTTAGTAACTAGGCCTGTGATAACCCTACTTAGTTAAAGTATCAAGCCGTACTTATTGCTTGACCGTGATTGTTGAATGGGGAACGATCAGTCTAAGTCTTGTTTTAATCCTGTACCAGATTGTTACATGACCTGATTTTCTTATATTATCTTGCCGATAAATGGTGGAAAACCAAGTTCCATTCAGATGAAGGGTTACAACCCCGGTCCTTGTTTGGTTTTCGGGTTCTAACCTGGTTATCTGAATAGTTCCATGGTTATCTCGTCGTATATCATCCTGATATTTTTATATTTCCAGTTCTTACTTATTTATACTCTTGTGCTAATTGCTGGTTTAGTTCCTAAGTGAAGCTTCCTTTGTGGCACTTGCTCTTTCTGGGATCTGACCCAACTGGTTTTGTATGGCCAAATTTTGGAGCAGTTCCAGAGGATCTACCGACTTTCCAGCCCGATGGTGACCACCAAGCGTAACCAGGGAAACGAGTGGGTTATTTTTGGTTCTCCTACTTTATTATAAAAATATTCTTTTGAGGTGTTTAGCTGACGAGCACCTGTTTAGCTCGATTGCACCTTTACTCACTGTCTGTCTACGGGCTGTAACATGATTGACAAATCCTAGGGTTGATCATGTATGACTAAACTCTTGCTAGTCTTCACATTTTGTAACGACTAGCTTCATGATCAGCTGAATATGTAATGTTTGGGATGCCTTACTATTGCATATTTGGTGATCTTACATCTTATGACATTTGCTTACTTGGTTATCTTGCTGATAAATGGTGGAAAACCAAGTTCCATTCAGATAAAGGGTTACAACCCCGGTCCTTGTTTGGTTTACGGGTTCTAACCTGGTTATCTGAATAGTTCCATGGTTATCTCGTCGTATATCATCCTGATATTTTCATATTTCCAGTTCTTACTTATTTATACTCTTGTGCTAATTGTTGGTTTAGTTCCTAAGTGAAGCTTTCTTTGTGGCACTTGCTCTTTCTGGGATCTGACTTAGCTGGTTTTGTATGGCCAGATTTCGGAGCAGCTCCAGAGGATCTACCGACTTTCCAGTCCGATGGTGACCACCAAGCGTAACCAGGGAAACGAGTAGGTTATTTTTTGTTATCCCACTTTATTGTAAAAATATTCTTTTGAGGTGTTTATCTAACGAGCACCTGTTTAACTCGATTGCACCTTTACTCACTGTCTGCCTACGGGCTGTAACATGATTGACAGATCCTAGGGTTGATCATGTATGACTAAACTCTTGTAAGTCTTCACATTTTATAACGACTAGCTTCATGATCAGCTGAATATGTAATGTTTGGGATGCCTTACTATTGCATATTTGGTGATCTTACATCTTATGACATTTGCTTACTTGGTTGTGCTTGAGACACTAGGCTTATTCATGACCATAAGAGACTGTTGGCTTGTAGTTAACCCTCATGTATCTAGACAGCCGTGACCGTATAGCGAGGTGGGTTGTACTTTAATATACGTAGCTGGCTATGTCCGCCCCCGCTCTCCAGTATTCTGGCTCTGGGCGTGACATGGTCTAAGTGGTGGCCCATGTAGGTCTTTTAAATCAAGATATGTGGGGGTTTATCGAATAGATGTCTCAATCAGTACTCGTCCTTGATCTCTGTTCGTATCCTCTGAATCCCTGGATTCTTGACCTGTTCACATACTTGTATCGTTGATTTGTCTTGGTCCTTTCTTATTGTTTCCCATATCGTCTTCTTCAGCGACATTGTACCTAGCCCTGCCGATCAGCAAGGCGGAGCACCTCCCGTGGACCAGCAACAACCTGGAGATCAAGCCCAGCATTTGGAAGTAGCCTCCAGAGTCATGCCTATTGGAGAATAACCACCGGTCCAGCCAGTTTAGCCTACAGAGCCTGATGATGGCACACTGGTGGGTCTCATCAGGTCATTGATAGCTTCCCAAGATCGTCGAGGAGATGCCTTGCACCAGGCAGTGACGGATGCTCTGACCAGAGGAGGTCATCAGGGTAGCAGCGCGGCCAATGCCCGCAGCTGGTGGGCGACGCAGGCCGTGGGATTAGCAGCACTCATTGCTTGGGCAGTATTCAGAGAGAGATTCTAGACCAAGTATTTGATACTGTAGCTCGGTACGACCTACAAACGAGGTTCACCAATCTGAAGCAGATGGGTAGGACGGTCGACGGATATGCGACCGAGTTTTCCAGACTCAGTCGGTTTGCTCCCACCTTTGTGGCAATCGAGTATGATAGAGCTCAGCAATTTCAGCAGGGGCTCCATCTCGAGATCTTATTGGCAGTGGAGCAGTTTGCGCATCAGACCTTTGATACAGTACTGAGGGCAGTCCGGAGGCATGAATATACCTCCCAGAGGATCGTGGATCGGACCGGAGGTCGGCAGCGATCTCACGGCCAGATGAACTAATCTTCAGCACCAGCCCCGGCAGCCAGGACTTTGACCATTAGAACTCCGAGGCGAGCAGCTTCAGTTACGTCGGTTCAGCATTCAACCCCGGCGTATCCCCAGCAGCAGCAGAGGCAGAAGCAGGCTTTCGCAGTGGGTTGTACTCATTGTGGGAAGCCAGGGCATGTAGTGGCAGAGTGTCGCAGGGCACAGGAATTATGCCTGGCTTGTGGAGCACCGGACCACAGGGTTGGCAACTGCCCGAATAGGGGGAGTTCATCTTCATCAACCTTTTCTAGTCCTTCGGTTAGGGGACCCGCCCCAGTACCAATCCAGCAACAGCAGTACCCGTTGCCGAGGCCCTTTCCGCCTCAGACCCAAGTGTTTCAGTAGCAGAATCCCTAACAGTATGCGCAAGCCCATGCCTAGATCCAGAATAGGCAAAGAGGTTTCCAGCAGAGGGGTCCCGCACCCCGAGGGCATGGTCAGGCTATGGCGATGACCGTGGAAGAAGTATTGGCACCAGGTGAGGTAGTGGCAGGTACTATTCTCGTCACCTCCTTTCCAGCTTCAGTATTATTTGATTCCGGTGCATCGCATTCATTTATGTCTGCAAGATTCGTGACACGGATAGGATTGGAGCCCGAGTCATTATCAGTAAGGCTCAATATACTTACTGGTAACGGTCTTGTTGGAGTAGATAGAGTATTTTCCTCGTGTCAGATCGTAGTTAGCGGTAGAGACTTTCCCGCTAGATTGATAGAATTCCTGATGACCGATTATGATGTGGTCTTAGGGATGGATTGGTTGAGGAACCGGTATGCTAGAATAGACTGCCATATCGGCAAGGTTGTTTTTAGCATCCCAGGCGAGCCAGAGTTTTCCTTTTCTCGAGACGAAGTTGAACCTTCTCCTCCAGTATTGCGGATGGCAGTAGCAGCAGTACAGTTACCCCGGATAGTCGAAGAGTTTTCAGACATTTTTCCAAAAGAGCTTCCAGGTATGCTGCCAGAGCGAGAGATCGAGTTTACTATCGACTTGATCCCAGGGACAGCCCCAGTGTCAGAGAGAGTTTACAGGATGGCGCCGTCAGAGTTGGAGATCTTGTACAAGATGATTGAAGAACTTAGGACTAAGGGATTTATTTGTGCTAGTGGATCACCTTGGGGATCCCCGATGCTTCTTGTGAAAAAGAAGGATGGTACGTCCATATTATGTGTTGATTATCGTACCTTGAACTCGGTAACAATCAAGAACAGATACCCTCTCCCGAGGATAGATGACTTGTTTGATCAACTCACGGGGGCAGCTGTATTCTCGAAGATTGATTTGCGGTCAGGATATTATCAGATCAGAGTCAGAGAGCAGGACATCCCGAAGATAGCTTTCAGATCTAGATATGGGCATTGGGAGTTCCTTATTATGTCATTTGAAGCAACCAATGTGCCGACTGTATTCATGGACCTCATGAATCGTATCTTTATACGTTATTTGGATCAGTTCGTGATAGTGTTCCTAGACGACATCCTGGTCTATAGAAAGAGTGAAGCGGAGCATGAACAGCATCTCAGAGTTGTCCTCCAGATTCTCCGAGAGCACCAGTTGTATGCCAAGTTCAGTAAATACGAGTTCTTGCTTGATTTCATTTCATATTTGGGTCATATCATCACCAGAGGAGGAGTAGAAGTGGATCCCCAGAAGATCGTGGCTATTGAGACAGGGCCAGTGCCCAGCACAGTTGCAGAAGTTCGCAGTTTCCTTGGCTTGGCCGGCTACTACCGGCGATTTGTTTCGGACTTTGTTCGGATTTCAGCGCCATTGACCCAGTTAACTTGTAAGGATGTGCAGTTTACTTGGACATCAGAGTGTCACAGTTCTTTTGAGCAGTTGAAGCGAGGCTTGATGACGACACCCATTCTCACACTTCCAGATGGGACCGGAGGATTCTCAGTATATTGTGATGCTTTAGGCAGAGGTTTAGGATGTGTTTTGATGCAGCATGGAAAGGTAATAGCTTATGCATCACATCAACTTCGTGAACATGAGAGGAATTATCCAACCTACGACTTAGAGTTGGCGGCAGTAGTGTTTGTACTGAAGCTTTGGAGATATTACTTGTATGGAGATAGGGTAAAGATTTTTACCGACCACAAGAGCCTGAAGTATGTATTTACCCAGAAGGATCTCAACATGCGTCAAAGGAAATGGCTAGAGCTACTTGTGGATTATGATGTCAACCTGCAGTGTCACCCGGGGAAGGCCAGCGTTGTTGCAGATGCATTGAGTAGGAGTGTCGGAGTTTATTTTCTAACAGCTCAACCAAAATTATTAGAAGATCTCCAGAAGAAGGGTATAGAAGTTGTCCTTCCTACCAGTGTGGCATTGATGGCCAGCATACACATTCAGTCCAGCATAGTTGAGAGGATTAAGATGGCTCAGTCAGCAGATTCCAAGCTTCAGTGACTCAGAGCAGAGTGTGAGGCAGGACGAAGACCGGAGCTATGCATTCACGAAGATGGTACACTTCGACATGGTAAACGTCTTTGTGTACCCAGTGGAGATATCAGACAGGAGATCATCGCAGAAGCTCACAGTTCTCAGTATTCCATTCATCCGGGCGGTACAAAGATGTACCGTGGTATCCGGCAGCACTTTTGGTGGAATGGCATAAAGAAGAAGATAGCTCGGTTTGTCTCTCGGTGTTTGGTTTGCCAACAAGTCAAGGCTGAACATCAGAGGCCAGCTGGACTTCTTCAACCCTTGCCAATTCCAGAATGGAAGTGAGTGCATATAACCATGTATTTCGTGACTGGATTACCTAGGCCCCCAGCTGGTAGAGATGCTATATGGGTTATAGTTGATAGGCTCACGAAGGTGGCTCACTTTCTTCCATTCAGAATTGGTCAGTCGACAGCTCAGCTGGCAGAGATGTACCTTAGGCAGATAGTCAGGATGCATAGAGTACCAGTCAGTATCACCTCGTACCGGAATTCAAGATTCACATCACACTTTTGGCAGAATCTCCAGAAGAGTTTGGGGACTCGTCTCCAGTTCAGCTCAGCTTATCATCCACAGACAGATGGTCAGTCAGAATGCACGATCCAGACTCTTGAAGATATGTTACGGTCATGTACACTCGACTTCGGTGGTTCGTGGGAAGATCACCTGCACCTGGTGGAGTTCTCGTACAATAACAGTTTCCAAGCTAGTATGCAGATGGCACCGTTCGAGGCACTGTACGGTAGGAAGTGCAGATCCCTGTTAGCATGGGATGATGTTGGAGAGAGGCAGATGCTCGGTCCGGAAATGATTACTCGGACTATCAAGGTGGTCAGAAGGGTCAAGGATCATCTTCGCGTGGCACATGATCGCCAACGCCATTGGGCCGATTCTCATCGACGTCCCCTCGAATTCTCTGTCGGCGACCATGTATTCCTTAGGATCTCGCCTACTCATGGCATCATTCGTTTCGACGTACGGAAAAAGCTAAGTCCTAGGTATATAGGGCCATTCGATATTCTGGAGCGAGTAGGAGATGTGTCCTATCGTCTCGCTCTTCCGCCGTCGCTAAGCGAGGTGCATAACGTGTTCCATGTATCCCAACTACGACGATATATCCCGGACCCGAGCCACATCCTAGATCATTAAGAATTGGTTATTGGTACCAACCTTTCGTATGAGGAGAGGCCCGTGTCTATATTGGACCAAAGAGAGAAGACACTCAAGAATAAGACTATCAAGTTAGTCCGTGTTGCTTGGGGTCATCACTCTTTGGGAGAGTCAATATGGGAGCGTGAGGATGAGATCCGATCGCGATATCCCGACCTATTTGACTCGTGAGATATAATATCTTCCTTATGCCTCGTGGCTTTGATTCCTTACTTGCATGATTGATTGCTTGATGGATTGCCTAGTATAACTTGCATATGATTAATATAGTTTGTCTATGTCTCTCTAGCCACTTAATTAAATTTCGAGGACGAAATTCTTTTAAGGCGGGTAGAGTTGTAATGCCTATGGTTCGTATTGCGTATCTTGGTATACGTATACATAATTTGACCCGTATTGCATGTCTTCCTGCTTGATTTATTCTAGCATTTTATTGATTGGTTTATTCTTGGGTTGGTTCGGCTTGGCTTGGTTGCTTTGGTTCATCTTGAACCAAAGGTGGACCCTCCTACCTACCACCACCCTCCTTATTTATAACCCCTTCCCTTTCTCTCTCATCATTACTTCCTTCTTTCTTCATTTACTCTACAACACCAACCAAAAGAACCCTAGCCTAGGCAAGTTGTGAGCCCCTGTTTTTTTCAAAATCTATTTAATTAGTGTTAATTAACTGTTAATGTCATTTTTAGTCTTAAAATATTTATTATGATTTTTAGGAAATTTTCTAGAATTTTTAAATAATTTTTTAATGAGTTTTAAATACAAAAATACCATTTTGCAATTTCCTAAAATGTTTTAATTAAGTTTTGCAATTAATTAGAATTGTTTTTATATCAATTTGTAATTTTTAAATTGTTTTAATGTGGTTTTGTAATTTTTACAACTGTTTAGATATCGGTTTGCAAATTCTTATTTGTTTTATGCAAATTTTATTTGCATTTATTACTGCGGGAACCTATTATGTAAATCCTAATTCTAAGGGACCTAAGTGCAAAACCCTCAAACCCCCCCCCCCCCCCCGACCGACTCTCTCTCCTCTGACTCGCTCGGCTGCCCGATCGACTCACCGACGCTGCCCCCCTCCGCCATTTTCGGCTGCCCAACCGCCATAAGACCGACCTCAAACCCTATTTAAACCCCCTCTCTTTCCCCAGACCAAACCCTAACCCTACCCGACCATCACGACCACCCCAGACCCCCCTTTCTTCTCCGACGAACCCCAACCCTAGCTCTACTCCGGCGAGCCCCCGTCCAGCCCCTACGCCGAGCACCACCGCCCGCAACCACCACCACTCAGTTCGCCACGCCGAGCTGGGTCGATCGCCGCCCAAGCGCCGCTGTCCCGACGCCTCCACCACCGTCCAGCTCGTTCGAAACCCCCTCCAGCAAGTCGGACACGCAGGTAACGGGATTCAGATCGTGTCGTGCGTGTCTCGGGCACGTGGATACGACTCGCCGTGTCCTGGCGAGTATGACAAACTGTCTGGACACGAAGAACTAGGCTCGTACGTGTCGTGCATAGCACGGACACGTAGTTTCCTGTGTCCCAAACTGTCCGGACACAGGCTCGCATTTATTTTTTTTTTTTTATTATTATGTCACCTAACCTAAAATAAAACTAACCCTAATCCTATCTCTAACAATCGGGCCGGACTGGCCTACTGGCCAGCCCGCACAGTTTAGAAGCGCCCCCCCCCCCCCCCCCCCCCCCCCCCCCGCTGCTGGGCTGAGTTCGAGCCCCCTCTTTCTGTCTTCTTTTCTTATTCTTTTTCTGTTTCTTTTTTTCTTTTTCTTTTTCTTTTTTTAGTTATATATATATATTTATATATATATATATATATATATATGTATATTAGTATATATATATGTATATACTGTTTTGACAATATTTTATATATATGTATATATATATTTTATAATTAGTAATTTTATGTATATATGTCAGTATTTTTATATATATACATATATGTATATATGTATATATTTATCATGTGTGTATATATATTAATTTATACACTTTATTATCAAATGTTTTCTATATATATATATATATATATTTGTATATAAACATTATATATATACTCTATAAATTAATTATTTTCCTTACATATATATATATATATGTAACTTTTAATATATGGATGTATATATATCCTTGATATAAATATCTATATATTTATGTGTAAATATAAATATTGTAGATGTACTTTTATATATGTGTTTTACTTTACTTAGTGTAAGTTATCTTTATAAAATAAAGTTGTCACACTTTTGTAACTACTATGTAAAATTTTGCCTTATTAAAATAATAATATTTACTTTGCACTTTTATCAATTTGTATTTTTAGTATATTTAAATTACTGCAACCATTTGATGTCCAAGCCTAGCATGGGTATTTGGGCTCAAATGTGTTTTCACACATTCAAGACCTGTACAAGTCATATTGGACTTGATTCATGGCCTTGGGTCCTGTATTTGAACTTTGGTTCAAATTATATACATGGACAAAATACGCAGATAATTAATTATTGTGTGCATTACTGTTTTTGATTTTCTAAAAAATACTTAAAGTATTGCTAAAATTATGGAAAAATAGTTTTTAGATACTTTGTTAAGTTAGCTAATTTAGTATAATTCTTGTAGTATTTAAATTACTGTTTTGCCACTAGTTTGGCATATGAAACCAAAACTCACTTTCTGTATACTTAGGAAAACTGATTTTTATAAAATATTTGTACTGGTTAATAAATTCCAGAAAAATTATAATAAATTTCTATAGTTAGCAAGGATCGTTTTGGTACTTTGTTTTATGTAAAACTAGGCTTTTTGTCTACTTTAAAAATTGTTAGAACACAATGATCTTTTGATTTATTTACTGATTAATTACGACTTGTAGCTTTTTGTGTTATTTGGAGTTTTAGTCGTGTTGAACCCCATCCCTCACTAGTGTAAAGACCCTAGAAAGTTAGTTAACATAGTGTGTCACCCCACATTGGTCTCCTATGCCAAGTCATCATTTTAGCTAGGTGCCCAGTCACAAGTCGTGTCGCACCAGTTAGTGTTCTAGTATTTTAGCTTAGTGTAAAAGCTAAATTATTGCATGTATTTCTACAGTGACGAGTTACCAGACATCCATAGCACTTTTATCGCAGCTTGTTTTGCTAGAGACAAGTACATCTACATACTCATTTACTGTCTTTTAATGCTAGAACATGTATTAACCCTATTAAAAGACTGATCCTTGAGGTAGCAAGTTATGTTTTCATATGTTGTATCACTTTCAGTACCGGCCATGTTTAGTACAGCTCTTATATCTTCACATGCTTCTTACGGGTTCTCAGTACAAGTTTCACTATGCCTTAGACTGCTCTGAGTATTCACATGTTTTATACTGCTCCCAGTACCTGTCATGCTTATACTGCTCCCAGTATCTCTCACATGTTTTTACTGCTCTCGTATCTCCCACATGTTAAATAACGGGTTAAGGGAAAACTGTTAGTAGTGTACGTGAACATGACCCCCTTCTCCGTATGTACTTACCGCGCTCGGGGACATTCTATATGCGACCTTGCCGTATGTTTCTGAATCTCGCGTTTGTGTATGGATATACACCGATGCCGTTCGTGCACGTGTGGGCACACCAGAAAAACTTGATATGTACCACAATACATCCTGATTCACCTATTGACCGATTCACGTACATGCTACGGTTTTAAACTTTTAAACTATATGTGGTCATTTGTAGAAATGACAAATTAAACCATGATATGCCATGTTCCCTATGTTACTATGATACTATGATCCCAGTTGTACCATGAGGCCATGTTTCCAGTATTTCCTGTTTGTAGACTTATCACACCATGTTTCTTGTTGTACATCTCTTTCATTATATGTTCAGCACTTTAGTTGTAGAGGTTGTACTTGCTTCCGTCCTGACAGGATAACGTTGTAGGTATACTTACTGAGGAGGAGTTGCTCTGTGATTCGTATTATGGAGTTACTGCCGAGGACCCGGTTTTGCCATACGAGGATGTTCCTGCGGGAAGACTCGTCTAGTTTGCGTAGCTGCTTGGGATACTTAGTGTAGTCATGTATTAGACTATACCATTTTGTAACTGGACATGTATCCAGTTTTACATTTCAGTTTACTTGTACTTGGATATTTCATTATATACGACGACTTTTGTGTTTGGAGCATTTATGATTCTTCTTCACTTATAGAACTGTTAGCACATTTAGTCTGGTCTTGTTATCTCTAGAACAGCTTACTGCGCTTTATCTTAAGCGTAGGCTGGACATGGCTCGGCCCGGCCCAACAATTTGGATAACGGGTCGTGACATGTTTTTTTTGGCGGCCCATGCAAGGTCCTGACTAAACTGTTTGGTTACGTTATTGTACCAAGCATACCTGCAATTAGGAACTTAAGGTAATTAGACAACATTAGGAAAGACGCTTAGAACACCTAGAGGAATGCTAGGATTGCAACATAGGAAATACATCACATGTTTGCTATTATAAATTAGATTTTCTTGCATATGATTGCTTACTTTAAACAAGTCCTTATAAGTCTTTTATGTGTAATTTAGATGGTGCTTACTCGTTCGTCCCAGCATGTTACCCCCGAGAATGGGGCCCTCCATATCCAGTCAGCTGATCAGTTGACTGATGCATCTCCACCTACCACTTTCCCCCACTCTACAGATCCACAGACCCAGATACCACCTTCCACATCCCAGGCCCAGCAGGACCCGATACTTCTACCACCCCCTATCACTATACCCACCCAGGCTTCCGTCACACTCGACGGGACCCAGCTGCTCACACTGATCCAGGGGTTCCTAACAACCCATCAGGAGCAGACTACCCTACTCCGCCAGAGCATAGAGCGTTCTGAGGGACGTCCCGTAGCCCCACCACATGTAGAGCCACGGCAGAGAGCGGGGACAGTTAAGGACTTCATGGGTCTGAATCCCAAGGAATTCTCAGGGACTGAGGGCATAGTAGTAGCTGATGACTGGCTAGATTCAGTAGAGAGGAAGCTTCTGGGAGTTAGGATGCCGGATGACCTTCAGGTCGAGGCAGCAGGATTTCTGCTGATAGACTTAGCCGGAGTTTGGTTCAGGAATGAGCCGTTGTTCGCGAGAGGTAGAGCCACCTGGGACCAGTTCAAGACCCAGTTCAAGAAGAAGTTCTTCTCGACCACTGCTAGAGTAGCCATGGGACTACGATTCCAGAACATCCAGCAGGGGAACCGTTCTGTTGATGACTATGCGGGAGAGTTTAGTCGCCTAAGCCGTTTTGCTCCTAGTCTGGTTGCTGATCCAGAGGAGATGACCCGTAGGTTTTGCCATGGTCTAGTTCCAGACATTGGCATTCTTATAGTGGCAAACGGTACGACTGACTACTACCAGAGCCTAGAGTTAGCCCGGAGCATTAAGGAGCGTCTTCTGTCTAGCAAGAGGCCGGCTTCTGTACACCATGAGGGACCGTCCAAGCGTCAGGCTTTCCAGCAGAGAGCGCCGACGCCACCCCAGCAGACTTACCATCCCCCTACACCACATCATCAGACCCCGCCAGTTAGAGCCCTGGGACCCCGACAGCAGCAGCAGAAGGGAGCTTTTTGTGTATACTGCAAGAGGCAAGGCCATGACTCTCTCGTCTGCAGGAAGAGGTTGGGTCAGTGTTTAGCTTGTGGGTCTGCCATCCATCAGATTCGGGACTGCCCAGTAGCCAAGGGACCCCAGGGGAAGACTTATAGCCTAGTCCTTGAGCCGGAGCCGGAACAGGTTTCGGGAGGTTAGTTTTGATCGTAGCCTTAGTCATTTGTTGCATTGCTTGCTATGTTAGAATGTTGTAGGGTCTTCAATCCTTGTGAATTTCGAGGACGAAATTTTTCAAGGAGGGAAGACTTGTGAGCCCCTGTTTTTTTCAAAATCTATTTAATTAGTGTTAATTAACTGTTAATGTCATTTTTAGTCTTAAAATATTTATTATGATTTTTAGGAAATTTTCTAGAATTTTTAAATAATTTTTTAATGAGTTTTGAATACAAAAATACCATTTTACAATTTCCTAAAATGTTTTAATTAAGTTTTGCAATTAATTAGAATTGTTTTTATATCAATTTGTAATTTTTAAATTGTTTTAATGTGGTTTTGTAATTTTTACAATTGTTTAGATATCGGTTTGCAAATTCTTATTTGTTTTATGCAAATTTTATTTGCATTTATTACTGCGGGAACCTATTATGTAAATCCTAATTCTAAGGGGACCTAAGTGCAAAACCCTCAAACCCCCCCCCCCCCCCCCCCCCCCGACCGACTCTCTCTCCTCTGACTCGCTCGGCTGCCCGATCGACTCACCGACGCTGCCCCCTCCGCCATTTCCGGCTGCCCAACCGCCATAAGACCGACCTCAAACCCTATTTAAACCCCCTCTCTTTCCCCAGACCAAACCCTAACCCTACCCGACCATCACGACCACCCCAGACCCCCCTTTCTTCTCCGACGAACCCCAACCCTAGCTCTACTCCGGCGAGCCCCCGTCCAGCCCCTACGCCGAGCACCACCGCCCGCAACCACCACCACTCAGTTCGCCACGCCGAGCTGGGTCGATCGCCGCCCAAGCGCCGCTGTCCCGACGCCTCCACCACCGTCCAGCTCGTTCGAAACCCCCTCCAGCAAGTCGGACACGCAGGTAACGGGATTCAGATCGTGTCGTGCGTGTCTCGGGCACGTGGATACGACTCGCCGTGTCCTGGCGAGTATGACAAACTGTCTGGACACGAAGAACTAGGCTCGTACGTGTCGTGCATAGCACGGACACGTAGTTTCCTGTGTCCCAAACTGTCCGGACACAGGCTCGCATTTATTTTTTTTTATTATTATTATGTCACCTAACCTAAAATAAAACTAACCCTAATCCTATCTCTAACAATCGGGCCGGATTGGCCTACTGGCCAGCCCGCACAGTTTAGAAGCCCCCTCCCCCCCCCCCCCCCCGCTGCTGGGCTGAGTTCGAGCCCCCTCTTTCTGTCTTCTTTTCTTATTCTTTTTCTGTTTCTTTTTTTCTTTTTCTTTTTCTTTTTTTAGTTATATATATATATATATTTTTATATATATATATATATATGTATATTAGTATATATATGTATATACTGTTTTGACAGTATTTTATATATATGTATATATATATTTTATAATTAGTAATTTTATGTATATATGTCAGTATTTTTATATATATACATATATGTATATATGTATATATTTATCATGTGTGTATATATATTAATTTATACACTTTATTATCAAATGTTTTCTATATATATATATATATATATATATATATATATATATATATATATATATATATATATATATATATATATATATATATATATATATATATATATTTGTATATAAACATTATATATATACTCTATAAATTAATTATTTTCCTTACATATATATATATGTAACTTTTAATATATGGATGTATATATCCTTGATATAAATATCTATATATTTATGTGTAAATATAAATATTGTAGATGTACTTTTATATATGTGTTTTACTTTACTTAGTGTAAGTTATCTTTATAAAATAAAGTTGTCACACTTTTGTAACTACTATGTAAAATTTTGCCTTATTAAAATAATAATATTTACTTTGCACTTTTATCAATTTGTATTTTTAGTATATTTAAATTACTGCAACCATTTGATGTCCAAGCCTAGCATGGGTATTTGGGCTCAAATGTGTTTTCACACATTCAAGACCTGTACAAGTCATATTGGACTTGATTCATGGCCTTGGGTCCTGTATTTGAACTTTGGTTCAAATTATATACATGGACAAAATACGCAGATAATTAATTATTGTGTGCATTACTGTTTTTGATTTTCTAAAAAATACTTAAAGTATTGCTAAAATTATGGAAAAATAGTTTTTAGATACTTTGTTAAGTTAGCTAATTTAGTATAATTCTTGTAGTATTTAAATTACTGTTTTGCCACTAGTTTGGCATATGAAACCAAAACTCACTTTCTGTATACTTAGGAAAACTGATTTTTATAAAATATTTGTACTGGTTAATAAATTCCAGAAAAATTATAATAAATTTCTATAGTTAGCAAGGATCGTTTTGGTACTTTGTTTTATGCAAAACTAGGCTTTTTGTCTACTTTAAAAATTGTTAGAACACAATGATCTTTTGATTTATTTACTGATTAATTATGACTTGTAGCTTTTTGTGTTATTTGGAGTTTTAGTCGTGTTGAACCCCATCCCTCACTAGTGTAAAGACCCTAGAAAGTTAGTTAACATAGTGTGTCACCCCACATTGGTCTCCTATGCCAAGTCATCATTTTGGCTAGGTGCCCAGTCACAAGTCGTGTCGCACCAGTTAGTGTTCTAGTATTTTAGCTTAGTGTAAAAGCTAAGTTATTGCATGTATTTCTACAGTGACGAGTTACTAGACATCCATAGCACTTTTATCGCAGCTTGTTTTGCTAGAGGCAAGTACATCTACATACTCATTTACTGTCTTTTAATGCTAGAACATGTATTAACCCTATTAAAAGACTGATCCTTGAGGTAGCAAGTTATGTTTTCACATGTTGTATCACTTTCAGTACCGGCCATGTTTAGTACAGCTCTTATATCTTCACATGCTTCTTACGGGTTCTCAGTACAAGTTTCACTATGCCTTAGACTGCTCTGAGTATTCACATGTTTTATACTGCTCCCAGTACCTGTCATGCTTATACTGCTCCCAGTATCTCTCACATGTTTTTACTGCTCTCGTATCTCCCACATGTTAAATAACGGGTTAAGGGAAAACTGTTAGTAGTGTACGTGAACATGACCCCCTTCTCCGTATGTACTTACCGCGCTCGGGGACATTCTATATGCGACCTTGCCGTATGTTTCTGAATCTCGCGTTTGTGTATGGATATACACCGATGCCGTTCGTGCACGTGTGGGCACACCAGAAAAACTTGATATGTACCACAGTACATCCTGATTCACCTATTGACCGATTCACGTACATGCTACGGTTTTAAACTTTTAAACTATATGTGGTCATTTGTAGAAATGACAAATTAAACCATGATATGCCATGTTCCCTATGTTACTATGATACTATGATCCCAGTTGTACCATGAGGCCATGTTTCCAGTATTTCCTGTTTGTAGACTTATCACACCATGTTTCTTATTGTACATCTCTTTCATTATATGTTCAGCACTTTAGTTGTAGAGGTTGTACTTGCTCCCGTCCTGACAGGATAACGTTGTAGGTATACTTACTGAGGAGGAGTTGCTCTGTGATTCGTATTATGGAGTTACTGCCGAGGACCCGGTTTTGCCATACGAGGATGTTCCTGCGGGAAGACTCGTCTAGTTTGCGTAGCTGCTTGGGATACTTAGTGTAGTCATGTATTAGACTATACCATTTTGTAACTGGACATGTATCCAGTTTTACATTTCAGTTTACTTGTACTTGGATATTTCATTATATACGACGACTTTTGTGTTTGGAGCATTTATGATTCTTCTTCACTTATAGAACTGTTAGCACATTTAGTCTGGTCTTGTTATCTCTAGAACAGCTTACTGCGCTTTATCTTAAGCGTAGGCTGGACATGGCTCGGCCCGGCCCAACAATTTGGGTAACGGGTCGTGACACAAGTGCAACTTGCTTCATGAAGGAACCCACCATTTTATTGTTCTAAACTCTTCTATGCAACTTTCTAATCAATCTTAGTTCTTGTCATTTTACATTTTCTTGTAGATCTAGGTTTTAGCCATTTTTAGATTTTCATGGTTTTGATCCATCAAACCTTCTTGTTTTCAAGTTTTTATGGTTCCATGTTGTAGGAAATTTGATTCTACCCAATTTAGACCATTGGAAGTCCTGATTTTGACTTATTTTGAATGATTTATGGTCTTTTGGTTTATGGGTTTTCATGGCCATTGGAGGCTGGTTGGAGAAGATGAGCAGTGCATACTGTTTGCTAGCGCATGCTGTTGCTGGCTGTTTGCTGGCGCATACTGTTTTCTGGCGCATGTTATTTGCTGGCAAACAGCTGTTGTCTGCTGTTTGTTAGCGCATGCTGTTTGCTGGCACATGCTGTCCTGGTGCATGCTGTTCCTGGCGCATGATGTTTGCTGGCGCATACTGTTGCTGGCTGTTTGCTGGCGCATGCTGTTTGCTGGCGCATGATGTCCTGGCACATGCTATTTGCTGGCACATGCTGTTTGCTGGCGCATGCTGTTGCTGGCTGTTTGCTGGCGCATGCTGTTTGCTGGCGCATGTTGTCGTAGCGCATGCTGTCCTGACGCATGCTGTTTGCTGGCGCATGCTGTTGCTGGCTGTTTGCTGGCGCATGCTATTTTGCTGGCGCATGCTATTTGCTGGTGAATGTTGTTGCTGGCTGTTTGCTGGCATATGCTGTTTGTTGGCGCATGCTGTTTGCTAGTGCATACTGTCCCTAGCACCCCTTTTGATCTCTTGTACCATTTGTTTTGCCATGACAAATCTTGTTACCTTATCCGTGTTGTTTCTCTTGATCCTTATTGTAATGTGGGATAATTGTGGCATGAACACGACATGATACATAAACCTGACACGATACATGGGCACTACATGATAATGCATGATAGTGGCCCATCGTGGCGTACTCCTGACAAGTAAACCTGGCATAATATGCCTCGAATTGCTGTTACGACAGCTAACGTGACATGACATGACAAGTATGAATAATCCGGACATCGTGGGCGATTGTGCTTGTACAATGAACCAGTCTTGTCTTGCGTCATGCTTAGGATGGGACCCCTGAGTACCACGGTCAGGGGTACCTACTGAAATGGACTAAGGCTAATAACTAGAATAACACAGTAGTCATGAAGAGATTTCCCAGCTACAGGCAATTCCGTTACCTGGGCGCGCTTGGGATCTGTAGCCTGCCGTCGAGTAGGGCACATTTCCAGCACACTGTCATGTGTTGCACCCCCTAAGTCAATTAAGGGTACATGCGTTTTCTGGACGATGTACCCACTTGAATTCAATCCCTAATATTCGACCTGGGTAATCTGGATGGTCTGCAGGGCTTATGGCTGTGGAATAATCTTACTGCATCTTGTTAGTAACTATGCCTGTGATAACCCTACTTAGTTAAAGTATCAAGCCGTACTTATTGCTTGACCGTGATTGTTGAATGGGGAACGATCAGTCTAAGTCTTGTCTTGATCCTGTACCAGATTGTTACATGACCTGATTTTCTTATATTATCTTGCCGATAAATGGTGGAAAACCATGTTTCATTCAGATGAAGGGTTACAACCCCGGTCCTTGTATGATTTACGGGTTGTAACCTGGTTATCTGAATAGTTCCATGGTTATCTCGTCGTATATCATCCTGATATTTTTATATTTCCAGTTTTTACTTATTTATACTCTTGTGCTAATTGCTGGTTTAGTTCCTAAGTGAAGCTTCCTTTGTGGCACTTGCTCTTTCTGGGATCTGACCCAACTGGTTTTGTATAGCCAAATTTTGGAGCAGTTCCAGAGGATCTACCGACTTTCTAGCCCGATGGTGACCACCAGGCGTAACCAGGGCAACGAGTGGATTATTTTTGGCTCTCCCACTTTATTGTAAAAATATTCTTTTGAGACATTTAGCCGACGAGCACCTGTTTAGCTCGATTGCACCTTTACTCACTGTCTGCCTACGGGCTGTAACATGATTGACAGATCCTAGGGTTGATCATGTATGACTAAACTCTTGCTAGTATTCACATTTTGTAACGACTAGCTTCATGATCAGCTGAATATGTAATGTTTGGGACGTCTTAATATTGTATCACTACAAGAAAATTTGTTTATAGTTACGACGAAGATCAGTCACTAATATATATTAATAGTGACTGAATTTCGTAGTGACGGACTAAACACATGAGTAACGGAGTTAGTGTCAGTCACTACTACGAGCGACACTAATACTACTAGTGACGGATGAATTCCTAAATCCGTCACTATAATTGAACATCCACGTAGATAAGTATTTATCTTTCAATATAAAAAATTATTTAATATTATTACTAACTAATTAGTCAGTCACTATCATTGGATCATTAATAATTATTACTAACTAATTAGTCAGTCACTATTGTTTGGCTATTAATAAAATTATTACTAACTAATATGTCAGTCACTAATGTTTGGTCATTAATAATTATTACTAAATAGGTCAGTCACTAATGTTATGTCATTAATAAAATTACAAATTTTTGAACCACAATCATAATTGTTTGATATGCCATTAATAATATAGTAAATAAGTCATTATTACTTGATCCAAAAGTAGAAGCTAATTTCTTTTCATCACATTCTGCTGAAATCACAATTTCTTTATCCAAGATAGTATAAGTGGACTCTTACTAAAAAAAATTGAAGCCAAAAATGATATATTCATCAGATTAGACAAACAACTCAAAAACAAAATATACTCCAAAACAAAGATAAGTCAACTATTAACAAAAAAAATACATTGTATATCAACACAAATTGATGTTCTAAATTTTAATGATGAAACATGATAAAGCATTCGATTTCACGTCACACCAAGTCCCTGACCACGTACTCGATTTTGCGTCTCCGGTCCCATTGTTTGGACATACGCTCTTTGTCGCAATTCCAACGTCTCAAGTCACTAAAAAGATATAGTCACATTCCTACGCAAATAAAATTAGAAAATTGTAGAAACAAACAATTAAAGAATATAAAAATAGCGTAAATAGGGAAAGAAAATTATGGTTAGGATTTTAAAATTTACTTGAGCCGGTAGGATTTCTCCATGGAGCCGATGAGACTTCCTCCTTGGACGAAAAGCGGTAGAAAAGGGTTGAACTCCACTGACCTAGAGTGGTCGAAGAGAATTGAACTCCGCTGACCTCTCTAGATGAACACCTTTAAAACAAAACAAAAAATTATTAGAGAAGGAGGATATGAGTAAATAACGGAAGAGATGAGAGAAGTATAAGAAGAAGAAAATCCTCATGACCTAGAGAAAAATAAGAGGAGGAGGAGAGGACGAGAAAATTTTAAAGGAGTAAATATTTAGAGGAGGAGAGAATCATAAACCATTTATGACCAAATATTCTGTAAAGAAAAAAATGATGGCACATGTGAAAAAAAAAGTGGTGTCCAATTTTTCAATCCCGCTAACTCGGTCCCATAAATATTTAAAACTATTAGATTATTTTTTTCTTATTAAATTTATTATTTAATATGAAACTACTTTTTTATTGTGACTGATTTAAAAGTTCCTAATATTTTTCATGAAACATATTTAAAATGTTCACGTCTATCTTCTCATTTAATAATTAAATAAAGTTAGTGACTGCATAGTCCGTCACCATTAAATATTTATTTCGTCGAAAATAGTATTACTAATGTTTTCCTTAATCCGACACAATTAACCTTTTACTAGTGACTGAATATTCATTCCATCACTGACTTCCGTCACTATAAGCAAATTTCTTGTAGTGTATATTTGGTGATCTTACATCTTGTGACATTTGCTTACTTGGTTGTGATTGAGACACTAGGCTTATTCATGACCATAAGAGACTGTTGGCTTGTAGTTAACCCTCATGTATCTAGTCAGCCGTGACCGTATAGCGAGGTGGGTTGCACTTTAATATACGTAGCTGTCTATGTCTGCCCCCGTTCTCCAGTATTCTGGCTCTGGGGCGTGACACCAGTTCTCAAAGTGGATTGATACAATAAATAAGGAGTATAAGTTCATGCAAGACAATAAAGTTTAAGAACTTGTCCCATTACCAAGAGGTATAAAATCCATTGGTTGCAAATGGACATTTAGAACCAAGAAGGATTCGAAGGGTCATGTGGAGAGATATAAAGTATGTCTTGTAACTAGTGACTTTACTCAAAATTTTGAGATTGATTTAAAAGAGTTTTTCTCTTCGGTATCTTTAAAAAAACTCCTTTAAAATAATCATAGCACATATTGCACATTTTGATCTTTGTGTTACATCAAATGGATGTCAAAACGGCATTTCTCAATGGTAACATTAACGAAACTATTTATATGCTGCAGCCAGAAAACTTTGTGTCGAAAGATCCAAATAATATGGCTTGCAAATTAACAAAATCCATTTATGGACTCAAGCAAGTTTCTTGTCAGTGGTACTATAAATTTCACCAAGCTGTTACCTCGTTTGATTTTGAGGTTAACGTTGTTGAAGATTGTGTGTATCACAAATTCAGTGGGAGTAAAATTATTTTTCTAATTTTGTATGTTGATGACATACTGCTTGCCACAAATGATATAGGCATATTGCATGACACTAAGAAATTTTTATCAAATAACTTTGAGATGAAAGATCTTGGTGACGCCTCTTTTGTATTAGGAATTCAAATACACCGAGATCGTTCTCGAGGTATTCTTGGATTATCACAAAAGAGCTATATCGATAAAGTGCTTAAAAGATTTGGCATACAGGAATGCAAACCAGGTGACACCCCAGTCGCTAAAGGAGACAAGTTCAGTCTCAATCAATGTCCTAAGAATAGCCTTGAAATTAAGAAAATATATTAGATTTTTTCTTCATGATCGTATGGAGTCTAATGTATGCTCAAGTATGTACGTGTCAGGATATTGCGTAGATATTAGGATGTTAGGCAGATATTTAAGCAAATATGGATGGATCATTGGGTAGCAGCCAAACTACTTAAGTAATTACTAGAGAACGAGAAATTATATGCTCTTTGTAGGAGACCGGACAATTCTAGAGATCATAAGGTATTCCGACTCCGATTTTGTTGGATGTCAATACAGTAGGAGATCCACATCAGGTTATGCGGACTAATGGAGATATATTTTGGATGAGTGTCAAACATGCACTCATAATTTCTTTCACCATGGCAGCAAGGTTTATAACATGCTGTGGGGCATCTATTCAGGGAATATGGTTGCGAAATTTTGTCACAAGGCTGCGCCTACAGTACGGTGTTGAAAGACCACTTAAATTATGGTGTGACAATAAATCAGCAGAATGTATTCCAATAACAACAGAAACTTGTATAAGTTAAGGATATTGACATAAAGTTTCTAGTTGTGAAGGAAAGAATTCAGAATGGTTAAAGTGTTCATATAGCAAATTATGACAAACTCCATTTTAGCTGATCCGCTCACAAAAGCATTATCACCTATGGTCTTTTATGAGCATACTGCTCATATGGGTGTTATCTCAATTAAGTATATGACAATATAGTTGGAGTTTGTATTTTATGTATTTGAATGTTATTTGGTTTTGGACACATTTATGTATTAAAGTATTTTGGATATTTATCTGATCAGATATATGAAAATTCAGTTCATTCTGTTTTTATTATGTTAAAGTATTGATCTCATTAAAGTTAAGGAGGAGCAGTTGGAAATAGACATGTATTGATCACATTGCGTGTAATTTTTATGCTACGCATCCATGATTGATCTATGTCGTTTAGCTATATTGGTATATGTGACCATTGATGATTTAGTTACGCTATATGTGATGAAGGCCGCTTTGATCCTATGTTGATATGGTTAATGGACGAGATTGTCCGAATATACCCTAAGGATTAAGATAGCAATTTATGAGCTCACTAAGGTTAACACAATTATAAGGTTACATATGTGGCCCAGTGGGAGATTGTTGGAATTATTCAATAATTAAGGGACCACACATGTAAAATTAATTGTGTTTAGGCTATCTAAATAATTAAGCCAAATTAAAGTGCTCTATTTGGAAATTGGCTTAAGGGTATAATTGTCATGAAATTAATGTGTAGATACCAGAGATAATTCTAATTTGATGAGGGGCCAAATTAGAAATGTCAAAATATATAAATATATGTGTTCATTAGGGTTATGGTCCCCAACTTATACGGCCACCAAAAGAGATGTTTTCTCTTTTTCTCTTCTGCATCCCCCATCAACAGAAAGAGAGCGACAAATGATTCGGATTTATCTTTGTCATTAAGGGTCGTAGCAAGTTGGAAAATCGAACCCTATAAAGAGACATTCGCTTCAAGATCCATCAAGTCTATCAATGGATTAAGGTACGCTTCCGCAATTTAATTTATGTTCTTCATCTCATGAATTGACAGGGTACAATAAAATTTCTAACATAGTCTACCAACTGTCTTTTTCAATATATATTTTCAATCTATCATTTTGTATATCATTTGGTAAAAAAGCCTGAAATGCTTCGGATTCTAACTAGATAATAAATCAGGTCAAAAGATTAAGCATGGTCTACCCATTCAAAATTTCCAAACCTGTCCTAGCCTGTCGTACCTATCTGATAAGCAAGGAATCAGAAATACTCTATTTCGACCACATCTTTATTTTATGCACATCATTATTATCAATCTCCCGATCACCATAAATAATTAGTCATAAATACCAATAACTATCTATCAATTTATGTCTACACCATAGAGGGAGAGGGAGAGCTGTCAACTTTCGTCTATCCTCCGAAAATGTATTTATTCTTTCATTTTCGTTTGTCGGTCGATTGGTGTGACTCTATTAACCTTTTTTGGAGTCGAATGCTAGAAATCCAATAACTTGCAGTTGGTCGATTGGCATGGCTCCCTTAACATTCTGCATTGGAATGCTATACTCCTCCCCACAAAAAAGAAGAAGAAATAGTTAAGACTCCAATTAGGATGCATTAATTCAACCATTGAAAAACATAACAAACCATAGATACATCTAACTTTGAAATCAAATGTCCCAAAAAACAAAAAACAAAAAACAGATGGAATATAAAGTCCTGTTTCTCAAACTCATTCGTACAAGTACAAGAGGAATAATTCTCTGAGTAGCCTCACATGTTTCTCACTGCTGGAATCTCTATGCAACGCCTCCCCAAAAATTTGCATCCGTAACTGTTCAAACACAAAACAAGTAAAAATGACAAATAACACACAATAGTGCCCACACAGTAACTGCGGTGCTGCATGTGTAGATTTGAAACATAAGATTCTCTCTCACCAAGGAAGAGTAATATACAATAATATCTTGAAATTGATATCACTACTAAAATACTGCAAATTAGCGACGGCCATATCCGTCGCTAATTCGTCAAAAAATCGACTCAGTGGATTACCGACAGAATTTTGCTGAAAAATCCGTCGAGATATAGCCCGTCGCTAAAAAAAGCCTGTCGCTAAGCCGTCGCCATTCTACGTCTTAGCGACGGATTTCCGTCATCAAGAATCGTACATTTAACGATGGCTAGCCGACGAATTTTCGTCAAATCAAGTATCAGAAAGTTTCTGATACTACTTTTTAGCGACGGGCAAGTCCGATTGGATTGTTCTAGTCGGAACTAATTTTATTTATCTCTTGCTCTTGACTCCAAAAAGAAATGGTATCGTATTCGGGAGTGTTTGTCCTTGGATTTGACTGCGAGTGAGCTTAGATATCAAGTTTCTCTTCCGACTCTTGAGCTACTCGAGACATTTCCAATGTTAACTCAAAAGATGGGCATGAAAGATCGTCAATTCAGCTGACAAAAGGAGTTGGGGTGGGTCGCAAAGGTTCTATTGACGGAGAATTGGAGACTTAGGAGCTTGAGGGTTGCCTAACTAAAGGGGTTGCTCCAGCCCGATGGCTTGTCTGACTTATCCCAGGGCCGACCATGACTGCGTAGTGGTAGCGGTGAGATATGCGGCACGAGTGGTCACGAGATCGATTTCCCATGGAAACGTACATCACAATTACTTTCTTTCATATATATATATATATATATATATATATATATATATATATATATATATATATATATATATATATATATATATGCTTTCCAATGCTATCAAGACAACGCTAAAAACAAGCAGCATGTGTGTCAAAAGCAACATTACCAGTAGAATATCAACATCAGTCTATGCATTTATTTTATTATAACGATCTGCAAGAAAGTTTTGTTGCTAATGTCGTCTTGACTCTGGCAAGCATTAGATTCCAAGCGAGTTCTCTGGGAGAATGTCTCAGTGATGATGTTTTCTGATCGACGACATGATGAACGCAGAATTATAGAAGTACAGAAGTACTTGATCGAGACCCGAGGAGCAGCTTGAAGCTTGACTTAAGTTATTACATCATATATATAGTATTCCCACAGCATGCGTGACAGCGAAACGAACTTATCTTCGTTTCTAATAATGGCCAATTCGATAAATGATAACGATAAGTGGACTACCGTTGCTTGGTGAGAGCGAAGCAGTGTCCTAAAAACTTCGACGAATGGCTTGATGAAAGATTCGAGGTTGCTTAAAACTTCAAGCGGGATGCTTTCGAATCCACAGAACAGTCGAGTCGACGACCAAAAGTCGGAGAGAACTAATGTCACATATTAAAAGTAAAATTTTATTAATTAAAAATTTATCTCCAACTGTATACAGAAGGTGCATATTTATGAGACTCCATGACAAATCATAATCCTAATTAAACATATTACAATCCTAATCTAACATAAATTTCAATCCTAATCAAACACAAGTATCAAAATCAAATACTGTAAAAATTAAATGTAGTATCCTAATAAAAAGATAGAGTCAAAATCATAGTCCTAAAAGAAATAGGACTCTAGCTACATCAGTCTTCCATACTTCAAGAGAACTCGACCCTGAGTTCTCGTCAGAATAAAGCAGTTTTCCAGGAGAAAAATACTCCTAAAGATCGATGATATTGAAGGTTGGAAAGATCTACATGTCTTTAGGGAGATCAACCATATAAGCATTGTCATTTAGCTTGCATAGCACTCGAAATTGTCCGATCTTCTTCTTCTTCTTCTTCACTAATTTGTTGTAGGTGTCGGTAGGAAAACGTTCCTTACACAAGTAAACCATAACAAAAAATCCTTTAAATTTAGCATAATATTCTTCAAGCTGTTGTTTCACTTCATCATGTATCAACTGATGTCATTCTAACATATAATCAGCACCAATGTCTCGATCCAGAGTCTTAGGCAGAGAGATTGTAATGACCCGCTCCTAATGGAGACATTATGTATGATTATTGTTATCGGTTTGTTGGCTCGAGAGTAAGCCGTTAGTAAGAGACCTCTTGTAGGAACAAAAAGACATCATTATGGTGAGTGGGCAAGTCTTCAATTTCTGATTCTTTCACGCTTAATAAAGAATCAAAAGAATTACTAAGAATTTGTAACCCCATTCTCTAGTTATTTTAAATCCTTGAATATTTCCCTCCAACTTTTTAAATCCTTAAAATTTGAATTACCAAGTTTGTTATGGCTAACTTAGTGGGCCCACATATTGATTTCAAATTTCTAACTGATTTTCTTCAGATCCTGCAAATAGTGAAAAGGTGGGGGGCTTCTCTGAAAAATTCACATTGGCGGGAGGGCCTAAGTGAATTATTCCTTTCCTTTTATTACAGTGCGGGAGAAGAGAGAATTTATTCTTCTCCCATTCTTCTCTGAGTCCTTGAGCTTGATTTCCCTCTTCTCCGAGAGCACCGAACCCTAACCCTAAATTCTTCCTCCCTCGGCGGACGACGAGCTGATTGGCAACGGTGGCCGACGATCATCTCCTCCGGCAGTCGGTCGAGTTCGTGGCGTAACTTCAACAGAGCACGGATCATCTTCTTCACGACAAGATTTCCTCTACGGTGACGACGAAGCGGTGAGTTCCGTTTCGTTTCATGTTCCTTTTGATCTTTGGTCCGGTCGATCTAACCATTTAGGATCGGAATTGGCAGATTCATCTCTTGCTCTGCGTCGTTCTTTCATTCCCGGTCGTGACCATTCCGAGGACATCTAAACGATGGCGAGATGATGATTTTTCCCTAAATTGCTTGAGTTTCCTTTATAGTGTTGGTGAGTCATCCTGGATCTCAAATTTCACTGAAATTATTTTGTGACCGAATCTCTGTTCCATTTCGTAGATCACATATTTTGTGTTCGAATCGATTAGATCAGGTTGAGTGATTCTACTCAGTCAGAGGCAGCTTTGATCTGGTAAGAAATTATGTCGATTTCTTGTAATGAAGATCATGTTGTTTTTTTTTTAAACTCTGATCGACAACTTCACGACAGAGTTCATAAGTTGATCTCAAAAATTTTGGTTGAGTCGAGTTGACACTCAATCAATAATCGTAGTGCGGTGAGTACTATAATATGGAGTTCTCACTACTTTTAATTCTTAAGTTTATTTCTCAGACATATCATTTTTCTGAGTTTTCCTTCTTCTTGTACACTGGTTGATGAAGCATTGCAGTAGAATTTTGAAAACAGAGGAGTCCAGTGATTGTGTCTGACACGTGAAGATACGCTCTCAATCCTGATTGATTCCGTTTCAGGTATTCATGTCATCCTTCCATCTGATAATTGAAATTGTTTATTCTCCTCTTTGAGTCGGGTGTTGTAACACCCAGTTTTCTAAAATTAGGGTATTTTTGAAAATTTATTATTTTTATTATTTATTAATGGTGTTTTAGGAATAATATGAATTATGGTGATTTTTAGTGTAATTAAAACTATTTTCTAAGTCATGACTTATGACTTTGTGACTTACTAGCAAAACCTTAGTGTAAACCCTAGTTTTCCTTAACCTAGAAGTTGCCATGACCATGTGAGCATAGCCATAGGCTTAGAACATCAAATTAGTGATTTTTGCCAAAAGGGTATTTTTGTAATTTACTAGACTTTATTTGAGATTATGTGATTTTTAATATTATTTAATTCTTGTTAAGTACCATGATTAGTCCCTAACCTATCTCACCCTAATCTAGAGGTTAGCTACTAACCTAGAAGTTAGAAGATGGATAATTGGTCATAGGTTAAAGCAATGTAAATATCTAGATATTACATTGTTGATATTTTGCTTAAAACCCTCCAAATATCTCAACCTTTTACACCAAAGTCTTTGCCTTAACCTAGAAGAAAGGGGAAGGACACCCCCCCTTGCCATGGCCGGCCAAGGACACCCCCTAGCAGCCACACCCTTCTATTTAACCCCATCAAAATCATTCATGAACAATTTACATGAATTTTAATCCTACAAAATTCCCTTTCTTCAAACCTTGATAACTTGATCAATTTTGATCCAAATTACCTCTAGTTTCTTACATTGGACTCCCCTACACTAGAGGATACTAGTTAGGGCCTGCTATCAAGGATTTGTGGAGTTTTGGGCATCACCAAGAGGAGAGGACACCCCCCCTACTTGGGTGTTTTCTTGAGTTTTTACCAAATAGGTAAATACCCATAAACCTTGCTAATATCCTATTTTTTTTCTTCACAAATGCATGCATATAGGTCAACCCTAACTGTGGGTCAAGTTGGGTGAAATTTAGGGTTGGTTTGGTGTCCGTATCGGACACGTATCCTAGGCTATTAAACCTTGTTTGATGAAATGCCTGTGTGAATAAAATGTTTTTAATTTCAAAAACTAATTGAAAGAAAAATTAGGTCTTGTATTGTAGATCAGGAATCCTGAGGACTGAGTCGAAGATTTGGTGTCCTCGTGTCCAAAACGGACACGCACATACACGTGCAGACACGGTGGCAGTGCCCTGCTGCCACGCGTGTAGTGCTCACTACACAGGCCGTTAGAAATCACCAAATTTAGTGTGGGACTCGGGGCAGTGACTGACAAGTCACTCCCCAAGTTTCAAGACTCCTAGTGTCGTGTCGGACACGGAATTTGGCACGCACTGATTTTGAACTGTACTGTGCGCACGAATTTTTCCCTACTAATACGTGCTTCGCACGTGGACACGCGACTTCGTGGACACGACTCAGGCACCTAGACACCTACCCTGACATCCCACCTAGCTACTGACACGAACACGACACTTTTGGTTGGACACACGAGTCCCTAGACTAGTCGACACGCGTGCACGACGCTGTGTACATTTGTGTGTGTCTGTGTTTACCCGATTAGGTTTTTGAGAGTTTGGACACATCAAATCGTGTCGTGGTGTCGTGTCAGGCACCTAGACACTAGAGGACACTTGGGGCATCACTTACCAACCCTTGGATTCGAGTCTTAGCTCGTGTTGGCGTGTGTAATCGAGTTTACCTACTTTCCTATACACTGTGTCATTTTTCCAGATTTTAGGGTATTGCCTAGTTTTTAAAATCGAGATTTAAACCTATTTTTGTTATGATTTATACTTGTATTTGTATATTTTTAGTGTATGTATATGTAGTATATATGTATGTGTGTGTGTAGGTGAGATTTTAGTGTGTATACATGTATATACATGTGTATATACATGTATGTACATATGTAGGTGTGTGTGTGCATTTGTGTGTGTTGTGGGGACTGTTTTCAGTTTCCAGAAACTGGAACACACACCCCCTCCTGTCCAGTATTCCCCCTCTCTCTCACTATTCTCTATTACACTCTCTATTTCTCTCTCTTTCACTCTCTCTCACATCTCTCTCTATTTCCCTCTCTATATATATATATATATATATATATATATATGTTATATATATATGTTATTTTATATACAACTATATATATTGGTATATATATAGTTGAGGGTATATATATGGGCTTATATATATATATATATATATATATATATATATATATATATATATATATATATATATATGAAAATATATATATGTATATATGTTAGCTATTATATGTGTATATATATTATGTATATATGTGAGTACTATATATATATTTGGGTATTATATATATATGTATTGATATGGTTAGGTATAGTTGGATACATATATATATCTAGTTATGTATATATATGTGATACTATATTTTTAGATATAGGTTTACATAGAACCTATAAGTTACTGGCCTATGGGTTATAGACATTAGCCTATGGCCTATGGTCTATGGTTAGCAGGTTTAGACTTGACCAATAGGTCTAGTAGGCCTAGTTTAACTAGCAAGTTGACCCTTGTTGACCATTGTTGACCAAAGTCAACTATAGATCAACATTGACCTAGAAATGGCTTGGATGAACATAGAAGGACTAGTTGACTAAGTTGACTAAACCCTAACTAATTGATTATGTTTGACCATGGGTTATATGGATAGCCCTATGTAGATTAAGATATGTATGGGGTTAAGTGGTATACTTAAGAGTTGTGTCATGATTTGTGTTAGCCTTAGAGATTGACTAGAAGTTGACCATTAGTCAAGATTGACCTAATTACCTTGTTGACTAGTCCTTGTTTGACCAAAACCTTAGTTAGTCTAAGTTTGACCTAGACTTGACCCAGATTGATCATATTGACTAGTATTTGACTAGTTTGATTAGAATGTTGACCAAGAGTTGACTTTAACCTAGATTTGACTAACCTTGACTTGTTTGACCTTGTTTGACTTTATTTGACTTAGTTTGATTTCCTGTGACCTAGTATGACTTCCTGTGACCTAGTTTGACTGTTGAGTTGACCAAGAGTTGACTTTTGACCAGATTGACCTAGAATCATGTAGTATGCATTGTATACTCTATTTTTACCATTGTGGATACATTGTGACTTGTGTTGCTCTGATTAGGAGCCATACATCTCTCCTCAGGCAGTATATCCTCTTCAGACATTCAGTTATCAGGCGAGTACATTCTCTGACCGTTTCATATTTGCCAGGATTTATATTCTTGCTCTAGATTACTTTACTTGATGCTGACACGATTGTTATCACGGATTGGTACTATATGGATCTTTTCATGGGATGTTATCCCCCTCGGGAGCATCAGATACTTTTGTCACGTGTGTTTCACTTACATCATGTATCTCATGCTTCTATTATCATGTATCTTTATGTATCAGCTAGTGACTCATGTACTCTCATGATCACCGAGCCTTCATGAATTTTCATGAATCACTCACGTATCACCCAATTATGGGCTTATCACGAATCTTAATGTAACATGAATGGATCCTTGTGTATTGATTGGAGAAACGGGGGAGTAGAAGTGGACATGTGAATAATTCCAAAGTAGTATACTCATGTGCAAACTCTGTAGTGTAATCATGTATAAATTTTAGCCATTCACATGTCTATCTTGTACTCTACATCACTAGCCACTTACAGTTCTCTATATACAGTAGATATTTCCTTTACAGCTATCTCTTTTACTACATGTATCTTCCTTCAACAGTTCCTGTATTTTACTCTATTGCATGCTTTATATTTTCTATCATACTATGCACTGCGTGAGATGTATTGTGCTCGTTCCTGTCCTGACTGGACCTGTTGAAAATATTACAGAGGATGAGGATGAGGCCCTGGTGTCTACCTATTATGGAGCAGGACTAGATGATACTTATGTTGTGGACCCTCAGCAGGATCCACCTGCAGCTGAGGATGTTGCCCCAGTAGTCTAGGCTAGTTAGCTAGACAGTCTTTTTTGTATTATCTTTTTGTCTCACATTCTGAGTTGTATTTTGAGATGTTGAGATATATAGACTTTAGACTTATTGTATTATGAGTTGACATTTAGGATGTTATGTATCCTAGGCACTTAGACTTATTTCATCTATTCTACTGTTCTCTTTGAGTTACTGTCTATCTATCTATCTTTCATTTTTCTATCCTAGATGTGATTGAGATGTATATTTGTTATGTCACCTCCATTCGGAGAGTATATACTGTACAGGTACCTTTATATTGTTAGATGATTGACCTAGGACAGCGTTCTACCGCCGACACTGCGGCGTAGGCTGGACGTACCCACTTCTTGTGCCCTTACTCTAGGGTGCGAGTCGTGATAGGTGTGCGTTGGACAGGATGGAAAGGTTGTTGGGGGTTGGCGTGTCCAGTTTAGTGTCCTGGTGCACCAATTTGAATGCTGATGTTCGTGTCCAAATGGCGTATACGTGTCCAGACTGTGTGCGTGTGTTGCTATCTATTGGAGTAGGAATTTGGAAGTAGCAGGGAGCAGGACCTCTTACAAGTTGAATTCTTAATTCAATTTGGTTGTACATTTGGAAGAGTCTAAATTCAGGAGCTTATTTCGATTTTGCTTTATGTTATTTTTGGTTGTTTAAATTGTATTAATTTCTATGATTTGAGTTTTTAGTATGAATTTCTTATTTCTGTTTTATGGAGTTGGAATTCCAATATGTATTAATTCTCAACAAAGGATATTGTGGTTACTGGTATTAGTTTTGGAAGGTTCATATTGGATTATATGTTGAACTCTTCTTAATGTTTTAGTTCAATTGTTGAACCTGAGACTTGTATACAAGGGCTTGGTTCTAGTTGATGAATTGAAGAATCATATGCAATATTGGTTCAGTTGATGAACCTGACATTATATATATGCATATATTGGTTCAGTTGATGAACCTGTCACGCCCCAGAACCAGAATACTGGAGAGCGGGGGAGTGACTCAGCCAGCTACGTATTACGGGTAGATGAATACCGTATAATATGATCAATGCTGTCTAACCAGACGAGGGGGTGCATACTACATGAAAGTCTTACTATGGTCACTTCACATCTATTGTCTCAATCATTCAAACAAGAAACAGAAATAGAGAACATGTAAGATAAAGCAGTAAGGCGTCCCAAACGCTTAGTCAAAATGTTCTTGAGATCTGGCTTTACAAAATATAGCCATATGGTATAGTAACATATACACAATTGTTATCAGCTGCAGTCTGACTTAATTACAATTATGCAAAAGTAAGTACAAGACAATCCGACTAACATGTCGGTGCCAAACGGCTAAGTATGAAGTAAATAACAAAACGAGCGGTGAAGTAAAGAACCTACTCGAGTCCTCCTGCGATCATTCCCCTAGTATTGACCATCTTGGAGGTAGAAGTAAGCTGGATCCTCGGGGACTGGCTCTAAATCTGGCCATACAAAACCAGAGAGGTTAGACCTCTAATAGTAAGTACCACAAGGGAGCACGATATGAAGGACTAAACTAGTAAGTAAGAGAATATAATAATAGATCTCTGCTTTCCACTAGGATTCACATAACATCACGACACTTCGATCCAACCTCCCAACCAAACAAGGACAGAAGTTAGCCCGTCATGTCCTGGCATTCTGGTCATCTTAGTTAGGCAACAGAGTAGGTACAGTACACAAACAAATCATCTTGAACGGCCAATCAACTACTACGGCTTGCTACAGTGAGTTCCAAGTTATCCTGGAATTATGCAAATAGGGATTCCTCAGTTCTTACTATGTGCAAGCAAGGCTAGTCTATCCAATCAATCAATTGCGCCAATCATGTAATTAGACGAGTCCCAGCGGGACGTCCACCGTTAATATAGCATGTACAATAATATAAGCAGATACCGTTCCCTGCCTGTGTGACAGATTTACAGTATCTGTGGGAACCAGCCGGCCTGTCGGGCACTTAATAGTCCCAAAGAGGGCTATCATGTAAGAACTCGGGAATCCATTCTCTCCATGCCATCATTATTTTACTTAACTTAATAGTCCCTACGTTGAGTGAAGTTCTATGCCGTAGATCATGGTCATTCAAATGAGTACTTCCGTACGGGGTACGATATACGCAACTCCACAACGATACCCGTACGGCTAGGTTGTAGGTTTTACATAGCGTGATGCAACAATCAAATCTAACCACGGAGTAATCATGCCTTGACCTTAAAGTACACATGCTGTTTTTGTAAAATAGATAAATAATTTGAAGCCTGCATGTGTCTGTATGCCAATATTTGGGATTGGCTAATCGAGTACAATAGTTCATTACATGAACGTGTCTCATTCATTCAATTCAATAAGACGACTAGCCAGTCTCTTAGTTCCAACTAGGAACGCATGATCAATTTTAGTCAAGATAACCATTATCATCAATGGTGACAAGGCATGAAAGTCAATTAGTATTACATGGGGTCGAGTCTATAATTCTCATGGTTAAGTTCTAGTCATACTGGGTATCCATGGATCAATCAGGACACAAGGCGCATTCCATATAACAATCTGTATTAACAATACCATGATTTTATCAAGTTCATGCCAAAAGGCGTAAGGATATAATAGAAGAATTATCATGCCATCATTAAATAAATAAGTTATAGAGCAATAGTAACACCCAGGTTAGAAAGTCACGCCAACAAGTCTAGGCTAAGGCCAATAAGTCACGCCAAGTCTAGCAGGTTGGAGTGAGCGTGTAACAGCGTGAGCGTGAAAAAGTAATTCACGCTGGCACGTACAGTGTGAGCGTGAAGGGAAATTCATGCCCTCATAAGTGAGCGTGAAGAATGATAAGAAATTCACGCACGCACAAGTGAGCGTGAAAAGTGTGACAAGAAATTCACGCACGCACGCAAGACGTGGGCATAACTCAAAATTCACGCTGGCATGTAAGGGCGTGAGCGTGACTAAAATCCACGCTGACTCGTACAGACGTGAGCGTGACTAAAATCCACGCACGCACGTACAGACGTGAGCGTGACTAAAATCCACGCTAACATGTAAGAACATGAGCGTGACTAAAAATTCACGCAGACATATAAGAACATGAGCGTGACTCAAAATCCACGCAAACACGTAAGAACGTGTGCATGACTAAAAATCCATGCAGACATGTAAGAACATGAGCGAGACTCAAAATCCACGCAAACACGTAAGAACGTGTGAGTGACTAAAAATCCATACATACATGTAAGAACATGAGCGAGACTCAAAACCCACGCAAACACGTAAGAACGTGTGCGTGACTAAAAATCCACGCTAAGTTGGGAGATCAAAACCCATGAACAGCCGAGAATGTAAACACTTAGATCTAGGAGAAACCAGCCACAGAAATCAAAAATGCTAAGTAGTAAACTCTCTCAGAATCATGAGAGGAAGAGAAATGAACCATAAAAATGGTTCTCCAAGCAAGAAGAAAGATTGCACTTGCCTGCTACTACTGCTGGCAGGTAGAGAAGTGATGAGAGGAAGAAGAAGAAGAAGAAGTAATGGTGAAGAATGAGAGTTATGAGGAGAGAGAAGGAAATGGGAGCTTAAATAGGAAGGGTGGTGGTAGGTGGGAGTTTGGGTCGGGTTGAACCACCATGAACCCGAAAAACCCTCCATGAACCCGAACCACAAGCAAGACTAAAGCAGAAAATAACAGTAGGATATAAAATACAGAAATAAAATACAGGAATAAAAATTATAGAAAATAAAATGCAGCTAATTAATTAACATAAAATTAAAGAAATTTAAATACAAGATAATACATGATAAATACTAAATAAATATACATGAATTGTACATGTATAAAAATACGCATTCTGGGAACGGAGAGTGACATCTCTACCCACCTTAGAAAAATTTCGTCCTCGGAATTTCAAATCCAAGCAGGTAGAAATATCGAAGCTAAACTAATATAAGCAGTTCTAGTGAGCAAGCAATCATTATTACCATATCAAAAGCAAGTACTATATATGTAAATCCATCAATCTACGATATCAAGTAGCTCTACCCATAAGGCGATAAGCATGAAGAATCAGGACGATCAAGGTATACATAAAGAGATATACCTTGTGAGTCAAACAGGTGTGGATACCGTGATCGGATATCATCCTCACGTTCCCACGTTGACTCTTCCAAGGAGTAATGACCCCAAGCAACATGGACAAGACTAATTGTTCGGTTCTTAAGTATCTTCTCTCTTCGGTCCAAAATGGACACAGGCTGTTCCTCGTAAGACAGGTTTGTACCAACAACCAGCTCAGAATGATCGAGGACATGGCTTGGGTCCGATACATACCTACATAATTGAGATACATGAAACACGTCATGCACCTCTCATAACGAAGGTGGGAGGGATAAACGATAAGCAACATCGCCTATCCGATCAAGGATAACAAATGGGCCTACGTACCGCGGACTCAATTTCCTGCGAACGCCAAATCTAATGACCCCACGAGTAGGTGAGATCCGCAAGAATACGTGGTCCCCAACCGAGAACTCTAACGGCCTACGATGCTGGTCCGCCCAATGACGATGCCGGTCCTGCGCAACTCGAAGTTGCTCTCTAATTCTCTTAACCACTTCAACCGTCTGAACAATCATTTCTGGGCCTAACATCTTCCTCTCTTCGATATCATCCCATGCAAGCGGTGACCTGCACTTCTTACCATATAGTGCTTCGAATGGTGCCATCTGGATACTGGCTTGATAACTATTGTTGTATGAGAACTCGACTAAGTGCAGGTAACTCTCCCAAGACCCTCCAAAATCTAAAGTGCAAACTCGTAACATGTCTTCTAAAGTCTGAATCGTTCTTTCTGATTGCCCATCCGTCTGCGGATGGTAAGCCGTGCTAAATCTTAACTTGGTACCCAGACTATGATGTAAGCTCTTCCAGAAATGTGATATAAAGCGGGTATCTCGATCCGACACAATACTGACAGGGACTCCATGCTGCCTGACTATCTGTTGCATATACAACTCTGCCAACTTTTCTGTAGATTGCCCTACTCTGAAAGGAAAAAAGTGTGCTACCTTCGTAAGTCGGTCCACTATTACCCAAATAGCGTCCTTACCACTTGGTGATCTCGGTAAACCGGTCACAAAGTCTATTGTAATATGATCCCATTTCCATTCCGGGATAGGAAGCGGTTGCAATAGTCCAGCTGGCCTCTGTTGTTTTGCCTTCACTTGCTGACATACCAAGCAACGGAAAACAAATCTAGCTATCTCCTTCTTCATCCCGTTCCACCAGAAATGCTGTTTGATATCTTGGTACATCTTGGTCCCTCCAGGGTGAATAGAATACTGAGAACTGTGAGCTTCTGCCATAACCTCTTGTCTGATATCTCCACTAGGTACACATAGACGTGATCCAAACCTAAGTGTACCATCTTCATGAATTCTCATCTCCTTCCTGAGTCCTGACTCACATTCTGTCCTAAGCTTCTGAATCCTTGGGTCTTGTGCTTGAGCTGCCTTGATCCTGTCTACCAAGTCGGATTGAACCTGCAGACTTGTTAGAACTCCTACATCCCTAGGAAGTATAACTTCGATGCCCATCTCCTGAAGGTCTTCTAAGATATGCCTCTGTGTTGTCAACATAAATGCGCCGCCTCTCCTGCTAAGAGCGTCTGCTACTACATTAGCCTTGCCTGGATGATACTGAAGCTCCACGTCATAATCCTTAATCATCTCCAGCCATCTTCTCTGCCTCATGTTCAGCTCCTTCTGAGTAAAGATGTACTTCAGACTTTTATGATCTGTGTACATCTCCACTCGGTCACCATATAAGTAATGCCTCTATAGCTTCAGAGCAAACACTACTGCCGCTAACTCCAAATCATGAGTTGGGTAATTCTTTTCGTGGTCCCGAAGCTACCTAGATGCATATGCTATCACCTTCCCATGTTGCATAAGGACACATCCAAGTCCTTTACCTGACGCATCACAATATAATGTAAAACCTCCGGGTCCAACTGGCAATATAAGAATAGGTGCTGATATCAACTTCTGCTTCAAAGTCTCAAATGACGCCTGACATTCTGTCGACCAAACGAATGGTACATCCTTCGGGTCAAGCGGGTCATGGGTGCTGAAAGCCTTGCAAAGTCTGACACAAACCTTCTGTAATATCCTGCCAATCCCAAGAAACTTCGCACATCTGCTACGGTCTTGGATACTGGCCAACTTTCTACTGCTTCTATCTTCTTGGGATCTACTGCTACTCCAGCTCCTGATATGATGTGACCTAAAAATGAAATGTGATCCGACCAAAACTCACACTTGCTGAGCTTGGCGTACAACTGGTTCTCTCTCTCAGAACCTGCAACACTTTCCTGAGGTGGTCTTCATGCTCCTCTTCACTAGCAGAGTATACGAGAATGTCGTCAAGAAATACTACGACAAACTAGTCTAAGTATGGCATAAAGATGCGATTCATCAAATCCATAAATATTGCTGGAGCATTGGTCAAACCAAACGGCATTACTAAGAATTCATAATGCCCATACTTCGACCTGAATGCTGTCTTGGGAATATCCTCCTTCCGAACCCTCACCTGATGGTACCCTGAACGAAGATCTATCATGGAAAAAACTATAGCTTTGCTCAACTGATCAAATAAGTCGTCGATCCTGGGTAATGGGTACTTGTTCTTCACTGTTGCTGCGTTAAGCTTCCTGTAGTCAATACATAATCTGGATGACCCATCCTTCTTTTCCACAAGTACCACTGGTGCTGCCCATTGTGACACGCTAGCTTGGATGAACTTCTTCTCCTTCAGTTCCTCTATGTGCTGATATACCTTGGCCTGCTCTGAATCCGCCATTCTGTAAACTCGATCTGATATCGGTTTAGTTCCTGGTGCCAATTCTATACTGAACTCAATATCTCTAACCGGTGGTAGACCTGGAAGTTCTTCGGAAAATACGTCTAGAAATTCTTCAACTACCTTCGGAATCTGAACTTCTTCCATTGCCGCTACTACTCCCTGCTCTTGCTGAGTTGCCTCTGATCTGACTAAGGTGAACCGCTTCATGCCTAGAATATCAAAAGATACACTCCCTCTACGACAATCTATTGTCGCATGACTGTCTTTCAGCCAGTCCATGCCTAAGATAACGTCGAAATTTCCAACAGGAAATTCTATCAACCGGGCGGGTAAGGAATGCCCGCAAACTATAACGCTACATGCTAAGATAACTCTACTAACTCCTACGAGCCCATTACCAGTGAGTATATTCAACCTCCCTGGCAATACCTCGAACTCCATTCCTAGTCGTGTCGCAAATTGTGCAGATATAAATGAGTGTGATGCTCCCGAATCAAACAATGCTACTGCGGAATATGAGGCAATGAGAATGTTACATGCCACAACATCTCCTGATGCCAATGCCTCCTCCAAGGATAGAGTGAATGCTTGCCCTCGACCTCCTTGTTGGTTTCCATGCTACGGCCTAGCCTGGTGCTGCTGCTGGCCCCTTCCTTAATGATGCTGGGGTGGTCTATGCTGGTGTTGCTGTATCGGCGGTCCCTGCTGCCGAAACATCTGAGCCTGCGTCATAAACGGACGCTGTGCCAACGGCCTCACTGGCACTGCTGGTCCTCGATACTGTCCTGCCCCTGGTGCTGGCAGAGCAGAAAACTGCTGCCCTGGTCCTCCTGACCTCGAATTCATGGGACATGTGGTAACCCGATGGTCTAAATTTCCTCATATCAGACACAGTCCATTCAATGTCCGACACACATCTCTAGTGTGCCCCATCTTTCCACAATAAGTGCAGCCCGCCGGGGGTTGCTGGTTCTTCCTCTGTTGCTGTTGCTGCTGCCTGGGTGGTGGTGCTGGTCCTCGTATCGCCACATCGTGGATACGAATGCCAATAGATGGTGCTGTTGTTCGGGGCGCTGCTTCCCCTCCTCCTTCAATCTGACTGTGGGATCTCTTCTGACCCCCAGTCCTTGCTGCAAGCCTCTGAATGGTGATCTCATGCCTTCGAGTCGCCGTTAATACTTCGTCAAAAGTTTGGTAATTGTGCCCGTCTATCAATTGCAAGAGTTCAAGATGAAACCCTTGCTGAAACCTCATAGCCCTCTGGCTCTCTGTTGCTACCATCTCTGGGGCAAATCTACTCAATCTGCAGAACTCCGCTACATAAGCATCTACAGTCTTGCCGGCCTGGCTGAGGCTGATAAACTTCTGTTATAGCTCAAACTGCGTCACAACTCCATAGTACTTTGTCTTGAATCTTGCTATGAAATCATCCCAAGCCACAGGACGTCTGATGCCCACTTTCTCTGATTCCCACCAATCACGTGCGAGATCCTGAAGTAACAACTTCACTAGATCCACACGTTCTTCTGCCGGTACCTTAGCTGCTGTCAGAATAGCCTCCATATCCTTAAGCCATGCATCTGCTGATATGGCATCCTCCGTGCCCTCAAAACGGCGGGGGTTGTACTTGCAAAACCTGGCTGATGTTCCTGAATCAGTCCTCACTCCTCTTTCCAAAGCCGTCTGTAATCCTTGGTTGAGCAACACATTCTGCTCTTGTAGCTGAGTGTGTATGCGCTGCTGGGCCAACATTTGATGTTGCTGAGTAGCCATCATTCCTCTCATGATCTCCAGAAGGGCTGGTGTGTCCACTTGGTAGGTGGAACTGTTGGTGGTGGTGGAACATCCGGATACTGCGATCCAGCTGCTGGTTCCACTATCACTTCTTCCTGGGTAGCCTCTTGAGTTTGTACTGGCCCTTGTTGCTGACCAACAGGGTCAGGTTGTCTATGTTGCTCCTACTGTTGTCCAGCTCTGACCGATGCGGACGAAGTTCCCCTAAGAAAAGGGACAAGAGAAAAATCAAACAACCGGACATGAAGGATCAATAAAGTCAAAGGATATCGGAATGTCAAGCAAGGGTTGAGAATAACGAATCATGAGATCAAGGGGGAAACACGTGTGATTGAGACATCCTATAAATCAAAACACCCCACAAGTCTGAAATCAGACCTGCATGGGCCACCACTAAAACCTTGTCACGCCCCAGAACCAGAATACTGGAGAGCGGGGGAGTGACTCAGCCAGCTACGTATTACGGGTAGATGAATACCGTATAATACGATCAATGCTGTCTAACCAGACGAGGGGGTGCATACTACATGAAAGTCTTACTATGGTTACTTCACATCTATTGTCTCAATCATTCAAACAAGAAACAGAAATAGAGAACATGTAAGATAAAGCAGTAAGGCGTCCCAAACGCTTAGTCAAAATGTTCTTGAGATCTGACTTTATAAAACATAGCCAGATGGTATAGTAACATATACACAATTGTTATCAGCTGCAGTCTGACTTAATTATAATTATACAAAAGTAAGTGCAAGACAATTCGACTAACATGTCGGTGCCAAACGGCTAAGTATGAAGTAAATAACAAAACGAGCGGTAAAGTAAGGAACCCACTCGAGTCCTCCTGCGATCATTTCCCTAGTATTGACCATCTTGGAGGTAGAAGTAAGCTGGATCCTCGGGGACTGGCTCTAAATCTGGCCATGCAAAACCAGAGAGGTTAGACCTCTAATAGCAAGTACCACAAAGGAGCATGATATGAAGGACTAAACCAGTAAGTAAGAGAATATAATAATAGATCTCTGCTTTCTACTAGGATTCACATAACATCACGACACTTCGATCCAACCTCCCAACCAAACAAGGACAGAAGTTAGCCCGTCATGTCCTGGCATTCTGATCATCTTATTTAGGCAACAGAGTAGGTACAGTACACAAACAAATCATCTTGAACGGCCAATCAACTACTACGGCTTGCTACAGTGAGTTCCAAGTTATCCTGGAATTATGCAAATAGGGATTCCTCAGTTCTTACTATGTGCAAGCAAGGCTAGTCTATCCAATCAATCAATTGCGCCAATCATGTAATTAGACGAGTCCCAGCGGGACGTCCACCGTTAATATAGCATGTACAATAATATAAGCAGATACCGTTCCCTGCCCGTGTGACAGATTTACAGTATCTGTGGGAACCAGCCGGCCTGTCGGGCACTTAATAGTCCCAAAGAGGGCTGTCATGTAAGAACTCTGGAATCCATTCTCTCCATGCCATCATTATTTTACTTAACTTAATAGTCCCTATGTTGAGTGAAGTTCCATACCGTGGATCATAGTCATTCAAATGAGTACTTTCGTACGGGGTACGATATACGCAACTCCACAATGATACCCGTGCGGCTTGGTTGTAGGTTTTACATAGCGTGATACAACAATCAAATCTAACCACAGAGTAATCATGCCTTGACCATAAAGTACACATACTATTTTTGTAAAATAGATAAATAATTTGAAGCCTGCATGTGTCTGTATGCCAATATTTGGGATTGGCTAATCGAGTACAATAGTTCATTACATGAACGTGTCTCATTCATTCAATTCAATAAGACGACTAGCCAGTCTCTTAGTTCCAACTAGGAACGCATGATCAATTTTAGTCAAGATAATCATTATCATCAATGGTGACAAGGCATGAAAGTCAATTAGTATTACATGGGGTCGAGTCTATAATTCTCATGGTTAAGTTCTAGTCATACTGGGTATCCATGGATCAATCAGGACACAAGGCGCATTCCATATAACAATCTGTATTAACAATACCATGATTTTATCAAGTTCATGCCAAAAGGCGTAAGGATATAATAGAAGAATTATCATGCCATCATTAAATGAATAAGTTATAGAGCAATAGTAACACCCAGGTTAGAAAGTCACGCCAACAAGTCTAGGCTAAGGCCAATAAGTCACGCCAAGTCTAGCAGGTTGGAGTGAGCGTGTAACAGCGTGAGCGTGAAAAAGTAATTCACGCTGGCACGCACAGTGTGAGCGTGAAGGAAAATTCATGCCCTCATAAGTGAGCGTGAAAAATGATAAGAAATTCACGTACGCACAAGTAAGCGTGAAAAGTGTGACAAGAAATTCACGCACGTACGCAAGACGTGGGCGTAACTCAAAATTCACGCTGGCATGTAAGGGCGTGAGCATGACTAAAATCTACGCTGACTCGTACAGACGTGAGCGTGACTAAAATCCACGCACGTACGTACAGACGTGAGCGTGACTAAAATCCACGCTAACATGTAAGAATATGAGCGTGACTAAAAATCCACGCAGACATGTAAGAACATGAGCGTGACTCAAAATCCACGCAAACACGTAAGAACGTGTGCGTGACTAAAAATTCACGCAGACATGTAAGAACATGAGCGAGACTCAAAATCCACGCAAACACGTAAGAACGTGTGCGTGACTAAAAATCCACGCAGACATGTAAGAACATGAGCGAGACTCAAAATCCACGCAAACACGTAAGAACGTGTGCATGACTAAAAATCTACGCTAAGTTGGAAGATCAAAACCCATGAACAGCCGAGAATGTAAACACTTAGATCTAGGAGAAACCAGCCACAGAAATCAAAAATGCTAAGTAGTAAACTCGCTCAGAATCATGAGAGGAAGAGAAATGAACCATAAAAATGGTTCTCCAAGCAAGAAGCAAGATTGCACTTGCCTGCTACTACTGCTGGTAGGTGGAGAAGTGATGAGAGGAAGAAAAAGAGAAGTAATGGTGAAGAATGAGAGTTATGAGGAGAGAGAAGGGAATGGGAGCTTAAATAGGAAGGGTGGTGGTAGGTGGGAGTTTGGGTCGGGTTGAACCACCATGAACCCGAAAAACCCTCCATGAACCCGAACCACAAGCAAGACTAAAGCAGAAAATAACAGTAGAAAATAAAATACAGAAATAAAATGCAGGAATAAAAATTGTAGGAAATAAAATACAGCTAATTAATTAACATGAAATTAAAAGAATTTAAATACAAGATAATACATGATAAATACTAAATAAATATACATGAATTGTACATGTATAAAAATACGCATTCTGGAAACGGGGAGTGACAGAACCTGAAATTATATATGCAATGTTGATTCAGTTTATGAGTCTGAATCTAACATAAGCAGTATTTTGGTTCAGTTGACTACATATGCAGTATTTGGTAAACCTGGGATTTTATATGCACTGTCTTGATGATTAAATGAACTGAAGTTCCAATAGTATTGTCTTGGTAATTTGTTGAAACTGAGAATTCAGTCTCAGTACAATAGTAGGAGGACCCTGTTTTCAAATAAGTCTTTTGGGATATAAGAATAGCCATGAGAGGAAATCCGGTTTAGATTGTATGTTAATGACTAGTCTAGATTCTATTATGAAATTATATTATTTTACTATTTATGCATGTTTGACCAACTAGAATAAACTAAATAGCTAATTAGTAGTTTTGAATAGCAGGAACTATGATTTAGAACTTAACCAATCTGTACAAATTAAAACATGAGGACATCCAACTTCATCTAGTACACTTGATTTTCTAGAGCAAGGCAAGTACTTTTCTACGGTCTTGTGCATTTACATATCTTGTACTCTTCTTGTGACACGTCATGACACGTTATCATGTACTCCTGTATTTTCTGTTCTTGTACTTACTTGTGTCGGGTGGGAAAATACACTAGCTATGTGACCAAACCCCGGTTACTATATTCGTGTAGATAGTTTAGGCCTCACATCGTGCACGCGGGCCTTAAGCCCTACCATATTCATTTACTCCTGTACATGCTCATGTACTCACCCTAGCCGGTCACATAGACTAGTTGTATTTCAAACATGGTGCACTTGTCATGTCTTGTACTTCAGGTTTATAGTTACATTTCTGCACTTTACTTCCTGTACTTTCATTCCTGTACGTTCATGTTTATTTACTGTATTTCATATTCATGTTCTCCTGTACTTATTTTTTATATCATGATGTTCTTATTCATTACCTAGAACTGTACTTTGCTCCGCTCTTGACTAGGATATATTGCAGGTGAGATAGAGGCTTTGTGTGATACCTATTATGGTCGAGAGCCTATAGATGCAGTAGAGCTAGCTGGAGTTGCTCTAGATTTAGAGGCTGAGGAAGCCTAGCACTTTAGCTTAACAGTTTATATTTCCTTGTATTTTGAGACTATTAGACTTTACTTTCATTTGCTGGAATGTAATAATTCTGAGACATGTACTTTGATTCTGGGATACGTTTATAGATGCTGTGATTTGTATTTGTCATGTTTATCTGGTTAGATTTTCCTAGATTGGTACAACTTACTACGTTGAGTCTTCCAACGTAGGCTGGGCGTGTCCGACTTGTGTTCGATTATTTGGGAGCGGGTCGTGACAGAATGGATTTGTAATCTTTGAGAATGATAGTACATAACTTGTATATCTGTAATAAGATAACTTGTCTGCTTGTATGATGAAAGAACCTTGCTATATTTGTTAATGATAAAAAGATTGTATGCTAAAGTTAAATTATCGCTTAATTGAAAGAACTGTTGCTATGCTTGTTAAGAGAAATAATGATTACATCTTTCTTTATTATATGCTTCAAAGATAGAACTATATGAAATAACTAATTATACTGTTGAAAATGAAATGATATGAAAGAGAGAAAGGAAGAAAGTAGCTATTATCTCCGTGGCTTGATAGTAAAAGAAAAATATATAAATGTTTACTTGTTGTATAACTGTTGTATTATAAAGTTTTATTTGAAAGAAGTTACATATCATGTATTGGTCTAGACGAGCATGGGATACCTCGAGGCTTGTACATCCCCACGAAAAGGAGGTGTCATGTCTATTAGTGAATAGCTGAACCATGAGTCACATTTGTTAGTATATACGTATATTAGTGAAGAATTGAACCGTAAGTCACAACTGTTAACATGAGCGTATACTAGTGAATAAGTGAACAATGCATCACAATTGCCAGTATGTGCATATATTAGTGTAGAGATGAACCGTGAGTCACAACTGCTAATCATGAGAATTCGCATAGGGACCATCATGTAGATAGGTCACATGCTTATCACAAACTGTTCTTAAGGTAGAATCTATTTTAAATGAAATACAGTTGTCTTGCTCATAAAAAATGAATCATATTCAGTGAATGCGGCTAAGTTGTTCCTTAAAGAATGATTATGGCTTTAGAAATATGTTGTGCATATTATGTTAGAAAGAAACATACATCGGCATGAATTGTTGAATGAATGAAGAGAAGAAATATAGTTTTTCTATTGTGTTTTCAAAATTAATCAGAACTCTTGAATTGTGTATGACATAAAATGAACGTACGTAAAAGTTGAAATACTATTATTAAAAGCTATATGTTCTCACTAAATTTACTTAGTAACCGATTCAGCATGTGTTGCTTTTGTTCATTCACCAGTGCATTCTCCAATATATTGACCCTCCATTAGATTGTTCGCAGGTATTGGATATCCTGCTGGAGGGTTCGAGACGATGGCAGATCCTTATTATTGAGAACCGGAGATCAAAGCCGCCCCCTCTGCACCATCTGATAAGGGGCCCGCGGGATATATGTTAGCCCAATAATTGTATCATATTTTTGAATATGACTAATTGATTAAGTTTAATATAATGACGTCACTGATATTCATGTAATCACTATTATGTTGCTATTTAAACTTAATATTATCCTAAATGTTCACTATATCATATTGCTATCAGACTATAATATATTATTTTGTTCGTCTAACCTGTACTTGCAGACAAGCAGTAAGTAAGATCAAACCAGGACATACGCAATGAAGAATTATCGATGGGCCAAAGACGACGTTATACAAGAAAATTTTTCTGAACCGTCTAGCGACCTATCCGGGACCTCGCATCGGGGGTTCCGCTGCCCGATCAGTGGACGAGGGTCGAGTGGACAACCCCCCCTGGAGGTTCGAGGGCGAAGCCCCGAAAGGTATTCAGATTTTTATATCAATTTATCTTTGGACAACTGCCGTCAAGAAAAAAGGCGTCTTCAAGTCCGCTCAATTATCAGAAGAAAGACGTCATCAAAGGGCTATTGATTTTTACGTATTTCTTCTGTAGTTTTATGTTTATTTGAGTCTAGAAAAATATGTGAGGTTGATCAAGATTGCTATTGGCTTAGGCTTTTTCAGTTCACAAATATTATAACCTACCTATCATCCACAAATACCTATCCAAAAGTCCACATCAAAAAGCCAAAAACTAATCAAAATTGGTCCAAACAGTTCTGGCAGAACTCTGACAGAACTCGGCCCGAGTTCGGCCAGGGTGAATTCAAATTTTTAGTTCCACCAAATTTGCCTATAACGTTCATTTGCGAGATTCATGCATCCGAACTCTGTCCGAGTTTGGTCAGCAAAAACACTATAAATAGAGGAGAATTTTTACTATTTCAAATCACTCATTCATTCTCTTCTCTATCTATTATTAAGTGTTTTTGTCACGACCCGTACCCGTTTTTTTTAAAAACGGATACGAGACGTGTCCAAGCCAGCCTACGCCGCAGTGTCGGCGGTAGAACGCTGTCACGGCCATGAAGATCAAAATCACAAACAATGCTCATTCACAACATTAATTTAATTTACAAAGATCACAAGTTTTACATTTATAGAAAAATATAAACTTGTACAAATATGGAAAGACTACAATTCATCTATCTAGCTAGTTTCTAGGCCTTTGTCTGCAAGTATTTTCGTCACTCCCCAAGCTAAGTGAATCCACGGCTAACCTGAAAATGTTGGTTTCCAGTCAGGAATGGAACGAGCACAATTCACTGAATGCAATTTCAAATAAAGAAGATGACTATAAAACAAAGGTTAGACATCAATTATGAGTTTTGAAAATAAACAAAAAATACAGAAAACCAATAGTAAATAAATAGACACAACAGACTTTCTCCAACTGCTAGAAGTACCTTTGATATGTGATCGGTCTCGGGACAATTATGCGACACTGTCTACACTGTCTAAAGTTACACTGTCTACACTGTCTAAGTTACACTGTCTACACTGTCTAAGTTACACTGTCTACATTGTATAAAGCTACACTGTCTACAGAAAATATTGTAATAAAGAAACACTGTCTACAGAATAATAATCACGATCTACACAATTTAAATGCAGTAATAATCATGGTCTACACTGTCTACTTTGTAATAAATAAATCACTGTCTACACTGTCTATAAGAAATAAATAGATCACTGTCTACACTGTCTACAAGAAATAATGAATCACTGTCTACACTGTCTACAATGTCTAAGGTCAGATCACACATCGTTGGTACTTTCCATTCCCGATTCAACAATTTTAATAGAAAATAATCACATAACTAATGGCCAATCAATGAAATATAGTGAAAATCAATATCGAAATGCAGACAATAAACTGTACTCGCCTGTGGTCCTGTGCTGGTGAAACCGATGATCCAAATCACTCAAAATGTCACAATAGTCAAAACCCGTACAACAGTCCCCGAAAGCTGAAATAGATAATACCAATGATCTCAGAATTGTCCAATTAGCTAGGACTGTCTGTCCTTAAGTCCAATTCTGGACACAGGGGCAAAACGGTAATTTTGGACAAAAATGATGTCCGCCGTTGGACCCGCTTTGCACCGAAAAGCGTGCCAGAGTCAACGGTCTCTAAAGTCGTCAAACTACATGTCTACGGATCCAGTTTTCCGATACGAATTCAACCGTATGTCCAGAGTTGGATTCCGGCGGGCCGTGCACAAAATCGCCCATTGAGTCGGACCGTGGGGCCCGCAAAACGACGTCGATTTCAACTGTCTCAGAATTGGACCAAACTTGGCATGCAGGACCAGAAAAACGATACGGTCATGTTGGCGCAAGTTTCGTCTCGATCTGACGAGCGTGCACAAAGTTATGACTGAATTTGCATTGTACGGATACGGGGCGATTTCGACGGATACGCGTCGAATTCGTCGCGCACACGCGACCAATTGAATTCCGTCAAAGCACACACGACCACGAAGCTGTTACGCAGCTTTCGATCCTTACGGTGCGCGACCACGTGGCCCAGAATGGCGGGACGCACGTCATGTGGAACAATTTCTATTATTTTTGAAAACAGTTTTTTCTGGCTTTTTTCTTGATTTTCAAAACCGATTTCTCTGTGCATACTTAATGAAATCCGATTCTACAAAATGATTTCTGATCTCCTATATATTGTCTAAAAACGTGTTCAATTAGAATTTCTAATAGGCCATTAGATCGATCGAAAACGACCTCCAAACATGGATGGTTAGACTGCTACAAACTCTGTTTTTGGAACAGATTTATGTTCGACTTTGAGTCGAATTCCTCGGCAATCCAGTTCAGTTAAATTCAAACTAGATAAAGGAAATCGAAGGAGTATAGATGGTCTTCGTACCTGAGAAGACGGGAAATGAAACGGTGGAGCGTGCAGCGCGGGAGTCGGGCGCGAAGTCGGGGTCGTCACAGCGTTTCCCCTGCCCGCTCGCTGTTGCCTCCGCGCGACCTTGGCGTGGCCTGGCCGGCCGGCGATGGTGCGGTGGCCGCGCGCGTAGGCGGCGGTGGCGCGCCCAGGTTCCAGCGACCTCGGGGTGTGGGGGCGCGCGACGTTCTCTTAGGGTTTTCGAGATAACTTCTCGTTCTCCACGTTCTGTGTATATATGCGGAAGTTTACAGGGGGGTCGGTTTTCCCGTGGGCTGGCTGAGCATTGGCTTTGGCTGGGCTTGTTTGGTTACACATATGTGTGACTTGGTCGAATTGTTAAAGCTGGGATGGGGCTGGATTTCTTTCTTCTATTACTATTTCTATTTCAACTGTATATGTGTATACATATATTAATATATATAAATCTATATCTATACACATTTAATATTTACAGATATACACAAACATTTATATAAATATTTATGTATTTTATATACATATATCTATATACAATCATATATATATATTTAATCCCTATATACATTAATGAATATTCCATAGCCAAAAATATATACAATTCATTTTAGGAATAAACGAATACCATTTTTATTATTTTGAGAATAAAATAATACCAATAATAATAATCATAAGAATAATATAATAATAACAATAATAATAATGATAATAATAACCAACTAAAATGTCTACTAAGAGTTCTTGGTGAACCTATCATACCCCCTCTTCATTTGGCCCTAAAAAATTCGTACGCTTATCTAAAATTCTTTATTTTCAACAATTAAATAACTAAAAATATTTCAAAAATATTTTCGGGAAGGGGAGCTACAGTTTTTCTCGAGCAGAAGGTTTCAAATCAAGTCTATACCACTCTTTAGCTAAAGTAAGTACATTTCTGTTCAATCTAGAGTTTTGGTTCTGAAGAGTTGTAACAGAGGTTGTAATTCAGAAAATATTCCAGTTTTCGAAATCAAGTTTGTGGAGTCGATCGTGCGCTCGTCACCATGAACGGTGTTGTAAGAGACTGCACGCTCTCAATTAGCTTATGCCATAGTAGATTAACACCGAACAAGAGTACTCGAGACTGAACTAGTACTCTCAGAGAAAAATCAGTATACATCGCTGTGTCACTGAGTTTGATCTTCTTGACTCTTACTTTACTGCAATTTACTTACTATCTTTTATCTGCCGTAGTTTATAACTGCTTAATTTTTAATTGGTAATTATTTTCGCTGCATATGCACACACTACATTCACTCTCTTCTAGAGGTGCTCAACGGTTATATATATATATATATATATATATATATATATATATATATATATATATATATATATATATATATATATATATATATATATTTGAAATCAGGTAAATTGTTTCTAAAATTGCTCCCATTGGGATTCGAACTCCTGACCACTCGGGCTGCATGCATCTCTCTTAACCACTAGGCTAGAGGTCATTTGCATATATATATATATATATATATATATATATATATATATATATATATATATATATATATATATTTGAAAGACGGTACTTATAGCGAACGCTTCCACCGGAAATCGATCTACTGACCACTCGGGCCGCATGCATATCTCTTAACCACTAGGCTAGTGGTCATTTGCAATATATATATATATATATATATATATATATATATATATATATATATATATATATATATATATATATATATAAAATATATATATATATATATATATATATATATATATATATATATATATATGGCTCAAGTTTTGGGAGAATCAATTAATTCTCTTGTGGTGGGATGAATTAATTTGTACAGTAATGGAGCGGGCCAGATGGGACATGGAGATCTAGCGGGTCAGACGGATCGAGCGTGGAGCAATGAGCCTTCGGACCGAAATAGTGGACATTCAGACTGAGTGGTGAGAGTTTATGAGTCCTTTGAGCTGTGTTGTGTGAGTTGTGGGCCAGATGGGACATGCAGATCGAGCGGGGCAGACGGATCGGACGTGGAGCAATGAGCCTTCAGACCGAAATAGTGGACATTCAAACTGAGTGGTGAGAGTTTATGAGTCCTTTGAGCTGTGTTGTGTGAGTTGTGGGCCTAATGATAGTGTTGTGGGCCATTGGTTGCCAATAAATTACCTTTCAATTTGTTTAAACCAAATTTCTATGTTGCATGAGTACGAACATAGAGGAGGACACGATGAGAATACTGAATACAAACATTTTCGCATGAGTACAAAACGGCAAAAATACGAATACCATATTTATAACATAGAAATTAATATATTCGTGTATTTGTTCATGAATACCTACATGTATATAATTATATACAACACATACTGTCTCTCCCCCACTGTTTTCATGTGACCTAAGCTGGATGACATGTTCATCATGGCTACAATAATGTGCATGAGAAGGAGAGAGAAATCACTCATAAAGCAGTGATGGTGACTTGTGAGGGGAATGGAAAGTGAAGGGAATAAGGTGGCAAAAATATCAAGGGATAATTTTGTAAAGAGTTTCAAATGGATGGAGACAAGGCTTGCACACCACTCAACTTGCATATGTTCAACCAAAGAAATATTTACACACCATCAAAATATCCAACTTTCTGCCATGTGGATTTGAAGCCAAGACAAAGTTCAGCACTTTGAAGAAAAACAAAAGAATTAGAGAGTCATGCAAGTGAAAGAAGAAGAAGACTAGACTAGACGAGACTGAGTAAGTAGAAAAAGAAAAAGAGCACAAGATGGTTTTGGTGGTGGTTGTTGTGGTTGGTCTGGGTCAGCCTTGGTCAATGACTTGGGCTTTGTCTTTAGTTCAAACAAAGTATATATAAGTGAAAATTTTGGATTCTTGTAGCAGTTGGATTGTAGAATGATGTAGCTGAAACTTAACATTCCTTCTGTTTGATAGATTGATACATACAAATATTGGTAACTAATTTGTACATTCCCTCTCTCTTTCTTCTTCTCATCTCCGTCACCAACAAACCCATTCCCAACAAACAAAAGTGCACTTGCGCATCCCATTACAACACATTTCCATCCAAAATAACAACCCACCCATAATTTTTCATAAATTCCTAATTTTTAAAACTCGAACATGAAGAACTGTCGGATTACATGTATCTTATTTTTATTTTATTTTCAAGAGGCTAAAGTAAAAAAAAATAAATTTCTTTTTTATGTGTCACATTTATTTTACATGTTCTTATTTGAGTTTCTGTAGTTGAACTCTAATTTGATGTACACGTATCAGTAATTTATATTTCTTTGACAAATATTCTACCGACAGTTACAAATGACTATCACTTGTTACATTAATAATTAATTTTGTGTACAGAATAAATAGCTACAATTATATGTAACTATCCCTAAGAATAAGGAGAGTTTTGGACACAAATATATGTTAAAAAAAATCCCTGAAAAAAATGGTACCATGGGAGGGAATGTAGATAGAAGAGAACAATCCTTTTTTATTAACCATACTCCATTCTAAGCTAAGACAACAAAAAAATAAACAAATATTTAGAGAGAGAGATTAACTATAGAGAGGTTCTGATATGAAAGAGTGCTTAGCTAAAAACAAGAGATTAGTCTCTCTGAGGTTCCACATTAACACTATAGCTAATTAAGTACTGGTAATTAACTCCAACTTCTTGCTCTCACCAAGTTTTGGTCACATACCTAAAGGAGCTCAATTTTCCACTGATCATCCCTTCTTCTTCTTCTTCTTCTTACTGCATGCTCCCACCGGGGAACGATCGTGGCCCGGAGTTGGTCGGCTTGAGCTCCGGCTCCAACGCCCCGATGTCGATTCCATGGTGCTGCTCCCTTTGGGACATCCTAACCACACTTCCAACCCCGAGAAAGTCCCTCGTCAAGCCATCGGACGCTCCCATGCTGCGCCGGAACTTGGCCTCGTCGATGCCATCGGACGCTCCCCCGAATATGCCCGCATTGCCGTTCGCGAGGGAGGTCATGAGGTCGTGAATGTGGGCTTCGTTGTTCTCCGCCTGCGATCTGAAGCTGTTCGTCGGCCTTGCCACGCTGGCGCTGGAAGAGCTCCCGAATCCTCTGAGCAACGAGGAGCCGCCGCCGCCGCCCCCGCTGCTGGTGGTCGCGCCCATCTGGGCCGCCTTCTGGAGGAGAGCGGTGGCCGACATCTGCGGGAGTCCGACGGGTTCGTGGCCCTGCATCGAGCTGCTGTAGAGGGACGGCACGCCGTGCTCGTTCATGAGGCTCGTCGAGAAGAGGGCGGCGGCGGCCTGCTCGTTGCTCGCACCCGCGTTGTTGAATTGGTCAGGAAAGCCGCTGGTGCTGTTGGGGAAGAAGCTGAGGTTGAACAAGTTCGCGGCGGCAGCAGCAGCGGCGGAGGGGCTGGCATTGGATTGTAGGTCGGCGAGCTGCATCAAGCCCGCGCTGAAGGGCTTCCTCTGGAGTAGCGAGTGGTGCGGCTGCGTGTCGCCGTTGCCGAAGTCCTGGTTTGAGGCTCCGCTGCCGAGGAAGAAAGCCGAGGAGGGAGGGCGGAAGGAGGAGGTGCTCGACGGGGAGAGGAGGTGATCGAATTGCGACCCCCCACCGGCCGCGCCCAGCTGAAGGAGGTCGGCCGGGGACGGGTGGGCTTGGGTCGACAGCCCCAAGCCCATGTTGCCGCCATACAAGTGACCGCCGAGGGATGCTAGGCTCGGCGGGAGCCTCGCGCTCTCTTGAGCAAGCGCGTCGCAGAAGGCCCGGTGGGTGATGAAGCTGTCGCGCCTGCGCGAATCATGTAGTTGAGTGTATCGTTCTCTCGCAAACTTCACAAAGGTTTTCGAAGAAGGTTTTGTAGTATGTATATATGTTCACTGAAATATATTCATGTTCAATAAAAAAAAAAAAAAAAAAAAATATATATTCATGTTCAATTTCATATTACATCTGCAAGCATTTTGAGGGCTAATAAGCTCATGAGGTTGATTACAGAACTTGCTAAATTCATGATTTAGGAAGAATGTAGCTAATATTTTTTTTAATAATGCATATAATTGGATGAGAATCTACATGACAATGTTTCATAGCTAACCATAATTTGTATAGAAATGAAATGTAGTAAGAAATGAATCTTGAGATTATTTGCAATAATATGTTAATGGAATTGTGATATACTAACTTGTTATATATATATATATATATATATATATATATATATATATATATATATATATAGTGGTTAAGAGTGATGTATGCGGCCCGAGTGGTCAGGAGTTCGAATACCAATTGGAGCGATTCCAGAAACAATTTACCTGGATCCCAAAATAAAATTATATATATATATATATATATATATATATATATATATATATATATATATATAATACCAATGGGAGCGATTCCTGAAACAATTTACCTGGGTTCCCAAAATAAAATTATATATATATATATATATATATATATATATATATATATATATATATATATATATATATATATATATATATATCTATATATATATATATATTTTTTTTTTTATATATAATTTTATTTTGGGAACCCATATTTTTATTTTTTTTTATTTTGGGAACCCATATATATATATATATATATATATATATATATATATATATATATATATATATATATATATATATATATATATATATATATATATATATATAAAATACCAATGGGAGCGATTCCAGAAATAATTTACCTGGGTTCCCAAAATAAAATTATATATATATATATATATATATATATATATATATATATATATATATATATATATATATATATATATATATATATATATATATATATATGCAACCCAGGTAAATTGACCTCTAGCCTAGTGGTTAAGAGAGATGCATGCGGTCCGAGTGGTCAGGAGATCGATTCCCAGTGGGAGCGTTCGCCACAATTACCCATTGCTTCAATATATATATATATAAAATATATATATATATATATATAATATATATATATATATATATATATATATATATATATATATATATATATATATATATATATATATATATGGAAGCGGATCAAAAGCCCCCCTTAGTAAATTCCCTAAAATTTTCTCACTCTCAGCCGTCCATTTAATGTTAATATTAATGTTAAATACTAAAATTTACATTAAACTTAACATTAAAATTAATATTAACATTAACATTAAAATTAACATTAACATTAATATTAACATTAGCATTAATATAAAAATAAAAATAAAAATTTTATTAACATTAACACTAATATTAACATCCGATCCCTATATATATATATATATATATATATATATATATATATATATATATATATATATATATATATATATATATATATATATATATATATATATTGAAGTATATATTCTTAGGAAAAAATTCCCAGTAACTAACTACAATCTAATTAAATGGAAGAGTGAAGACAGCATATAATGCATATAACTCATAGAATTGGAAAAATTAGTAGAGCATGTCTACTTAAGAATTCTTAGTACAGAAAAGTAGTACATAAGCTCCAAGAAAAGAAACAATGTAACTAAGAAATGAAATAGTAACTTGTTAATACAAAGTGTGTGCAAGAGTCAAGTATATGATAATTTTTGCAACAATTTTTGGTACTCTTTCATGTACTAACACGAGGAACAACTACCATAGCTTTGTTCACGGGATCTTAATCATGATTCGTGTTATAATATACCTAAGGAAAATGATGAAATCTACATTGTTGATTCCATGTACTTGAACTCATTGAAGGAACACATGCAAATGTTAAATGGAGTGACCAACCGAACCAATTCACAAGAAAAAAGAACAATAAGAGCATCTCTAACCCTATTGTTAGTTTAGAAAAAATGGTTGCCACATAGGAATGACAACCTTTTATTTCAAAAAATTTTCTCCAATACGAATGTAGAATAAACCATGAAGTTGACATGGCATGGACAATGTGAAGTTGGTTGTCTAGATCTAGACAATTCACTTCACAATGAATTTGTCTCTACATCATCAATTATGAATAGAAATATTTATTAAAAAAATTGAAGAAGTGGAGGAAATTGTCTTGGAAGTTGAAAAAAAAAATTGTTGTCTCCTCAATACTTTTGTATTGTCTTGTGGTTCATGTCACATAAGAGTCACCTAAGACTCACAACACTTAACAAGACATTAGGGTTGGAGATGTTCTAACTCAAAAAAAATCACAAGAGCCACACCCAAGCAACTTCCCAAAGAAAGCAAACATGGAAGTCAAGGAAAATTCCCTCCCCCCTTCTTCAATTTGAAAAGGGTCACTTACTCCATTCAAGTCAAGCCCAATTCTAGCTCTGGCACTTGCATTAATGGCACTACAGAATTTTTGCCACAAATGTGAAACACCCAAACTTACCTACATGAACACTTCCACATCAATTTCCTAGAATTTCTTTCAAACTGTCATTCTCCCATATTAATGAGTTTGTTATAGAGAGAGAGAGTGTGTGTGGCTCTACTCCCAATGTTCCCTCTCACTCACTCATCAACCCTGAAGTTTTCATGAAAATGTGGACCTGCACATATCTAGCCAACCCACATGAGAACAAACCTGACCAAGTTGCTTACATGGCAACACGTGAAATGTAGAGAGAGAGAGAGAAAGTGTAGGTGGAGTTTCCTAGGAGAAAGAAAAGATGGATGAACTTTACTTGAAAGCTTCATGACCATGGCAGCACAATTCACGTGCAACCACTAGTCATTCACTCACTGCCATTACTATCACAGCTAGTAGGGAATCCAGCAGTAACAACCCTAACCCTAACCCTAAAAACAAACTTTGTACCAAGTAAAAGATCAAATTGTAACAATTCTCACAGAACCCAAGAATTTTTGATTGGAAATATTGATAATGGAATGATGATCAAATAATTGGGGAATTGATTTTTTTTCCTTTTTTTTTTTTACCTGGAGAAGAGTGTGCCGCAGTCGCACCGGTACTCGCGCGTGCCGCAGGTCTTGGAGTGCGCCTTCCAGTCCGACTGCACGGCGTAGCGCTTCGCGCACTTGTCGCACTTCCACTTCTTCTCCCCGTGCTTGCGGCAGAAGTGCTTCTTGATCCCCGTGAGGTCGCCGAGCGCCCGCGAGGGCTCGTGGTGGACGCACGTCGGCTCGGGGCAGAGGTACACCTTGCGCCGCACCTCCTTGGTGCTCTTCTGCTTCAGCTTCCACGGCAGGTTGTGGCCGCGCCGGTGCAGCTGCAGGTTCTGCTCCCGCTGGAACCCCTTGTTGCACACCTCGCAGATGAAGCGGTTCGTCGCCATCAGCGTCTTCGGCGACAGCGCGATCACCTCCGCGTCCGGATCTGCGAAAAAAAAAAATCAGTAGCCGGAAAGAAATTCGAGTGCTGAAGAATTGAGCAAACTCCCAATTGATCAATTACAAATTTGATGGAAAAGAACAATTGAAATAGCCAAGCGGATGGATGTGGATTAGGAGTTCAGACACTTGCTTGGAGTTCCCGGGAGGTTCCTCTTCTTCTTGGCAGGCGCCGCAGCCGATTGAGGCGGAGCCGTGGAAGAAGAAGGCGATGAAGCCGACTGCTGCTGCTTGATCATCTGGTTGTGGTCTTCCTCCCTCATGCCGAAGAAGTTAGCAGATGGAGCCCCTGCCATCGATCGGTCGATCGATTGATCGAACTACCGTTCGATCGGTCAGTACTATAGGTACTCTTTCTCTCCCTCCTTGTTTGCTTCTCCTTTGGCCTGCAGCTCCCTTTAAAAAAACCTACTTCTGCCGAGACGGATCGATCGATCGCTGACTGTCCGAAGCCGAAACTAGAGTACAAGTCTCGCCCGTCGCTCTCCTTGTATGAATCTAGAGGACAAGGAGCAAAGAAACAAGGACGGGATGGCGAGGAAGAGGAGAAAAAGAGAGCAATCAAGAACCTCCAAATTCGCTTTAGCTACCAAACTGACGACCCTTTCTATAGTGACAAAAGACGAGCTAGAGAAGAAGAGGAAGAAAACAAGAGAACAAAGTAGAATACATATATATAAGTATAGGAAAAAAAAAGGAGAGAATATAAACCAAGAACTCTTTCTTCCTCTTCTTCTTCTAAGACTTGAAGTCTTTCATTTCCTTATCATACATTTCTCTCTCCATTTCTCTTCTCCTTCTCTTCTCTTTCTATCAGCTCCTTGAGTGACCAACAAAAGCTAGCGAGCTCATTTATACGAGCAATAAATTTGGGATGGAAAAGAAGGGGAGGGGGAGGGGGGGAGTGTGGTGCTGTCGATGGGAGTCTCACGCAGGCAAAGCGTGTCGTCGAGCGGCGACGGCTCGGGTCCACCGAGCTGTAGGCCTCACCCTCTCCCATCTCCTCTTATTTCGTATCCACATACGGACAATCCCTCCTTCCGTCACTTTTCTCAACCTCTCTCTCTCTCTCTCCCTCTCCCCCCTTTCCCTTTTAGTGTAGTACAAAAGCCAGCAGCTTACTTACTTGTACACTACTCTTGCAATACTCGATCGGACTAGCTTACACTACTTCGTTCTAGAACTGTGTTCAGAGCTAGCTAACCTTAGGCTAGGCTAGGCTAGGCTAGAGAGGGGGTGTTTCCAAGTCACAAGGCTTCTTTCGTAGTCCCCGCCACTACACCAAAACTTTAGAAATGAGACGAGGAATGAACAAGATTTTGATCTGGATTGATCTAATACCATGTTAAAGTTCCTACACGACATCGAAGTCTAAGTTACGATAAATATTTAATTAGCACGCCAATTGGATTTTAACACGTGTTGTTGTTATGTTACCGTGTTGAAGTCCCATCCTCTCCTTGAAATCCTAAATATTGCCACGAGAGAATAAATATTCTAGCGAGAGTACAAGATGTACACAACCTTACTCTCAATACATACGAGAGGCTTTTCCACAACCCCCATGCCTCCAAAAAAAAAAGTTGAGAGTGTAGTCAGAACCGGACCGAACCAAAGGTTGGACCGGGTTTGACAGGACTTTGCCAAAAAATTGGTCCACCAGAACTTGAACTGAATTTTTTTAGAACTGACAATTTTTTTCTTCTTCAAAATGGCCTTTAGCCGGTGAACCGACAGAACCGGTACACAACCGAACGATTCAGTTTTTTTAAAAAAAAACTCAAAAAAGTTTATCACGTGAGATTTGGACCATTTGGTTTTTGTTTTTGATTTGAGTGACCATATAGCTGTAAAACCAATCTAAACCAAGAAGTAAATGTTTATATCTTACCTATTTAAACTTTGAACCAAACCAGACCAACCATACCGGTTGAAAACCAAGCATACCGGTTGAATCCGATCAGTCCTCTACCAAAGATTTTCAGTTCAATCATCTGTCCGATTTTTAAAACATTGAGTGGCACCATCATATTAAATCTGGTCTGGCTGGTGACCCTTTTGTCGCTAAGGTTTATAGTTGTCTACAACTATCTGAACTTCGGGTCTTGATTTCATAACAAAGTTCTGGCATCCATGGGATCTCACTAACCTACCCATTAAATTCTTGTTGCCTTCTCACTGAATTTTCTGTTCTTTTGCTAGTTATTACACCTTTTGTTTTCTTGTTCTTTAGCCCTATCGATAAACAACCTCGCACCACCGCTATATAATTTGCAAGTTTGTGCCTGAAAGTGGTTTCTCCCAATTGAATTTTTAACCTCCACCTCGAACAAAGGAGCTAGCGTCCTAGTAACACGAGGCTCCCGTTACAAGAGTTATCTGGAAATAATATTTTTTTGTGACTTGAACCAGCATCCTCCAGGATTCAAACAATCTGCGTTACTGTCGTGTCAGGCCAAACCAATGCATCATCTATACACCATTCTAAAGAAACGAAAGTTGAAGGGTCGCAGTATACGACGTCCATATAATCCATTACACTAGAATTTCAATACTTATAGTCAGAAAATTTGATGATAAGTGACCGCCATTGGCCCGTGCCCACGTGGGCGCGGGCCAACGACAGTCACGCCCACGAACGAAAAAAAAAAAAAAATCGTTTTATTTTTAAATAAAGAAAAGCCTAAATCATGAATCTTTACATGAAGGATAAGACTTCATCCATTTACATTAAACATAGATATATAGATATGACCAAGGCTCAAAATATCGGTATCAGACCATTCCTATGAGTATCTGGATCAACTGTATCGGTAGTTTCGGATCGGAGTATCGTATTTTTTGGTATTGGAAATCAAATAATTATTAACAAATTATTAACATTCACTACTAAAATATTGGTATTTAGCGACGGACCAATCCGTCGCTAAATACGTATATTCCGTCGCTAAATTATATTACCGACGGATAACTGACGTCGATAAACATAACGTCGCTATAGAAAATACGTCGGTAATCCGTCGCTATAGTGACGAATTACCGACGAAACTATCGACGCAAATATAGCGACTGATTAGCAATGAATTCAAAACGTCGGCAATCACAGCGACATATTTGCAACGGATTAGCGACATTTTCTAGTGAGCCAAAATATCAAATTTTCAGAAGCTCAGCGACGGAAATGTCCATCGTTGACTCGTCTGATACGGTTTTGATATCAGACAGAAGCTCAGCGACTGATATTTTCGTCGCTAATCCATCGCTAACCTGAAAATATTTTCAGGATTCCGTCGCTAATCCGCCGCTGGTTAGTCGCTAGCCTGCAAATTTTTCAGAATAACGTCGCTAATCCGTCGCTGGTTAGTTGCTAATTATTTTATTTATACCATATTAAATTGTTCCAGCTTTGCTCAAACCTGAAAATACATACATAAACTCATTCCAAAAGTCAAATATGTCCAACAATAATTCCAAAAGTCATACATAAACTCTATAACCCCAAATATGTCTAACAGTCATACATAACTCTATAACCCCAATATATATAAAATAAACCCAAGCATCTCGATCAAACACATCCAATAATCAAATATGTTCACCAGTCAAATATAGTACATATACAAACACTTCCAACAGTCAAATGATAAAAACACGTCCAACAGTCGCAATAGTACATACACAGATCCTCGAAGTCGACGTGGATGACATCATCCCGCCATATGTAAATCTGAAAGAAATAAAAAAATGATGTGATGATACAAATAATCAATGCAAATCTAATAGAAATTAAATAAAGGTGTGTTGATACAAATAATCAATGCAAATCTAATAGGTAATACGTACTAATCTTCTTCATCGTCTTCGTAATCCGAATATTCTTTATCTTCATCTTCTTCATTTTCACTATTACTTCCACTTTCTCCTTCATCTTCAAATTCTTTCTGCTCATCCGATACGTCCATTTCAGACTCCTCATCTACATGAGGTAAGTCCTCTATGTCAAGCTCTTCGTCAACTATATCATCCTCTACAGTAACGTCAACCTCCATGTCATCAATGTCGGCTAAACTTATATATGTTGGTTGAGGCATGACTACCTTATCCTCCTGGTATGCTTGATCTCCAATATTATATGTATTTCTTGTTTTAGTTTTGCATACAGTCCACCAATCACGAGTCGTGCATCATCGACTAGGATAATTCGTGTAGTACACTTGGATCGTTTGACTAGCCAACACAAACGGTTCGAAATCTATATATCTTTTTTCGTATTTTATATCAATAAATCCAAACAGTTTATCAATTCTCCATCCTTGCTTGGGTGTTGTGTCGAACCAATCACATTTGAACAACACAATTTAGGTATCAAAAGAGTAATCCAACTCTACAATATCTCTTAGAACACCGTAATAATCAAATTCTGAATCAGCGTCGTAGACTGAACCCCTAACACAAACTCCAGAATTCTTTGTGGAATTAGCCTCCTCATCGACAAATGAGTGATTGATAGGCTTATCAGTGGTTCTAAATTTGAAGCCATTGATGGTATATCCATCCCAATATTTTGTCCTCTTGCTTGGTCCGATAGTTAGTGCTCGAAGTCTTTCGTCGGTCAATTGTGTGCCAGGACGCAAAACCTAAAACATCACGTATCATAACGTCATTAGGACAAAAATGAGATCATCGGTCAATTGAATTTATAATAGTTAAATGATACTAATCCTTACATAGTTATGGAACCACGACGAAAATTTTCTGTCAACCACTCTATTAAGATCATCATCATCAATGTTAGGTCTCTCCATTCTCTACAACAAATATGGCCTTCAATAGCATGCGCAGAATGCTATATAAAGTCTTCTATAGCGTATTTTGTCCGCTATAATTGCCCACGCTATAGTATGTCAAGACATGTGAACGCTATAACATTATAGCGTTCTTGAATGCTGTAGATGGATTATAGCGTTCGTGTATGCTGTTGATGGTTTATAACGTTTGTGAATGCTTTATAGCGTTCTTGAATGCTGTAGATGGTTTATAGCATTTGTAAATGTTGTAAATGGATTATAGCGTTCATAAATGTTGTGGATGGTCTATAGCGTTCTTGAATACTGTTGATGAATGGTAGCGTTCATGAATGCTGTAGATGGCTCATAGCGTTCTGTAATGTTGTTGATTTACTATAGCTTTCATAAATGCTGTAGAATTTAATAGTTCAAAGTGTTATGCACCAATAGCATTTTGGAATGCTATTATATTTTGATGCTATAAATCTGCTACACAATTTCAATCTGAATAACCTGTTCTGTATAACATACAATTAACCATTTAAAAATTCATGCTGAATCACAATTTTGATTTCAACAATTTTAATCGCAACTTCTATTTCGATCAATCAAGATATAAAAAAGGTTTGCCAAAATAAATAAATTCATACATTTTTCATTAAAATATTCAAGATGTACAAAAAGTTGTTGTACGCCTAAAGTGATCAAAATAGTAGTCCAAAATAAAATTTTCATGTAAAGAGAATTCAAGATGTACAAAATATTTGTAACCTAACGCTAGTCCAAAATTCAACTAAACCATTCCATTTTTATACAAAATGTCTGTCAACAAAATGCAGCTCGATCGACTTTTTCCTTCTAGCTTTATATCCACAACCATCAAAAATTTACACGCCAACCTACACAAAATTTTGAAAAAAATACATTAGCTCTCCAGATGAAACTCAAGAATTTTCAACATTTAAAATCAGTTAGAATGGTCAATAAATATAAAGCAATAGGATTAGTAATTATACCATAACGTTTTGAGTTATGCAAAATGTAACATAATAGCCATACCGAAAACTAATTTCAGTTTGCCATGCCCTTTGACAACCATATCAGTCGCTCTATACTGATCACCAAATACATGCCTTCCAATGCATATAGGTTTAGTCCATCCTGAAATCATCCACTACAACAAAAAGACCTATTAATGACGCTTGATAAGTGGTTTTCATGACGGCTGATGTGGAAGCGTCATCAAAGTTTAGCAAGACTAGAATCTATGACGGTTTGCATTAAAAACGTTATTGATAGTGCTCCAGTGATACAAGCGTTATAAAAAAAGCACGAAAATTTAAGTCGAAACCTCGACTCCCCCGTAATTCACCCTCACTTAAGAAAAATTCTAAACCCTCTCTCTTTCTCCTTCTCCTTCCGCTGCCCAACTCTCCTCAGCCCACTCCTCGCTCCCCAACTCCCCTTAGCCTGCTCCCCGCTCCCCAACTTCCCTCAGTCCGTTCCTCGCCTCCCTCGGTTACAGACTCCACCGCAGAGGGAAGGTTATCACCGGCGTAGCCTTCACCACCGGTTTGTCCTAAAATCTCGACCATTGCTTATTTTATGCCCTAAATTCTGCCTCGACATGATTTTAGTAAAATTTCCTAATTTTTGACAACCATACATGCATCCATCTCTCCAAAATTAGGGTTCTTTTAGGGTTTCCCGACGTCTCCGTCCACGTCGACGATGATCCGAAAAGGGCTGCATCATCGTTGACTTCTCTTGATTAAGTGAGTGATTTTGATTTTGATTTTTTTTCCTAAAAAAAGATTTTGTTGGGAATTGTTCTATGTGCGCTTCATGTTCGATGAAATAATTATAAGTACCAAATGCTTGTGTTCTTTGATTTTTTTTCTATTTGTTCTTGTTCAAGGGAGTGTAATTGTATTTTGGGAGCCGAGTCCGAAGCCTCTCCACAGTCACAACCGCGACCCAGCGAGGTGCTGTGCGTGCCTGCGAGCTGAGTCCGAAGCCTCCCTTCGGATTCTGACACTAAATTCTGGGGTATAAATTCTAAACTCTTGATTGATTTCAGTTTCTGGGTTTATTTTGTTTGTCGATGATGTTGTTGGATCTCGATCCCTACATAAAAAGGGTTTTTATCGACTGATACGTGTTGGATTCGATTTTGGCTTGACGATCCTACGATTGTCTTTGTTTGTGAAGCACGAATGATCTTTAGATCATGTTCGGTTCTTTACTTGCTGTTGGATTATTTTCGGTTTCGGGTTACCTAGCTGCTGTTGGAATTATTTGTGATGCATGTATTGTTGGTTTGGATTTCTTGTATAAGTTGTTGCTTGGGTTCTCCTTCCTATACTTGCTGTGGGATGTTGGTTTAGGTTTTTCTTATTATACATGTTGGGTTGGGAAAGATTTTTTTGCTGTAGGAGATATTTTTCTATTTGGATTAAAATTGTTGGTCGGGTATCTATTATGCATGATGGGTTTAACTTGGTACTGTCGGTGTTTTTGTTGAAAGCTTTTCGATATAAATCACATGCGGGTATATATTAGTTGGGAGTATTTCTATTTCGGGATTGACATCTCCATTAGCATGCATACGTCGTTGATTTTGGGACTACGTCCACTATGCCATGCCTGGATGTTTTACTTTATTTTTCGGTTTTTATTAGACTACTCTGATACTCTTGGTGATGGTCGTTCAACCAAATGAACCAAAGCATTACAGATCGTATCGGATACACTGGCTCCGTGTCGGGACGTGTCCAATACGTGTTATGGCACGCTAGTACAGCAGATGATGATTGATCCTTATCTGAGACATCTTATATATCTCATTTCATTTCTTGTCGTTGGTCGTAGTTTGTATGTTGCTACTGTTGGGTTGTTCATTCTGGGTGCAAATACGCTCGTGTTTGTATGAGTCGATACTGAACACAGATGTGAGGATACCTTCGTGTCGATGATGTAGCCTCTCCACAGTTGCAGTCGCGACCCGGCGAGGTGCTGTGCGTGCCTGCAAGCCGAGTCCAAAGCCTTCCTTCGGATTCTGACACTAAATTCTGGGGTATAAATTCTAAACTCTTGATTGATTTCGGTTTCTGGGTTTATTTTGTTTGTCGATGATGTTGTTGGATCTCGATTCCTACATAAAAAGGGTTTCGATCGACTGATACGTGTTGGGTTCAATTTTGGCTTGACGATCTTACGATTGTCTTTGTTTGTGAAGCGCGAATGATCTTTAGATCATGTTCGGTTCTTTACTTGCTGTTGGATCATTTTTGGTTTCAGGTTACCTAGCTGCTGTTGGAATTATTTGTGATGCATGTATTGTTGGTTTGGGTTTCTTGTATAAATTGTTGCTTGGGTTCTCCTTCCTATACTTGCTGTGGGATGTTGGTTTAGATTTTTCTTATTATACATGTTGGGCTGGGAAAGATTTCTTTGCTGTAGGAGATGTTTTGCTATTTGGATTAAAATTGTTGGTTGGGTACCTATTATGCATGATGGGTTTAAATTGGTACTGTAGGTGTTTTTGGTGGAAGCTTTTCGATATAAATCACATGCGGGTATATATTAGTTTGGAGTATTTTTATTTCGGGATTGACATCTCCATTAGCATGCATGCGTCGTTGATTTTGGTACTACGTCCACTATGCCATGCCTGGATGTTTTACTTTATTTGTCGGTTTCGATTTTTATTAGAGTACTCTGATACTCTTGGTGATGGTCATTCGACCAAATGAACCAAAGCGTTGCAGATCGTATCGGATATACTGGCTCCGTGTCGGGACGTGTCCTATACGTGTTATGGCACGCTAGTACAGCAGATGATGATTGATCCTTATCTGAGACATCTTATATATGATCTCATTTTGTTTCTTGTCGTTGGTCCTAGTTTGTATGTTGGTACTGTTGGGTTGTTCATTCTGGGTGCAGATATGCTTGTGTTTGTACGAGTCGATACTGGACACGAATGTGAGGAAACCTTCGTGTCGATGATGTATCCTCTCCACAGTTGCAGTCGCGACCCGGCGAGGCGCTGTGCGTGCCTGCGAGCCGAGTCCGAAGGCTCCATTCGGATTTTGACACCAAATTCTGGGGTATAAATTCTAAACTCTTGATTGATTTCAGTTTTTGGGTTTATTTTGTTTGTCGATGATGTTGTTGGATCTCGATCCCTAAATAAAAAGGGTTTCGATCGACTGATACGTGTTGGGTTCAATTTTGGCTTGACGATCCTATGATTGTCTTTGTTTGTGAAGCGGGAATGATCTTTAGATCATGCTCGGTTCTTTACTTGCTGTTGGATCATTTTCGGTTTCGGGTTACCTAGCTGCTGTTGGAATTATTTGTGATGCATGCATTGTTGGTTTGGGTTTCTTGTATAAATTGTTGCTTGGGTTCTCCTTCCTATACTTTTTGTGGGATGTTGGTTTAGGTTTTCCCTATTATACATATTGGGTTGGGAAAGATTTTTTTGTTGTAGGAGATGTTTTGTTATTTGGATTAAAATTGTTGGTTGGGTATCTATTATACATGATGGGTTTAACTTGGTACTGTGGGTGTTTTTGTTGGAAGCTTTTCGATATAAATCACATGCGGATATATATTAGTTGGGAGTATTTCTATTTCGGGAATGACATCTCCATTGGCATGCCTGCATCGTTAATTTTGGGACTACGTCCACTATGCCATGCCTAGATGTTTTATTTTATTTGTCGGTTTCGATTTTTATTAGAGTACTCTGATACTCTCGGTTTTTCGATATAAATCACAGACTCTAAAATTGACAGACTCTAAAAGTGAAAGTTTTGCTTTCTTTTTCAGGGTTTTGCTATACGTACATGTGCTATGGACAGTCTTTATGTGCCCAAGTTGAAGCGTTATAAGTGTGCTTCTTTGCTACAGTATCTGTAAGATTTTTAATGTCGATAGTTTTGATGTAGCTAAAGTGTACTCTATATTGGATACTCTATATATTTTGAGAAGATGTATATAATGAAATGGAAAAATGTAGAATGGTAGCTAAAATACTCTATTTTGAGACAATGAAATGGAGAATGGTACTTTATATTACATTTCAATGCTTTGTTGTGAATACAGTTCAAAGTGGTTGTTTTCGAATTCAATTGAGCAGCATTTGGAATGTCATGCAGTATAGAGCGTTCTAAATGCGATACAACGACCATATACAGTGGTTTTTCATAACTATCCATAACGCTTTGAAAATAAAACGTAGCAGAAATTCAACCTATTAATGACGATTTTGGATGAATTATCTATAACGCTTTTAAAAATATTTATAACACCCGATTTTATAACGCTTGGACTGAGAAAAAAAGCGTCATGGTTTGCAATTAATGATGCTTTTAGCCGTCATTAATAAAAGGTATTTTTGTTGTAGTGATCAAAGATACATTATAATGGAAAGCAAATATTATTGCAACATACTAAGAACAATACCAATAAATTTAATACTTGGAAGAAGGCACGGACTTGAAAACAGAGAAATAATTGTTTAAAACCTGATGTGCTTTTTCAGGTGACTAAACTTTACAAAATTACTACCATGAGTAAAGAAAATATTGCAAACTGTCTACCAGAAACAATGTCAGTGAAGCGACATAATGGTCTCCAAGAAAGACATTGAGGAAGATCAACCACATGCTTTCTGGAATTGAACACGCAACGAACTTCACCACAGCCAATCAGGCTGTCAAAGTCACTTCTACATTCGGTGCTCTGCTCATCTTTTACGGTGCATGCCAAATCTGTAAAAACTGACAAAGCAATTGACTTGTATACATTTGGATTTCCAGCCCCAGTCATACAGTAACTTTGCAGTACTTCTAGCTGTATATTTCTTAATTTGTCCATACATATTGCACCTTTGGCAAATAGATATTCAATGCATGGAGGAAAACTATGTGCCAGATTAGATGACGAATGAAGACAAGGTGAAATGGATGAAGTTGCTTCATCTCCTTTGGATAAAGGTACTAGTTCCTGGGCCTTTGGCTATGTTTTCCACTATCAACTAATGATGTCAGAATTTGAAGTTTTATACTGTCATATCATCTTAGCAATGCCAGATTTCAGGACCAGTTTGGTTTTGTTCAACTGGGTGAAATATAATGCCCTGTGAATATTTCTCTGTTTATATTTTTATATAACATGGAAAGTCTAAAACTTGGATGGGTGTTTCCCATAAAGCTCAGATGGGGCTTTTTTTTTACTTTTGCCTTGATGAACGGCTAGCAGTATGTCAACCATGTATGTTTTCACCTTTTCATGGCATCATTCGCTTTCAGGTTTGATATACATTTATCAAAGGTGTACCGAGGCTTGTGATGCCACCCCCATATTCTGTTGTCATTCAGGTATAGTTGCTATTTAAGAAGATTTACCTTAGAACCACATCTTCAAAAGAAAACTTACACATGTATATCACACTGTTTTGCTGAAGAAGAGTCTCAATTTTTGTGTGTTCTTCAGGAGTCAGAGGTAGGATCGTGGCATGCATCCTTAGATGATAAGTTTAGTGATGAGAGATCGAGGATTTGGGTTTGCATCACAAGACCAGAATCATGTAAAAGTCACTTGGAGGCTGATGGTGGTGACAATCTAATCCATACAACACGAGTACTAAGGGTACTGTTAAAGGCAGGGTTGAAGACCTTTAATGGTCCGGCTGGAAGGGCCCTTATCCAAATATTTCTAAAAAAGCTTTGCATCCTACATTATTTTCGGTTCGCTAGGTTGCACAGATAATATTCCAGAGGAGAGAAAAATGATACAATATGGCCGGTCGATAGTGCAAAACTTGCTCCATACTTTAGCTAGTGTAATGCTTACTTGGAAAAAAAATCTCATGAGAACCTTTCTAACAAACTTCTATACACCTCTAGCAAACAAATCCATATACGTCATTGATTCCTATCCATTTGGATTTAAATTTTCAAAATAACATCAACTCCAGTGCAACTCTTACATTTTAACCATAATAATACAAGATAGTATCACCAATCTTCCAAGAAATAGCTTGCCTGTTAGGGATATGGTTTTCATAATTTATCGAGGAATAATTTGACTATAATAGAAAATCTAGATTACGGAAACTAAAGTTGAACAACTAATCTTGTATACAGGTATACAATGTGGAAATGAACAATACTAATCATGTAAAGGTGTTCAATGTACCCAATAAAATAAGTATCATGTCACTTTATTGTTGAAAAAATTGTATGTTTCATTTCAGCAACAAAGAAATATGAAAGAAAGAATATGGTGGCATATAACATCAAGTCATAGTTAGACCACGAAACAGTTATGCAAGGATCACGAGCATACCGTGTAGTTACGAAATGCAGCATCAGCCTTGCGCTTCCAAAGGCCATTTCCAGGTTCCGAATGGAATAAGTGCAGGAAAGGCTAAAAGTTCAAAGATACATCCCATATCAGGAAGAATTTTCACATATGCTGAAGAACATACTTTATATAACATCAACGTATCTCCAGAATAAGATAAAAACAAAGTTACTAAAATGTTTTGGAAGAAGGGGAAATAAAGGCCAGATAGTTGAAAATTCTGCAAACATTACTAGTAAAGGCAGATAAGAGCAACATGAAGACATCAAAAATATTCAAAAATGCAACAAAGAGATTTCTAATGTAAAAACCTGAGCATGGCATACCATATACGGCACTATCGAGATAACCCAATATAGACCATGGGCTGCAAATCAGTATATGTCAGTTTCTCGATCAAAATAACGAGAGAACACCTAATGAAAAAAGGTGCTCACAACATTCGAAACTACACATAGGGGAAGGAACAGATGTTGAGAGAATGGTACCTGGCGTATTCAGAGTTCAACATGTCCGACTTCACCGGACACAACAGTCAACTAAGAGATGCCTGTGTCCAGTTATGCAGATGGAAAGTCCCTGTGTTTAAGCCGCTCATGGTCACCAACTTGATTAATTCGAGTTGATGATTCCTTCTGTGTCATTTTGTCGAGCACACGATGAGCAGGTCAGAACAGAAGAATTCAGAGGTCAGTTTGATCCCTCATGATAAAAAAATAATAAAGTGATCAGAAAATCAAAGAGAAAAGATCAAACATCTCATCGGTTCAGGGAGCTTGTCGGTGTAGTCAAGAATCGAGATCGAATTGAAGTGGATATAGTTGATAGTTGCACAATCAAAATTCCTCCGATAAGGAATCCTGGCACGAAAAGAACTTGCCAAGACGCTCCTCCAGATGCAGAATCCCAACTTCCAGTGTCGTTTCACGAAGTTCAGCATGCCCGAGCTTCAATACTTGCTGACACGAGTAATTGTTGCTGCAGAGGCTTAACTTGGGAGACAGATGTCTGTACCAGATCTGAGTCATGTGGACACAACGAATCTCGTGTCTGATCCCAACATTGATAGCTCTCTGTGGCATTATAACAGACAAGTGGTGTTCAAATATTACAAATAGAATTAAAATGATCAGCGAAGAACTTGCTCACTGATGCTCTCTAGTGTTGTCAAGAGGACCTGAACTCAGTCGAGACTTTCTTGATGAGCACTGGAGTACTTCTGTACTTCAGTTGTGCTGTTTAAATAATGGACAACAATATTCACACCCTCGTCGTTATTATACATGATTGATCCTATATAGCTATAACTATTATCCTTCGCAGTTTTGGCCACGAATATGAATTTATGAAATATCCATAACCCCCCCCAACACACCACACACACAAAATGTTTGTTTGATAAATACTACTTTTTAAATTGCTACTGCGTCTACCTGTGTCATGCATATACTCATACCCGTGTCCATATCTTGCGATAATTGACTACTTACTACACCTTTTTGAAATGGATGTATCCCTTAACCGTATTTTGTTTGTGCAATATAGTTCGGCTATATGCAAGCACAACTCTACATATGCCGGGGGTGATGATAGAAATATTTATTGACTGCCGATAGAGTTTTGGTGGGTAGGCAAGTATGATGATTTAATAGTCAACTGGGTTCATGTTAAGTTGTCAACTTGTTGATGTATGCTTGGCATGGTTAAGAAATTTGGGCAACATGACATGCATAATACCTACTGAACTAAATAATATATCCAAATCTACAATAAGATCAAAAAGTTATCTAAGATATGATGGATACATTTAAGAAAGTTTTGACATCAAACCAACATATTCTGCCTTTTGTGAACCATTATCAACTGTGCAACTGATTTATTCATTCTTTGCCCTCTTTTTTACATGAAGCTTTGTTAGTAGAATTTCCATATTTCAGATGACCAAGTACCAGTCATGCTCTATTATACCGATAGAACAGAGTGGGAAATTAGAAATTGTAGCGCTCGATAAGTCTACCATAATGAGGCGCGCTCTGGAATACCTACTAGAAATCTTTGGCTTTTGGATCCTTTTTTTACCCCTCCATAATATTAGGTCGAGAGAAGACTTTTGTCATCAGCCTTGAGAACATCAGGCGTATATATATATATATATATATATATATATATATATATATATATATATATATATTCGTACCTAATAGCGTGTTTTTGCTGTGTGCAGACAAATACTCAATCCTTGCAAGCACCATCATCTCAGCATTCTACTTGTGTGTCAGCTACTGTTTCTTCTTCTCCAGGTTTCCTGTGCTCTTTCCACAGTATAAAAGCTGCAGGTAACACATGGATACATGGTAGTTCAAGTGTTTGTGGTCTATATATGATAATTGTACTTGGGATACATTTCTTCCTATTATTGTCCTAGTTTTGTGCCTTTAAGTTAGTGGCTCTAATGGGTCTTCTTTTAGGTATGCTTCGACAAACTTCTTACAGTACAGGTTTTGGAGCTGCCTTAAACATTGAAACGCTTGTTGCGGCTGCTGAAAACAGAGATACTCCCATCGAGGTAAATTTTTTTGTTTAGATTCTTTGCTGTATTTTCATTCATGTATATATATATATATATATATATATATATATATATATATATATATATATATATATATATATATATATATATATATATAGCGGAATCGTCAATTTAACCGTTTTGTTTACAGCCTTGGGGTTGTATGTGATATAATTGCGAAGAATTATCAATTTCATGTGGTTAATTCAGGCTCCTAGCCCAGAGGTTCAAGACAAGATATTGTTCATGTTCAATAATATATCAACTTTAAATATGGAAGAAAAAGAAAAAGAGTTTATCGAAGTTATCAAAGAGAAGTACTATCCTTGGTTTGCACAATATATGGTGATAAGAAGGTACAAATGTAAAAACATTAGTGTCAATGTTCTCCAGTTTGGATAACAATTCTGTAGTTTCAAAGTAATTTCATGTGATTAGTAAGACCTTCTTTGGAGGGCTTGCATTGAACAAAATTTCCATGATTTGTATTTGAAGTTCTTAGACAAGGTCAATTCTAAGGCACTTAATAAGGAAATTATCAAAACCACGTATGATAATTGCAAGGTTTTTACATCAATCTTCCTTATTTTCTCTCATTCTTTTTTTTTCTAGTACTACTATATTTATCGAAAATAATGAACTCTCCTTGTTTATTTAGGTCTTGTTGAGATCAGACCTCATAAAATCTAGTTCAGAGGAGCGGCTTTACTAAAAAATCTTGGTAGGTGGCTTGGAAAACTTACAATCGGTTGAAACCAAGTACTCCGGGCCAAAGAAATAGACCCGAAGTCCCTAATAATAGAGGTAATATACTATCTCACAATCTATGTTGATCTTCCTATTAGCATAATTTTCTTTTTCTTTCCATTGGTGGAGTTCGGGCCTCTTAGCACCCCCATAATCCAACTGATCATGAATTCTCCCTCCCAATGTACCGGTCAAATATCCCAGGTAAGTCCATTTGACATGTTCTTTGGGGGTGGTGGCATGACTTGAACTAAGGCTATCTACTCAGACAAGTGACGACTCATTGTTTATGAAGTAGCATATTACTAGGCAATGAAGGAAGCTATCTGTGTGTCCCTTGCGTGGGTGCATGTATTGCCCTGTTGGTCTATCGATTCTTACCATGTTTCTATAATATAAGTCTTATTGCTATCTTCTCAACTCTATTAGATACGGATAGCCACTAGTTTAGTTGCTACAGGATCATCTGTTAATGGCATTGAGTTCAGTGCATGCCATACTGTTGGTCTAATTAAATGCCTTGAAAGTGGGAAAAAAAATTCTATTAAATTTCTTTTTCAATAATTAAAAGTAAATGCTGCTGAACATCTTGTACATGTTGTTATGGGTTACAAGTATGGATAGAATACTTCCCTACTAAGAATTAATTTCATACCTGTTTTTGTTCTCTTTTTCCAGTGGTTCATTATAGTAATACTTGAGGCCCTTTTCCAATTTAAGTCATTAAACTCAGCTAGATTATTGTTTGTATTAGATATGAAAGGTGACTACTAGTTGATGCCCTGGGGCATATTTTAATGAATTTGAGTTTAGCACCATACTTTTGGTCTATCATGTCTTGACAGCAAAGAATAATATATCTTCTGTTAAATTTGTTTCTCTTTTTCAATAATTTAGTGTGGTATGCTTCTTAAGGTATCGTTTAATTTCATAATCCAAAATATTGATCTTTTCAGTGGTTAATTTGATGTGATTCTAAAGGGCTTAAATAGGCTAAAGATTGAGTAGGAAGTAGGAACCTTCCGAATCAGGCTCCTGTTTTATGATATTTATGATGGATGTGTGATATCTCAGGTTGTTTCTATTGCTCTTACTGTTTTTTTAACTTTTTTTTGGTCAGGCATTTGAAAAGGGATTGATGATTGTAGTAATTCCTTTTACCTCGGAGGTGAGGCCACCTAGATGTTTGTGTGTTTCTTTTCATGTTCATTTGGTTTATGGTATTAGATTTTCTGACTTACTCGAATCTTTGGCAGGTATTAGAACCGTGCCAAAGTAGTTTGGCCTACAAGCCTCCTAGTCCTTGGACTATGGCTATCCTTGCTTTACAAACTGAGATATATAACCTTCCAAACCTTAAAATGAACCTGAAATTTGACGTTTTATGACAATTAACCTATTCCTATATGAAATAAAAACAGAAACACAATAATTTATTTTTCTACTTCGGCTCACAGGTATTGTTTAAGAACCTTGGTGTTGACATGAAAGACGTTAAACCGACCTCACTTCTTAGAGAGAGAATTCGTGAAGTGAAGAGAAATCTAGATTTTTCAAGAAATAATACAAGTGTTTCCCGAGCTCCTGTTATTGCTGAAATTAGCTCAGCAGTTATTCCTACAATAAATCTCATCCAGCCATCCATCCAATTGCTCATCCCTTTTTTTTGTTCATCATAAGAACAAGAACTAAGTCATTGTAAGCAACATTGGGGTTTCATTTTGATTTTGATGGAATATTGCGATGTAAAGTCTATACATTTATTATTTGATACAATTTTGATTGAGTTTCTTTTATTTGATGATTGTTGAGGTTTATATGAAATTCTAATTTTAGGTGTATTTCAGTTTTATATAGAGGATGAACATGATTATATAACTTTGATATAGATGAATTGAGTTTTTTTTAAAATTCCGTTTCCAGATAAAATGACATACCTTAACTGTTGAAAAGAAAAAGACAAAGGTGGACCAATTCACAGATTATTTGACAATTTTAGTCTGTTGTTTTTATTTGACAGACAATAACTGTTATTTTTTTCAGATAGAAAGGACAGTCCAAAACTGTCGTTCATAATTTGGGACGCGCTATTAACGACGGATGCTCTGACAGATTAAAACTGTCGTTTATCATGATTTACGATAGTTTTGGTCTGTCAAAAAATGCTTGTTTTGGTGTAGTGTAAGGTACCAGTCTTTGTGTATGCACAGGTGGCTATTTTCGTAGGACATGCAAACCCATCAACTGTTACATACTTAATGCATACTGATATATGCTAACACACAAATTCCTATCTACAGGTTCAATCACTGGTATACACAAATACACACATATTGAATGCAACAGCTACCCATCTTCCCTCCTCTACCTAAATCCTACTTTCAATTCAAATCTAATATATATACCATCAATACAATGATCCAAAATTAGTTGTCCATATTCTTACTTTTGTTTTCAGCTTTCATAGAAAATTAATCAAACACTTGGTGACCAACTAGCAAATCTCTAATTGACAGAAAAATAAATAAGGATCTATAGGAGTTTTGGAAATTACCTACTGAAGATTACTCTTCAGTGAATATCCAATGCAATGAACTTACACAAGAGGAAGTACCCAACTGCCCCAAGCTCGAACTCCTTCTCCATAAGGATCAGCCAACTCCAATCTCGACCCGAGCATAGGTCAGCTCTTTGGTGACTGCTCGACACGACTCGAATCCAAGATCAAACAGCTCAATAACTCTAAAAGCAACGAAATTTAGTCTAAATTTTGAGTGATTTCTACCTGATCGACGACTTTGAAGACGGCCTTGCCCTACCTCGCCTTCGCCTCCTCCGCGAGCGCTTAAACATAAAAGGAACCTAAAGTCGAAGTCAAGAACGAGTTCCGAATCTAAACGACAAAAGGAGCCCTAACCATGATCCTCACCTTGGCAAACCCCTTGGCGGTGCCGATCTGTGTGCCGAAGAACACTGTGACCTTCTTCCTTTCGTCTTCGACCTTCGGATCTTTCACCTTCGACGTGATCAGCGGCTTCAGCGACTGAATCAACTAGGTTGTCTTCCCGGACGAGGAGCGGTGCACAAGGAAGAAGGAGGCGAGTTCGGGCATGACGATAGAGGTGGTGATGGGGACGAGGAGTTGTCGATTATCGACGATCGCGACGGCCTCTGGTGGATCCCTTCGGTGCCGAGCATGCTGGTGAGTATCACTGTCATGAGGTCGAGCGGTCGAAGTAGGGTTTCTTACGGATCGAAGGAGAGAGATTTAGGGGAAGAGAAAATTTTAACATGGTGAAGGTAACATAGTGTGAGAGAGAGAGAGAGAGAGGTCCGTGTGTGTGAGAGAGAGAGAGGGAGAGAGAGGGAGCTGAATCGTGAGAAAGAGAGAGAAGGAAATAAGAAGGGGGATTTTCGTGAACCCGAATAAAACGAGCGGGCTGATCCGGGAGGAGGGATTTAGAAATTTGGGAGGGACTTCTTGATTTGGGAGGAGGGATTTAGAATTTTGAAGGAAAATTTTGGAATATGTTGCCTATTGAAAAAAATTTCATTACTAATCTTTTTTTTTTTAAATAGATGAATGTTATATATTCTACAACATTCAGAAAATGCTATAGATAGATATTTTTATAGCACTACATAAAGAATGTTATTGTTGATAACATTCTATAGCGGAGACACTTGAACGCTATAGAAAAATTGCTATTGTTGGCCCTATTTGTTGCAGTGATTTTTATCTCAGCTCTAAAAATACTGTGATAAAAATGAAAAAAGTTAGTAAAATTTTTATAAGTATATCACAAAATTGGAGTATAACATAGCAAAATTATGTCTCTTACTTCTCTATATCTTCCATCTCCTCTATACCACTATTTAGGCAGATATACCGACGAGCGGCTTCAAACTCATTGTCCTCCAACCACCGTAACTTAGAAGCACTTGTAGGTTTGCCACCAACATTGAAGATAGTGCGAATTCCATGATTCAGTTCATCGACCTCACCTTCATCATTTCTTGGTGCTCTATTCTAGTTTGTTCTGACATGAGTATCGAAGTAGATTGAGCAGAAGTTTGAGACCTCCTCGATAATATATGATTCATATATCGAAGCTTCTACATGGGCCTTATTGTTCACCTTCTTCTTCAGGTGATGTAGATATCTATAAATAATATATTTAATATTAGATCTGTTTGAATAGAATAATTATTAGTACTAGATAAATAAATATTTTATACCTCTCAAATGGATACATCCAACGATAATGGACGGGAGCACCGATACGTGCTTCGTATGCAAGATGAATTGGCAAATGCTCCATACTATAAAAAAAGCCAGGAGAAAATACTTTTTCTAACTTGCACAATGTCAATACAATCTTCTACTCAAGTTCAAACATATGTTGCACCGTAAACTTACTTGAACACAAGTCTCTAAAGAATATAGATAACTCGGCCAACGGACCCCATGTCATGACCCGCACCCTAGGTAGGGGCACAAGTGCGTAACAGTGCCCAGCCAACTCCGTAAAAAAATGGCATAGAAGCTGTAGGTCTGTTAGATAACAAACAGTATATAATAACCTGTCATATCCGCACGGAGGATATAATATGAAATACTGATAAACTCAATCACAATCTAGTAGGAAGAATCATGGCATGATATCAAGGTAGATATAAACCACAAAGTACAATATCCAGCTTAACAGAAAAAAGAGAAACACAAAGTAATATAGTTATACAAATCCTAATATCATAAGCATAAGTAGCAAGCTGGAGACAAGGTCCAGTCCAAAAATCTACTCTAACTAAACTATAGCTAGAGGCTCGTCGGGCGGAGCTAAGCCCTGCTGAACCAAGGACTTCAAGTCTATGCCCACTACGTCATCCGGACCGTAGCAGGTATAGCAATCCTACTCACCGTCACCTGTAATATTTTATCAACATATCCAGTCAGGATGGAACGAGCACACTCAACTAACAACAGTTCACAAGATATGACAAAAGCTACAAGACTGTAAATATAGAGTATATACAAGAAATCATAAAATGTACATATGAGTATCATGGCAAGGTAAGCTGTAAATCTAGAGCTAGAACAAGACAAGTAAAACTGATCATGGCATGTACAAGAATCAAGAATCATCTATCTAAGTGTGTGAGTAATAGCTACAACATGTGGCCGACTTGGGAACTTGCACAATAGTAACAGGCCTGGCTAATCATACGTGGAATGTATGATCAACACTCACAATCAATCGATACACAATGGGTGCACAATAGGAATTGACCACATATCTACACTAATACTCTCCGCCCCCGACTGGTAGTGTGGATCCGAGCAAGACACGTTACGACACGGGATTCTGCGAGAAGGGAGCAAGTCTTCTCGAGAATCGGTGTCCATATACCGTACAAGAACTACAAGGGAGCTTGCACAAGATATACCAAGATAACAAGGAATAACATCTCATATCGGGATCCATGAATACCAATCCGTGTGACCACTGTGTCAAGAACAAGTATATCTACACTAAGTACATGAATTATAACAATTATCGTAAATTAAAAAAAGTTATCAGAGAATGTACTCGCCTGTGATGTGATGGATAAGTCGACTGAATCCAAGAACAGTGCCTCGAGGACCTATAGATGGAATACTGTATCAATATAATGGTTTGGAAGTAAAAGCAAGTCAAACTAAGTCAAACTAAACCAATCTAAGTCAACCAAGGTCAAACAAAGGCAAACATGGTCAAACTAGATTATATATAGTCAATCTATGTCATACTAGGCCTAACAAAGTCAAACTAGGTCATGACAAGTCAAAGCAAGTCAAATTAGGTCAATCTAAGTCAAATGTTGACTTACAGTTGAATTTTGGTCAACTGGTCAACTCTGGTCAACCCTTGGTGAACTCTAGGTCAAACTTGACAAACGTTGACTAACAGTTGACTTTGGGTCAACCGGTCAACTTCGGTCAAGTTCTAGTCATTTCTAGGCTACGGTTGACTTCCGGTTGACTTTTGGTCAAAATAGTCAACTGTGGTCAACCAAGGTCAAAACTAGTCTAAGTTCACTATTCCTAACCATTACCAACCATAAAATCCTAATTATAACTATATCTTAAAGTATTAACTCATATGTTATAAAATATGTATTATCCTAACATACCCTCTTACCTTTTCCAAGGTAAAACCTTACCTTAGTCTCTAACTCCGACTCTAGACCTCTTCACCTTCATTCTAAGTTTTCTTCCACTCTCTAATATGGTATTCCAACCCTCTTCTAGTATCTCGATACCGTATCATGACATCTTGACACTCAAAAGTCAAAAAGGGTAAATTCTCATTACCTTAAGGTAATGGATATTGAGATACCAACTTGGTATCTCTGAATACCACACATCTGGACTCTAACTAGAGACACTAACTCACATTATCTAACCAAAACCAACTTGCTATCTAACTATCTAACCTATCTAGTATACTAACTTCTAACCACTACACAAAGCTAAACT
>JANAVB010033012.1:7422941-7642941 GCA_029216955.1 Iris pallida | reverse complement strand
TGGTTGGTCGGCCACGTGGGTTGTAAACGTCGGAGGAAAGTAATGATACGCTGACGTTAGCGATGCTTCATTTTCTACAAAAGCTGCCAACTGTTCAGTCCTCAGGGGACGTGCTGCCAACTCTGTCATTATCACGACCCGCACCCACTGTGAGGGTACGAGTACGTAACAGCATCCAGCCTACGCCGCAGTGTCGGCGGTAGAACGCTGTTCTAGGTCATGAACTATAACTAATATAACATGAAATACTCTCCAAAAGGAGGCCAACACAGATGTAACTCAATCACAATCTAAGGTAGAATGTAGCACGATGAAATAGATAAGAGAATCGTCAACTGAGGTACCACAAGAAGTGAAATAAACAAAGTTAACAACTACTAGTCTCAACATCTCTAAAATATACAACTCTGAAATCAAGGCCAACAACTAATCATGAAAAGGAAAAACAGTCTAAACTATCTATACTAAGCAAGGCATCGTCCTCAGCAGCTGCCTGAACCTCCCCAGGGGTCCAAGTTGCGAGTGTCATCTAGGCAAGCTCCATAGTAAGGGGTGCAGGGTTCCTCATCATCCTCTGTAAAATTTTTAATAGGTCCAGTCAGGACGGAAGCGAGCACAATACATCTCACGCAGATCATAACAGGTTAGAAAATATAGACATACAAGAGAGTACGATACATAAAACAGAAAGAAAGTACATGATGTAAATAGAGAGAGAACTGTAATAAAAATATCTTCTATAAGTAGAGAGCTACCAGTGACTAGTGATTTAGAGTACAAAGTCGACATGTGAACGGCTGAATTTGCACATGAATATACTAAAGAGGCGCACATGGCTATATTACTTTAGAATTGTTCACATGACTATTTATACTCCCCCATACCCCAATCAATACACAAAGATCCAGGCAAGTTATATTACGCACATGATTTTCACATGAAAGCTCATAAATGGGTGCACATGAAGTATACATGAGGGCTCATGAATGAGTGCACATGAAATTCACATGAAGGCCCATAAATGGGTGTACATAAAATTCATATGAGGGCTCATAAATGAGTGCACATGAAGTATAGGTTATACATGAGATACATGAGAAATATGACCGATCATGAGGGCACATGAGAGTACATGAGCATGCATGAATGAGCATGAAGCACATGAGAAACATGAATAACATGAGAGCGAGGAATACATGATATACATGAAACACATGACATGATGTATCCGATGCTTCCGAGGGGGATAACATCTCAATGTAGGGATCCATATAGTACCAATCCGTGATAATATCATGACAGCATCAAATAAGGTAAACTAGAGCATGAATATAATTCTAAGCAAGTTATGAAATGATCAGAGAATGTACTCGCCTGGTATCTGAATAGCTGTAGTAAATTTATTGTCCGAGATGAGGTACCTGACTCCTAGTTAGAGCAACACAAGTCAAGATGTATACAGGGGATGATAATTATAATCTACAATGCATCTGCATGCTGTCTAGGGTCAATCTAGACTAAAGTCAACCCTTGGTCAACTCTAGTCAACTGCACTAGTCAAGCTAGGTCAGCTAGGTCAAACTTAACCCAAACAAGTCTAATAAGTCTCACTAGGCCTAACCAAGCCTAGGCTAGCACTCACTTACAATCCCATGGCTAACACAAGCTATCAATACACCATACACAAGTCACACTAGACTGGTACAACCCAACACCATGTGTATATATTCCATATACACAGGGCTGCACATTAGAACTCCCATAGGTTACACCACAAGGCCATATGCCATAGGCTATGCCACCTAGGCCATGAGCCATAATCACATATCAGGCAACATATATACCAAGTACCATATGTATACATACCAATTCCTATATGTCTATATACATACTATTCATAAAGGCAAAAGCAATATTTATATTATATTACATATATCACATTGGTATATATATCATATATACATATGTACACATATAGAAGATAGGGGGAAATCATGCTTGTGTGTGTGTGGCATAAAAAGGAAAAGTGTATGTGAGATAGTGTGTGAATGAATATGTATGTAAACATGTGTGTATGTGTCATAGAGGGTGTCACCATTTTTAGATTTGTGTGTGTGTGTGTGTGAATATGTAAGGATGAGTGTGTGTGTGAGTAGAAGGACAGTGTAAGTATCTCAGGTTCATCATGTCAGTTATCATGTTTTAACTCCCAAATTCAGATCCAACCTATCAACTCAGTCCTGTGCATGTGTGTGAATGACAGTTCCAGTTTATTCAAACAGTGCAAACATCCAATCCCTATTCATTCTCAGGTTTTTGTAATGTAACCAAGTTCAGTCCACAACAAGGGGTACATAGGAACAAATTAGTGTGTGTAGTGTCATCAGTGTGGTTCTCAGGAAATAGGAGAACTCTCATACAATGCAACCCAAGTCATAAATTAATCCTTACCAATAAGCTAATACACGTGTGGCTGAATCTCTCATGGCAAATTAACATTAAAAATCAGGTTTAAACAGAATCGAATTTCAGAAATTTACAAGCTGAAAACATGTATCAGTAAAAAAAATCAATTCGAACTCACAATGAAATTCTCAATGAAACCAAAGACAGGTGTGTAGAAGTGTTCTCTATATGTTGACATGTCGGAGGGGTATTTGTGTCCAACTAAGTGGACACAACGTGTCCAAAACAACCACACATCACAGACACAATTCTGTGTACACAATCATCGTGCATGCGTGCACATCATTCGTGGACACGACACGACACGAAAGAGGACACGTGCTCGTGCCTATAGGTTCGCCTAGGATAGGGCTAGGGGTCTAGCACCCTGAATCGGGTTGGGGACATGTCGTGTCCTGACCACAGGTGCGTATCAGACGCGATTTTCTGCGCGTGTACAACAGTAAAAAATTGGTACGGGTCGAATATCTCCCTAACCAATCAATAAAATCCTACAAAATTTATGGGGCTCGTGTCAGTCATCTTGGGAATGTACACACAAAAATTCGGATCACGAAGTGTCGTGTCCGCGGAGAACTGGGACGGGCAGCAGGGCATGTGCACGGGGCTGTGCGCGTGTGTACGTGTCCAATTCTGACACAAATACGACACAAAATCTATATCAGTCTTCACAAAATTTATCACACACATATAGACCTAGGTATCTATGTAATTAGTTTTTCAAAAATCGAAAATAAAATCCTTTGTGACATTTTAACAAATACCTACATACACATCATGATACGTGTCCGATACGGACACCAAACGGACACGAAATCCACCCAAATTCTAGGGACAGCTAGGGGACACCTAGATCTAGCCCTAGATGCAGATAAAATAGAATATTAATTCAATTTAAGGGGTTTTACCTGTAGGTGCAAATTGTAAGAAAAAGCCTCAAATGGGGGTGTTCTCCTTGATAGCCAAATGCTCCAATTTGGTTCAAACATGAGATTTCTCTCCATGAACACGAAATAGGGCTAGATTAGGATAATATGCAAAAGACTAGAGTGGAAAAAGAATTAAAATGAAGAAACTAGGGCTTGGAGAAGAAATGACATTACCTCTTTCTACAAAATGTTAAAATCTCAATAAAGAGGCAAGAACAATCAATGAGGAGATTATTTATAGGGGGAATAGCCCTAGGTGGCTGGTCATAAAGTGGAAGTTAGGGTTAGGGTTGAGTCTGATGGGCTATGGACCTATTTGCACTAGTCATGGAACCAAATTCTAAGTATCAAGCCTATTGACCAATTCACTAAGCCTTCTATTCAAGTCTTGATTCCTACATGACTAACTTAGATTGACTTAAGTTAAACTAGGGTCTCACCATGCTAATCAAGTCACCTTAACTAGAGTCAACATCTAGGTTAGTCTCTTAAGTCACAATTAGTAAAAGTCAAATCAACAATCGTCAATCCAATAAATAAATAAATATTTCTAATAAGTCAAAATGACCAAATTACCCCTAGGCTAAAAATTATAAATGAAACACCCTAATCACATGGCTAGGCTCTAGGGCAAACAGTCTCTACGGTTTCACTAGCTGTACATCAAAATCACAAGTCATGATTTTTAAATAGTTTTAAAATGATTAAAAAAATCACCAAAAATTATATTATTATTTAAATGTCATGATTAAATAAATTAAAACAAAAAATTTCAAAATTACCCTCATTTTAGAAAATTGGGTGTTACAAGTCTACCCACCTTAGAAAAATTTTGTCCTCGAAATTAAGATGGTAGTACTCATTCTAGGTCAAACACCCCACAACCATAGTCTCAAAATCACACTGTTCGACAATCATATGCGTCTGTCCAAAATCATGAAACTCAGAATCTTCGTCATGCTAGTGAGAAAGGCTACGATAATTACAGAGTCCTTGACCAATGCACATACATCTAGAATCTTGGTATTTAAAATTTTTGTATTGCCGCATGCTTGTCAACGAAAACCTTAAATTCCCACACCCGAGAAATACGTTCTAAATCTGACTATATGTCCTCACTTTGCCAGCTAACACGACTATCGAAGATTTTAGATCCCATAACTGAGGTGACCTAGCCCATATGATTCATCTCAGAAGAAAATCGAACACAACACATGAACAATAGAACAAAATTGATCAATCAATAAGGAATAGAAGGAATCGAATTTTCAAGACATTTATAAGAGGCAATTGCGAAAATGGAATCGAAAGAATAGAACTTGCAACTAGATCTCCAATGGCCTGTGTATCCTCGACTGTCCTGGAGAAAGCTCGCCATGTTGGCCTCCCCTGGCCTGCTGCTGATGCTACATGTACCTCTGCTGCTGAGTCGGTAAGGGTAATCCCTACTGCTGGCCTACCGGAGCCCTAGCTCCTGCTCCCTGAACTGTCTGTCCCGATGACTCAGGACACTCTCTCAGCCGATGATCGGATCCTCCGTAAAGTAAATATCTGCCCAGCCTCTTCCGGCATTCGCTCCAATCGTGCCCTGGTTTCCTACAGTAAGGGCAACTGGTAACATGCTGCTGTCTAGGGGTCTGCTGCGTCTGTAATGGTGGTCCCCTCGGCTGCTCTGTCGGAGCCCTAGCTCCTGCTGCTACCAGAGTCATTGTTGCCTAGCTCCTGGGACATTCCCTCAGCTGGTGGTCCGCTGCTCCACCCCTCTGGTGCTGAGCTACAGTTGGCCTAGCTCCCTCAAAAGGAGGTACATTGGGACAATGTATCTTCTGGTGGGCACCTGACCCACAGAAATAGCAAACCTTTAACCTCTTTCTGCACTGCTCCCAGATGTGTCCCGGCTTCTTGCAGTAGGAACAACTGATCGCCTTCGGGTCTTGACCCCAATACTGATGCTGCACCTGCTGAACTCCCACTGGTGTCTACGTTTACTGAATCTGCACATGAGGCCTCTTGGCCTGGCCTCCGCTGCTGCTAGTACCGTGAGCGTTCCGTCCCCTCTTAAACAACTGTTGTCGCTGAGTTTCCACTATCTGCTGGAAGAAGGAGAACAACCGTGCCACGTCCTCTGGTTCTGATGGCGACTGCTGCTGAAGAACGTTCGGGACGACTGGGGAAAGTCTCGGAGTAGGAAGAGGTGCACTCCCATAAGCTACAGATATCCCAGCCCGAGCTGGCATAACAGGAGCTGCAGTTTCGGGGCCCTGCTGATCAGGACGAGGAGTGGTAGACCCCTCAGTGGCGTCTTCCCGATCGAGACGATGAGATCGCGTCTCCATAACCATCCTGAAGACAGATCAAACAAGGAATCAATACTGAGATAGAAACGATAATTCAAGGGAGGATAGTTATTCAAGGAAGCAATCTTCAACAGGAATTTAGATGGCAGGAATCCAGTTAAGAGTTTTTCCTAATGTGATTGAGTACTTCAAAAAAAATCCTAATCCTACTGCAGGCTTAGTGATACTCTAGTTCGAATACCACTACACAAACTCGACCTGCATGGGCCACCACAAAAAATGTGTCACGACCCGCACCCACTGTGAGGGTACGAGTACGTAACAGCGCCCAGCCTACGCCGCAGTGTCGGCGGTAGAATGCTGTTTTAGGTCATGAACTATAACTAATATAACATAAAATACTCTCCAAAAGGAGGCCAACACAGAGGTATAACTCAATCACAATCTAAGGTAGAAAGTAGCACGATAAAATAGATAAGAGAATCCTCAACTGAGGTACAACAAGAAGTAAAATAAACAAAGTTAACAACTACCAGTCGCAACATCTCTAAAATGTACAACTCTAAAATCAAGGACAACAACTAATCATGATAAGAAAAAACAGTCTAAGCTATCTATACTAAGCAAGGTATCGTCCTCAGTAGCTGCCGGAACCTCCCCAGGGGTCCAGGTCGCGAGTGTCATCTAGGCAAGCTCTATAGTAAGGGGTACAGGGTTCCTCATCATCCTCTGTACAATTTTTAACAGGTCCAGTCAGGACGGGAGCAAGCATAATACATCTCACACAGATCATAACAGGTTAGAAAATATAGACATACAAGAGAGTACGATACATAAAACTGAAAGAAAGTACATGATGTAAATAGAGAGAACTGTAATGGAAATATCTACTACAAGTAGAGAGCTACCAGTGACGAGTGATTTAGAGTACAAAGTCGACATGTGAATGGATGTATTTGCACATGAATATACTAAAGAGGCGCACATGGCTATACTACTTTGGAATTGTTCACATGACTATTTATACTCCCCCATACCCCAATCAATACACAAGGATCCAGACAAGTTATGTTACGCACATGATTTTCGCATGAAAGCCCATAAATGGGTGTACATGAAGTATACATGAGGGCTCATAAATGAGTGCACATGAAATTCACATAAAGGCCCATAAATGGGTGCACATGAAATTCATATGAGGGCTCATAAATGAGTGTACATGAAGTATAGGTTATACATGAGATACATGAGAAACATGACCGATCATGAGAGCACATGAGAGTACATGAGCATGCATGAACGAGCATGAAGCACATGAGAAACATGAATAACATGAGAGCGAGGAATACATGATGTACATGAAACATATGACATAATGTATCCGATGCTCCCGAGGGGGATAACATCTCAATGTAGGGATCTATATAGTACCAATCCGTGATAATATCGTGACAGCATCAAATAAAGTAAACAAGAACAGAAATATAATTCTAAGCAAGTTATGAAATGATCAGAGAATGTACTCGCCTGGTATCTGAATAGCTGTAGTAAATGTACTGTCCGAGATAAGGTACCTGATTCCTAGTTAGAGCAACACAAGTCAAGATGTATACAGGGGATGATAATTATAATCTACAATGCATCTGTATGCTGTCTAGGGTCAATCTAGACTAAATTCAACCCTTGGTCAACTCTAGTCAACTGTATTAGTCAAGCTAGGTCAACTAGGTCAAACTTAACCCAAACAAGTCTAATAAGTCTCACTAGGCCTAACCAAGCCTAGCTAGCACTCACTTACAATCCCAGGGCTAACACAAGCTATCAATACACCATACACAAGTCACACTAGACTGGTACAACCCAACACCATGTGTATATATTCTATATACACAGGGCTGCACATTAGAACTCCCATAGGCTACACCACAAGGCCATATGCCATAGGCTATGCCACCTAGGCCATGAGCCATAATCACATATCAGGCAACACATATACCAAGTACCATATGTATACATACCAATTCCTATATGTCTATATACATACTATTTATATAGGCAAAAGCAATATTTATATTATATTACATATATCACATTGGTATATATATCATATATACATATGTACACATATAGAAGATAAGGAGGGAAATCATGCTTGTGTGTGTGTGGCATAAAAAGAAAAAGTGTATGTGAGATAGTGTGTGAATGAATATGTGTGTAAACATGTGTGTATGTGTCATAGAGGGTGTCACCATTTTCAGATTTGTGTGTGTTTGTGAATATGTAAGGATGAGTGTGTGTGTGAGTAGAAGGACAGTGTAAGTATCTCAGGTTCATCATGTCAGTTATCCTGTTTTAACTCCCAAATTCAGATCCAACCTATCAACTCAGTCCTGTGCATGTGTATGAATGACAGTTCCAGTTTATTCAAACAGTGCAAACATCTAATCCCTATTCATTCTCAGGTTTTTGTAATGTAACCAAGTTCAGTCCACAACAGGGGGTGCATAGGAACAAATTAGTGTGTGTAGTATCATCAGTGTGGTTCTCAGTAAATGGGAGAACTCTCATACAATGCAACCGAAGTCATGAATTAATCCTTACCAATAAGCTAATACACGTGTGGGTGAATCTCTCATGGCAAATTAACATTAAAAATCAGGTTTAAACAGAATCGAATTTCAAAAATTTACAAGCTGAAACATGTATCAGTAAAAAAAATCAATTCGAACTCACAATGAATAAATTCTCAATGAAACCCAAAGACAGGTGTATAGAAGTGTTCTCTATATGTTGACGTGTCGGAAGGGTATTTGTGTCCAACTAAGTGGACACAACATGTACAAAACAACCACACATCACAGACACAATTATGTGTACACAATCATCGTGCACGCGTGCACGTCATTCGTGGACACGACACGGCACGAAAGAGGACACGTGCTCGTGCCTATAGGTTCGCCTAGGATTGGGCTAGGGGTCTAGCACCCTGAATCGGGTCGGGGACGTGTCGTGTTCGAACCACACACTACCGAAATAAGTCATATCAGCGACGTATTTAGTGACACCAAGACAAAACTTCGCTAATTTTTGGGGGTTTAGCGACGTTTAACTAAGACGTCGATGTTTGTCGCCAACAGCGATAAATAGCGACGTCTAGCGACTATAATTTGTTAACTGGGAACCTGCATCGCAAGTTCGTCGGTACACGTCGCTGATGTAGCGACGTGTAGCGACGTACTTTAAGCGGCGTCTCCGTTTATTAAATATCATCGACGTTTAGCGACGTCCATTTAGGACGTCGCTAAATGTTTTATATAGGCTGCGAGGGTTTCCTTTTCGATCATTCACAAATTCCCTCCCCCCCAATTTTTCGCGTGCGCGCTCCTCCGCCGATTTTCCTCCTCCGGCCTCCTCCTCCGCGGCGCTCCTCCGGCGATCTTCCTCGCCTCCTCCTCCTCCTCCTCCTCCTCAGGTAGCTCCCCCATCTCTCTTTCTCTCTCTCACACACACACACACACTCTCCCCTGTCCCCGCTTCCCAGTTTCTCCTCGTCTTCTAGCTCTCTCTCTCGCTTCTAGTTTGTGTCCACGAGAGCGTGGACTCGTCGCACGAGCAACAGTGTGACACCTATTTTGTTGGTTTGGATACGTCGTGTCCCACTGGACACGAGACTCACAGTATGATACCTATATACTGATACTAGGATTTTTGGGCATATGAACTGTCAATTTTTTTTTGCTTGGATTGGAATTCCAATTTAGGGTTCGAACCCTATTTAATGATACTGGGAAAAATGTTAATATATCCAATTTAGGGTTCGAGCCCTATTTACTGATACTGGGAAAAATTTAGGGTTCTCATGATAATTTCCAGAACTTCTTTGCTCTGATGTAACTTCTATGAAAAATGTTCTTTAAAAGAGCATTTTGTGTTGAAAACCCTTAAAGTTAGTGCTGGAAACCCTTAATGTTAGTTATCTACTCTTTCAAGAAATCTCTCTATAGCTAAAGAGTATTGGGCATCTTTCCGAATGTAAATGCTTTTGTGCTGCAAACCCATAAAGTTAGTCATCTACTCTTTCAAGAAATCTATCTATGTGCTAGTTTTGCGAAAGTGATTCTGGGATTATTTTTGAAACGATAATATGGAAAATCTGGGTCTGAAGAACAATTAACCCGTTCGAAACAATAACATATGGCATGTCACAAAATATATGAATACTGTTGCTCAGATGACCATAAGCATTTCGATCTGACTGTAGACGAGCAAATAGACACTAATAATAAAATTAAGAAAATAAACACTTCTTGCTCTTACTGTGGGTGAAAAACTTATTGTGACAAAAACACATCATACACATTTGCTTAAACCGAATCCTGAGAACAGGAAGAATGGTGACTTACTAGAATCAAATCAACTTAGTTCAGTTAGTTTACAATATCAATGTCGGAAGTGAGGATTTTTGCAATGGTTAGTTCTTCCCAGCTGACCAATAACAGTGCATATAGAAATGTATATTTGCTCGACAGAGTCCCTGGTAGAGAGCTATAACTTCTATGAAAAATGCTATATATATGCAATTTTCTGATCTCAGAATGACCCAACACATATTTCGTTAGGGATTGATGTATTGTTGGTGATTGATGTCTTGTCTCATAATTAGCTTGTTATGAAGAGGTTCACAGGAACAGGCAAATACTGGTTGGTTGGTTTCAGAACAGTGGAGATAATGTTGCAAATTTATGTATGATATCCATCCACATTTGCTAGTGTAGTGTGTGTGACCACAACCCACAAGGAGTAGCTCCTTCTTTTGCTCTCCCCCCACCAAGCATCCCCCACTCATGTCACATGCGGACCAACCTGGCATTTTGCCCATGTCTTGGTCTCCAATGCCATCAAGTTCCCATCATTTCCTAGTGGCAAGAAAGAAAGGAAGAAAGAAAGAAAGCATGGATTGTGTTGCCCAACTTTCTTTTTCTTCCTCTTGGGAGATTCTATTTTTTTTTGGTTTTTAGGAGGGGCACTCAGGTGCTTTGCACACTCAGAGGTAGGATAAATCCAGTACAAATTAGGGACTGTCATGTTCAGGCAGTTGGTACCAGTGTTTAAGACTAGTTTGATTTGTATAATTTATGTTAAAGGCAGATAGGTAGGTCCTCTATGAGAGACTGGATACCTAGGTATGATGGCTTGGCTAGTTCATGTTACCCAAAGAAAATTTGTCTATTGATATGGACTTAGATAAATTCCTATTGGAAAATGATACTGGAATAAGGATTAACCTGAGAATAGGCTTAACTGAACAGTGATATCAGTTAGCAACTGTTTTCTGAGTTTGAATGTCAGGCATTTTAGGAAAATGGTAAGATACACCAAGTCAGACACTGTCCCTACAGCCATTCGACTGGCGAGGTAGAAATATATGTACGACATTTGCTATAAAGATTTTGAATTAATCTACGGTACGACATCGTGATCAGGACATAGTCCCTGCAGCCATTCGACTGGCGAGGCAGAAACTATGTAGCCGTAGATAAAGTTGACTGTCCTTCGACCCCCATCCCTCGGCAATGATGATACAACAACCTATCACTACATCTTTTAGTAGTAGATAATGTCTTAGTATTATATTTTGTGTGTTCATCTTATTGATTCTGTTACATCCTTCAAATACTATATTCGATAAGAACATATACTACACCATATGTACAGAACATAGATGATTCACACTAATGTATGCTAGAATAAATTTTAGGTTGTGTTCTGAGCCATCCGTTCTCACACTTGACAAAAAATAGAATATAACCTTTTTATCTGCCATTCGACTGGCGAGACAGAAATCTATGTACGACATTTGCTATAAGGAATTTGCATTAATCTACGATACGACATCGTGATCAGGATATAGTCCCTGCAGCCATTCGACTGGCGAGGCAGATACTATTTAGCCGTAGATAAAGTTGACTGTCCTCCGACCCCCATCACTCGGCAATGATGATACGACAACCTATCACTACATCTTTTAGTAGTAGATAATGTCTTAGTATTACATTTTGTGTGTTCATCTTATTGATTCTGTTACATCCTTCAGATACTATATTCGATAAGAACATATACTACACCATATGTACAGAACATAGATGATTCACACTAATGTATGCTAGAATAAATTTTGGGTTGTGTTCTGAGCCATCCTTTCTCATACTTGGCAATTATGCATGTGAAATATATCGTTGAAGAACATAAAACTTGTGGTCGTACAATCATCACTTTCGTGCGTCAGTTCATGTCGGTCTTCACTTTCTGCAGTAATTATCTTAAAATGGATATGAATTACTATCTGCAAAACCGTTTGTGGATGTACAATCGTCATCCTGATGAATTATTATCTGTGTCAATCTTTACAGAATTATCTTAAAATAGATATGAATTACTATCTGCGTAACCGTTTATGGATGTACAATCGTCATCCTGATGACATGTACGGTGTGCGGGATGACTTTATACAGGGTGTGCAATAGTTCCTGCAGTTTGCCAAGGCGTTCCCTCAGTACATGGACCGTACAAAAATTAAGTGTCCATGTGTGAGATGTCGTAACTTAAAATATCATTCGGAAGTAGACGTGACATATCATTTGTATTCGAGGGGTTTCATGCCAAATTATTATCAGTGGACCGCACACAGAGAACTTGTGCCTTTAGCCTCCGAGCCGAAGCCTTATGTGGAGCCTTATGTAGATGTCCACGAGCATGCTGATTACGACCAAGGGTGGACGAACATGGTTTTCGATGCTGCAGGGCCTAGTTTCGATCCGAACATTCAATATGCAGCTGAGGAGGCACCGAATGCCGATGCTGCAAAGTTCATGGAGTTGCTGGAGAATGCAAGGACTCCTTTATATCCTGGTTGTGATGACCATTCACCGTTAGAGGTGATTACAAGATTGTTGAGCATAAAATCAGATTTTAATGTGTCTCAAGAATGCTACAACTGAATACTGGAGTTAATCAAAGATATATTGTCGGAGGGTAGCAAGTTACCTAAAGACTTCTACCGATCCAAGAGAATGGTGAGATCGCTCTGGATAGGGTATGAAAAAATTGATGCATGTCGCAACGGATGCATGTTGTACTATAAGGACGACAAGGATGTAGACGCCTGCCGATTTTGTGGTGCCGATCGCTTCAAGGCAACTAGTAAAACAAGGAATTCTGGTACACGTAAGCCAACAGATTCGATGCACTATTTTCCTTTGACGCAGCGGTTGTAGAGGTTGTTTATGGCAAAGGAGACAGCTGATAATATGAGTTGGCACAAGCGGGAACAAATAGACGGAGTACTGGATCATCCATCCGACGGGAAAGCATGGAAGCACTTTGATCGAGTGTATCCCGATTTTGCTTCGGAGCCGCGTAATGTCAGATTGGGGCTTTCTTCCGACGGTTTTACCCCATTTGGACTTTCGGGCTCACAATATTCTTGTTGGCCTGTGATTGTTACTCCGTACAACTTGCCGCATTGGATGTGTATGAAGACTCCTTACATGTTCCTAACTGTTATTATTTCAGGTCCGAAGAACCCGAAGAGGAATATTGATGTGTACTTACAGCCCTTGGTAGATGAGCTGAATCAGTTGTGGGAAGTAGGTGCAACCACATATGATGTTTCCAGAAAGCAGAACTTTCAGATGAGGGCCGCACTAATGTGGACCATCAATGATTTCCCGGCCTATAGAATGTTATCGGGTTGGAGCACCCATGGTCGTCTCGCTTGTCCGTATTGCATAGATCGTACTAAGGCTTTCCGTTTGAAATATGGAAAAAAACCGTGCTTCTTTGATTGTCATCGATAGTTCCTGCCAAAGGATCATCCGTACCGGAGAAACAAGAATGCTTTTCATGCTGGCGTGGTAGAGAAGTCCAGTCCACCGCCACGGTGGTCCGGGGACACGATATGGGAGGAAGTTAAAGAATTGTCAAGTGCTATTGAAGAGCCTACAGCGGTGTACAAGTGTGATGGATTTGGCCGCGCTCACAACTGGAGGAAGATGAGTATATTCGGGGACCTACCATATTGGAGTGACCATCTGCTCAGACATAACCTGGATGTCATGCATATTAAGAAGAATGTATTTGACAATATAATAAATACTGTGATGGACGTAAAGGGGAAGACGAAAGACAATCCCAAGGCCAGGTTGGACTTAGAAGAAATATGCAGACGTCCAGAGTTGTATTTAATAAAGGAAGGCAGTGGGAAGTATAAGCAGCCCAGGGCCATTTTTTTACTGGACAAGGAGGACAAAGGTAAACTTTGTAGGTGGATCCAGGGCCTAAAATTTCCAGACGGGTATGTATCGAATTTGAGAAGATGTGTTGAACTGAAGGAGAACAAACTACAGGGTATGAAGAGCCACGACTGTCACGTTTTTATGGAGAGGTTAATCCCGATTGTATTTCGGGAATTCTTACCTCAGGTCATTTGGGATCCACTGACAGAGCTTAGCATATTCTTCAGAGATCTTTGTTCTACTAAGTTACTCGTCGATCGGCTTGAAAAGCAGGAGAAGGACATTGCAGTAACATTGTGTAAGCTTGAGAGGGTGTTCCCTCCTGGATTCTTCGACTCTATGGAGCATTTGCCAATTCATCTTTCATATGAGGCACGTGTTGGTGGGCCCGTCGGTTAACGGTGGATGTACCCGTTTGAGCGCCATCTAAACCACCTGAAGAGGAAGGTAAAAAATAAGACACGGGTCGAGGGTTCTATTTGTGAAGCCTATGTCCTTGAGGAGATTACAAACTTTTGTTCAATGTATTTCAAGTCTCATATTGCTACAAATAGAACAAGAGCTCCGAGGAACGACGATGGAGATATAGAATATAATGATGCATTATTGAAAGTCTTCAATGCTCTTGGAAAGCCTTCTGAAAAACTGAAAAAGAGATATTTGAATGATAAGGAACTAAAGGCTGCCCAGTTATATATATTACTCAACTGCGAGAAGGATGAAGTGAAAAAGCTAGAGTAGTAAGTGAAAATCTTCAACGTTCAAGTCATCTATTTGTTGATTACGTTATTATAATTTAACGAGTATATCCCAATATTTATTGGTTTTCAGCAAATTTAATGATGAGGTGAGGCCAAGTAGACCATACATTACAGATGAAGAAGTAGAAGAAGAAATGAGACTTCATTTCCCGTCTTGGTTGACTGCATATGTACGTAAGAAGCTAGTTAGAATCTTCCTCCATTCACAACTGCACAAGAAATAACTTAACATTAAACTTAATTTTGTATCTTCTCGTGTTTAGGTCGATCGTCCGGACGTCATCCTTGAGAATGAATCTATTAGAACTCTTGCCAAGGGACCAATTTATGCCGTCAAAATATAGCCAAGTTATTGCGTGAATGGGTTTAAGTTCAAGTCAACAAATGCTCACATCAGAGATAGCTTCCTGGATCTTGATTCCACAAAAAAACAGTTGCTTGTGTATCAAATCTACAAACTACAAAGATGTCACTCCAGGCAATGATTTCTATGGCGTCTTACGGGAGATCGTGGAATTGACGTACAACTATGGCATAGAGCCTGCCAAGATCGTGTTGTTCAAAGTTGATTGGTTCGATCCCATACAAGATCAAGGATGGAAAATTGACAAGCATGGTCTTATGGATATTAACTACCGTCGTCGATACCAAGGATACGAACCATTTATCCTAGCAAGTCAAGCTCAACTCATATATTTTACAACAAATCCTAGACGGGGAACAACGAGGTACAACTGGTGGGCAGTATGCAAGACTAAAGCCAGAAATATCTACGACATCGACGAAGTGGCTTATCAGGAGGACGAGCTGCCTCTTGTACCAAATACAGTTGATGTCGACTCAGCAGAAGTTCCCCATTCAATATCTACTTATGTAGAAGAGGTACAAGTATCCGAAGGTGAAGACAAAGGAGATGCTAGTGACGATGAGGAGGAAGAGAAAGAGGATGAGGAGGAGGAGGAGGAGGAGGCAAACGAAGAAGATGAATTTTCAGAGGATGATTGAGAAACTGTGATTTTGATGTATTCATATTTCTGTAATCTTAAATTATGAACTATGATCATTTGTATTAGTATTCACAGTTTTGAAAACTTAAATTATGAACTCTAATGTATGCAGATATTTCTAAACTGTCATTGTATTTATTTATATTTTCAATCATAAACTGTAATTTTGATGTATTCATATTTTTGTAATCTTAAATTATGAACTCCAATGTTATTATCAGCATGGCAGGACGACGCGGAGGCACCTCACGATGACGCGGAGATAGGCCAGGACGAGCCGTGTCCTTAGGTGGGCAGAGAGCTCCGTTACCAGAGGATGGCTCCGGACCATCGTCTGACCCGAGCACTCCATTATACTATACGGTCGCAGGTCCGGGTGGCAGTACACCTGCGACGAGCAGTTCCAGGCTTGCTGATCATACTCCTTCCCCTAGCCTTCCTACCGCTGACAGCAGCATAGCGGGTGGGGAGCAGGTGGAGGAGGTAGTCCCTACTCTCGCCCGGGAGGATCCATACCAGAGCGACCCTCCATGCGCACCTCAGAACGAGACGAGGATGGAGATTTGGGCCGACGGTCCTACGAAGTAAGTTAAATGAATATATATATATATTTTATGCATGTCTGTATATCTATATATATTCATTAATACGTCGGTTATCGTTGTATACAGATATCGTCCCTCGTCGGTACAGAGAGCGTTGGGCTCCTTTCTAAGGTCCAACTATGGGGGTCCGTGGATCAACTACTCGGATGCCTCGGAAGAGAGAAAGGCATTCTGGTTTGCCCACTTCAAGGTAACAAAAGATAGTTAATTTAGTATGATTAATATAATTTTAAGTATTTTTTAGAACTTATTATTTTAATTTGTAATTCTTGTAGAGGACTTATTTTTATCCACCACACCGGGTCGAGTAGATTGAGAGGCAGTTTCCTGCCGTCGCCGCCAAGTTGATCCATGATGCAATTGACGATCAGAAAGCTCGTCAGCGCTACGGAAAGTCGATTGCTGGTTGGATCATACCTGACCAGTGGACCACGATGAGGGCTCAATTTGAGGAGCCCCGGTACAGAGAGCGGTAGGAGAAGGCGAAGGCGGCTAGGACGAGGGCCGGAAAGTGGTGTGGTGGATCGATTCCTATGACGGAGCATTTCCGTCGTCTGGTATGTAATTTATTGCAATATATAAGATTTTATTGATAGTAGGAGTATATATATTTTTATTTTACTAAAGAATAAAATATAATAAACACGCAGGTACAGAGGGGTGAGGACGCAAACATGGTGACCGTCTTCCTGGCCACCCATCGGAAGGACGGGAAGCTCATCGACGACCGGGCTACTCAGAGCTATGTAAGCACTAATTTAGATTTCGTTAATTTTTAACACAACTTGAAGAATATACAGATAACCATATAGTTAATAATAATTAAATACTTTAGACGTTTATTAAGCTAATTTAGGTAAGTACTGATGTATAAAGATGCACAATGATTTCTAGGACGAGTTTGTTAGGCTACGTGATGAGCGTGCGAGTGCTAGTGCACCGACAGAGGGAGGGGTTGGTACATCGCAGCCCTCTCCGCCTCAGTCGGAGGACGAGCTCTGGAAGACCGCTGTTGGTGGTCTTTAGAGGGGTACGTACTACGGTACGGGGTCCTACGGCGCATTTGTTGCGATGCAGGCATCCAGGGCTCCCTCTGCCAGTGCGCATTCACAGCCGTCACAGGCTGTGTAAAACCCGTAAAATTTTGATTTCTTTTTAATTATTAAATATGTGTTTCAAATTATTATTAGTTAAATAGAAAAATTATTTTCAAAATAAATGAATTTGGATTTTTTGATTGCCTGGCCCAGTCCCGAACCCAATTCTGAGCCCGAATATATTTTAGAGTTACAAAAATCTTAGTTACAATATTTCCTAAAGAAAATAATATTTAAATCTTTAACCCAATTCATTTTTCTTAAAGTCCATTAACCTATGTCTTAAGCCCATAAATCTAATAGCCCAAAACCCATTAAAAGACTAAAACCCATTTTTCCTTTCTCATTACCATCCCTCTGTTGATTTTTCAAATGAGGAAACGAAGGGGTTGCGGTTTCCTCGGCGACCCGAGCTCTTCCAAACTGCCGCCGCCGCCATCACTCCGGCGACCGTCGGCCTCCCCGAACGGTCGCCCCCTCCTCTTCCGGTAACCCCCAAGCCACTTCACCTATAAAATCCTCTCCCTCTCCATCATTCTCCTCCACCACTCTTCCAAGCCCTAGTCCCAAGCCCTAATCTAAGCGTCGTCGACCCGTGCCCTTTCGGTACCGCAATCCACGCCCTTCCGACGAACCCAGGCTCGCGCCCCTCGGCCGACCCCGACGCCGAGCTCCTCCTCAAGCGGCGACCCTTCTCCACTGTCTACCCGCGGCCAGTTCCGACCGTCGACCTCCCGCCGTCGACCCTACTCGACCGACCCCGAGCAGCCCCCGTCGCCGTGGTTCCCGCGGCCACCGGCCGACCAACCCTCGCGGTCGTCTTCTGCCGCTGCCGTTTCCGAGCCATTCTGCACGGCTCTGCTCCACTCGGCCAGCGTGCCCCGACCCAGATCTTTTGTTTCGCTGTTTTCCTTGCTGTCCGTGAGTGCTGGACACGTTCCGAGTCTGAGGCTACACTTCAGATTCCATCAAATTTTGGGTAATTTCTGAATATTCAGAGTAGTTCGTCCCTTCCGTGTCGTGTCTATGATGAATTGGCCCCGATTCCTTTCCGGGAATTCGGTCTTTGGTTTACGTCTTGGTTTTCGAATTTCCCGAAAACCATTTTTGGTTCTGTGGTTTTTATCGAATTCTCTGAGATTTGATTCGGAAAAATTTCTGGATTTCGGAGTTTCCGTTTAAATTCAGAATTCCAGAAATTTGTTCGGATGGTTTAAATTCGGAATTTTCGAGTTGTCTCGGAAGAGTTCCTGGGATTTTTGGATTAGTTTTTCTATTCGAATTTTTTCCGAATGATAGTTTATTTGCTGTGGTTCCGATACTAATTTGGGTTTTCCAAATATTTTCGGGAATGTTTATGTGGATTACGTTATATATAGTTCCTAAAATTATTGATGGGTTTTTCCCTGGTTTGGGACTAGTTGATTGGTTGTTTCTGGCATTCTTCCAGTTTTGGGTTAACCCAAAAATAGAGGGAGTGCTGCCAAATTTTTTATGAATTTATAAAATGGATTTCAAATCAGTTTTCAAAAATATTTTTAAATTAGATTTTTGGACGACGACCGTATCGATCAATGGGCCCTTAGCGAAATGCAAACGAAACCGGTATCACCCGGACGCTGAGGCATTAGCTATGTTGATTATTGGGCCAAATCTGAGACTCATAAAATAAATTCAATTTAGTTTAAATTATTATTTTATTCTATTTTTCAGGACTAACCAAACTTTTATTCTTATTTAAATTCATGTAATTGGTCTGTAAGGGCATAAGCCTATTTATTTATTCTGGTTGTGAGATTGTAATAGCTTAGGTTTTATTTTATTTTTCTTTTATTTTCTGGATAATTTTGGTTATGGGAACGTAGTGTAAAATAATAATTAATTATTGTATTTTAAAAAGAATATAATAATAATAAATGTTTTGTCACTTAGCAATTAAGTGGTAAATCTAAAATAGAAATTCATGTATTTCTCATTAAAAAGGAAAATCTTAGTTTTATATTTATATAATTATAAAATACCAAGTTTTTCCAAATAAACCGATAAATACAATTTTTCTCGAAATTAAATATAAATTGATGTTTCTTAATTGCAACGCATTAATAAATAGCGTTTTGATTGTGTTAGCTAAATAAAGACTAAAATAGACTAGGACACAACTAGAGATTGCAACTAGTATAGCATCATTGGCAACTTTAGTTTTCTGAGACAAGTTTCCGAATGTAGGATCTCAAGGAAGAACCTGAATTGCCATCCCGACGTATCGACCCATCCAGTCAAATCATTTGAGACAAGTACATTTTTATGGTAGATTACAATTAGTTAATAATTGTTTCAATGCAAGTTTAAACCACGATACAACACGGAACTCTCTTTGAGAGCATTGACTGTAACTACTGTAACTATTGGGGATTGGGGGAGTAGTGTAGTGGATATGACCACATCCAATTAGTATAACTGAATGTATTAGCTTACCCCTCAAACACACGGGGATAAGCCATACCATATCACTAGGATATTACTGTAACAAACCCAATCCGGTCATATTCATTACCTATTCATATCTCACTATTTTAACTGTTGGAAAATCATTTATTTCAAATTGTTTAAAAGTGCATAATTCTATTATTAATTTCAATTGTTAAAATATCATGAATTTGTACTTTGCTCCCTTCTGACTGGAGACTATATTTTTAGGTCCTGTTGAGGATACAGAGCTACTGATTAGTAGCTACTATGACCCTCAGCTATACCCTGCTGTGCTTCCTGAGGATAGCTTACTTGATGAGGATGTTGCTTTTTCTTAGATGCTATTTTCCAGTTTGTTAGTTTTGTCTAAAAACAATGTTATTTAAGTTGGTGGTTATGTTTGTACTTTGTACTGAACAAGTTTTTAATTTATCGAATAATAAATATTGTGGCAAATTTAGTTTGAGTTGTTGATTACCTGCATATGGAAGTTACAGCTTACTGCCGCCGTCTCATCAACGGTGCAGGCTGGGCATGATCCGATTCGTTCCAAGTAATTGGGACCGGGTCGTGACATATTTTTAGTGGTGGCCCATGCAGGTCAAATCAACAACTTAGGAAAAACCTATCTAGAGACATTTAGAACACTAGAACATTAATTTGTCACAACATAGGACCGTTATATATTATAAATATTTTTGCTTGTTATAGATTGGTAGGCTACCTTGCTTATGTTTATATCCTAAACCTTCCAGAGAATGGCCACTGACAATACCAATCCTGCTGGCGATGGGGTATCTTCACCCTATCATACCCCACCTCCCCAATCAAGTCCGGATCCTACACCTCGGCAGCTGGCCGACCGTCCCCATAATATAACGGTGGATCCATCATCTTCCCAGACGGAGATACAGCCCCCTATGGTTTTGCCCACTCCAGCTGCCCTACCGGTGCCTGTGGACCCCACCGACCTCATAGGTCTGCTAAGAAGAGTGCTAGAAGCCTAGAGAACTCAAGCTGAAGCTCATCGCAAGCAGACGGCGATTATGAGAGAAGGCATGGAAAATGCCCATAGTGTGGCAATGGCTGCACTGGAGAGAGGAGAAGCAGCTCAACAGGAACCAAGGCCTGCTAAGGTAAACATAAATCTAAGGATTAATTTATGTAATATTATGGCCATTTAAATTAATGGGAATCATATTGCCAAGGTGGGCGATATTGAGAGTTTCAAGAAGCAGAACCCTCGGCCCTTCAAGGGAACCGAGGGAATCGTCTATGCTGATGAATGGCTCGATAGTATGGAGCGTCTCCTAAGCGTCGCTCGACTTCCAGAAGACCTCAAGACTGAAGCAGTGGGACTCCAACTGCAGAGTGTAGCAAGCACCTGGTATCGGAATGAACCCCGACTCCAGGATAGGCAACTTGACTGGGACACCTTCAAGAAGTTGTTCAAGAGGAAGTTCTTCCCAACATCAGAGTTACGGGAGATGGAGAGGCAATTTCAGAACCTGAAGCAAGGAAATATGACTGTTGGAGAATATGCGGCAGAATTCGGCCAACTCAGCCGTTTTGCCAAGAACCTGGTGGTTGACCCTGAAGATCGTGCTGAAAGGTTTAGACATAGGCTGAGAGAGGAGATCCGCACCCATGTGATCTCAGGCGGTGCTAAGACCTATGAAAAGATTCTAGAGCGAGCTCAAGATATAGAGAAGAGCCAACCCGCTCGCTCAAAGAGGGATTATCCTGGAACTAACAACTTCCAGGGTAATCAGAAGAGGCCCAACAACAATAACAACAACAACCGGCTTTTCTACCACCAGCAGCAGAACCAGCAGACAAGAAACAATGATAGGGCACCTCAGAGGCAGATCCCTGTCTGCGACTATTGCAAAAGGCCGGGGCATCAAGCAAATATCTGCAGAAAGAGACTAGGACATTGCCTAGTCTGTGGGTCTTCCACCTACCAAGTGAAGGACTGCCCCTCGACGGCACACCGGACTGGAGCAACTTAACAGAAAGGTCCTCTGTCCACTCAGCAACAACAATTTGGGCAGCATCAACAGAAGACTGGACGAGCTTTTGCCCTAGCAGCAGAGGAACAAGGGCCAGAGCAGGAACCTACAGCTGATGTCATCGCAGGTCTCATTTATGTGCATTCCTATCCTGCCTTAGCTTTATTTGATTCAGGAGCATCACATAGTTTCATATCCACAAAATTCATCTCTGCACACCATATAGATACGGGCTTTAGCAAGAAGATTTGTAGAGTCATGACCGGTGGAGGACCCCTACCTATCACTGAGACCTGTAATTGCCCTATCACCATATCAGGCCACCAATTCATAGCACTTTTGCTTGTGATGCCCTTACCCAATTATGATGTAGTCCTAGGGATGGACTGGTTGAGTAAGCAGCATACACTGATAGACTGTCACAAAGGATACGTAGTCTTCAGCCCACCTGGAGAGCCGGAGTTTGAAATCTCTCGAACTCCGGAGGATATGGAGTGTGTTACCTACACCTCTATCACAGAAGAATCCGGACCTCCCCATCCTATCATAGCAGAATTTATGGATGTCTTCCCTGATAGTCTTCCCGGGTTACCCCCAGACCGAGACATAGAGTTCACCATTGACCTAGTCCCCGGTTCTTCCCCTATTTCTAAGGGATGCTACAGAGTCAACCCGAAGGAGGCCAAGGAGATGAAGGATCAGATCAATGAACTGAAGGCTTTGGGATTTATCCGAGACAGAGCTTCACCTTGGGGAGCACCTGTCTTGTTTGTTCCCAAGAAGGACGGAACTGTGAGGATGTGCATCGGCTACCGGGCGCTAAACAATATCACCATCAAGAATAAGTACCCTTTGCCCCGGATCGATGACCTGTTTGACCAACTCAGTGGAGCCAAGGTCTTCTCGAAGATTGACCTCAGATCCGGCTACCATCAGATCAAGGTCAGGAAGGAGGACATTCCCAAGACGGCGTTCAACACCAAGTATGGGCAGTTTGAATTCTTGGTCATGCCGTTTGGATTGACAAATGCTCCTGCTGTATTCATGAACCTTATGAATAAGGTTTTCCATGAATATCTAGATCAGTTTGTCGTTGTCTTCATCGATGACATTTTGATCTACTCGAAGACTGAAGAGGAGCATGAAGAGCACCTCAGGAAAGTTCTGGAAACTTTGAGGAAAGAGAAGTTATATGGTAAGCTATCCAAATAAGAATTCTTTTTAGACAAGGTGGATTTTCTTGGCCATGTTGTCACAGGAGAAGGAATTTCGGTAGACCCTAAGAAGATAGCTGCTGTTGAGAAGTGGTCTACTCCAAGCTCAGTTGCTAAAATCAGAAGTTTCTTGGGCTTGGCTGGCTACTACCGAAAGTTTGTGAAGGGTTTTGCCAGAATTGCTGAACCGATGACGAAGCTCACTCAGAAGAATGAAGAATTCATCTGGACGGAAGATTGTCAGGCTGCATTCGAGGAGCTGAAGAAGAGGCTTACCACTGCACCAATCCTTGCGCTACCCGCAGGAACCGGTGGTTTCTCAATCTATAGTGATGCCTCTGGAAAAGGACTGGGTTGCGTTCTTCAACAAAATGGGAAAGTGATTGCTTATGCATCTAGGCAATTACGGAACCATGAGAAGAATTATCCCACACATGACCTGGAGCTTGCTGCAGTCATCTTTGCATTGAAGCTATGGAAGCATTATCTATATGGAGAGAGAGAGTGGAAATATATACAAACCATAAAAGTCTGAAATATGTTTTCACTCAGAAGGAGCTGAACATGAGACAAAGAAGATGACTGGAGCTGATGAAGGATTTTGACATCGACCTGTAGTACCATCCGGGTAAGGCTAATGTGGTTGCAGATGCACTTAGTCGATATCCAGTGGCGATGTTTTTGACCAAGGAACGGCACTTGTTGGAGGACATAGAGAAGCTTGGTCTGGAGATTATACTGCCTGAGGAGAAGATGAAGGAACTGGGGCGAGAAGCTGATGTACCTGGAGCTGACTCAACCATGATGCAGTTGTAATTACGCTCAAGTCTGATGGACAAAATCAAGGAGACACAATTCCAAGACGAGACGCTTTGCAAACTCAGAGATGAAGTGCTGGCAGGAACACTTGAAGGTTTCTCTATCGCCAGTGACGGAGCATTGAAGAATGGTACGAGGTTGTGTGTACCATCTGGAGAATTGAGGAATGAGTTAATACAAGAAGTGCACCAGTCGCAGTATTCCATACATCCTAAAGCTAATAAGATGTATCGGGATATACGTACCATCGTTTGGTGGTATGGAATGAAGAATGATGTATCCAGATTTGTGGCTAGATGCTTGATTTGTCAACAAGTGAAGGCTAGCAGACAGAGACCCGTTTGACTTTTACAGCCGCTGGATATTTTGGAGTGGAAGTGGGAGCATATAACAATGGACTTTGTGTCAGGACTGCCTCGATCCCAAGGAGGGAAGGACGCCATTTGGGTTATTGTGGACCGACTGACTAAGTCGGCACACTTTATTTCCTTCAAGGTTGGTTTATCCATCGAGAAGTTGGCGGCACTGTACATGCGGCACATCTACCGGATTCATGGAGTACCGGTAAGTATTGTATCTGACCGAGATACTAGATTTACCTTACATTTTTGGAAGAGTTTGCATGACAGCTTAGGAACAAAACTAAAGTTCAGCACAGCCTATCATTCCCAAACTGATGGACAATCTGAGAGGACCATCCAGACGCTAGAAGATATGCTGAGATCTTGCATCTTGGAATTTGGAGGGTCTTGGAAGGATCACTTGCATTTAGTGGAATTCTCTTACAACAACAGTTACCAAGCTAGCATTGGTATGACCCTATTTGAAGGACTCTATGGACGTCGTTGCCGTACTCCACTTGCATGGGACGACGTAGGAGAAAAAGTACTACTGGGGCCAGAGATGGTGACTGACGCAGCAGAGAAAGAGAAAGTGATTAGAGACAAGCTAAGGATCGCCCAAGACAGGCAGAAGCATTGGGCAGATAGCAGTCGTCGACCACTAGAGTTTGAAGAAGGAGATAGTGTCTTTGTGAAGATTTCTCCTACCAGAGGAACTATCCGATTTGGCAGAGCTGGAAAGCTGAGTCCCAGATATATCGGACCATTTGAAGTTTTGAGTCGAATTGGTGAAGTAGCGTATCGGTTAGCTCTACCAGCTAATCTTGAGGGCGTGCACAACGTCTTCCATGTTTCGCTGCTCAGATGCTACATTCCAGATCCGAGTCATATTTTGGATCATTCAGAGCTGGAGATTGGACCGAGCCTCACAGTGCCAGAGAAGCCTGTAGCAATTTTTGGATAGAGGTGAGAAGAAGACCAGGACTTCAGTGACTCCCATAGTCAGAGTTATGTGGAGGCACGATTCCCCAGGCGAGTCTACCTGGGAGAGAGAGGATGAGATGCGGGAGCAGTACCCGTACTTGTTTGAGACCTGAGGTATTTTCTAACCTTATCTCTTTAAATTTCGAGGACAAAATTTTCTAAGGAGGGAAGTTTGTAAAACCCGTAAAATTTCGATTTCTTTTTAATTATTAAATATGTGTTTCAAATTATTATTAGTTAAATAGAAAATTATTTTCAAAATAAATGAATTTGGATTTTTTTGATTGCCTGGCCCAGTCCCGAACCCAATTCTGAGCCCGAATATATTTTAGAGTTACAAAAATTTTAGTTACAATATTTCCTAAAGAAAATAATATTTAAATCTTTAACCCAATTCATTTTTCTTAAAGTCCATTAACCTATGTCTTAAGCCCATAATCTGATAGCCCAAAACCCATTAAAAGACTAAAACCCATTTTTTCTTTCTCATTACCATCCCTCTGTTGATTTTTCAAATGGAGAAACGAAGGGGTTGCGGTTTCCTCGGCGACCAGAGCTCTTCCAAACCGCCACCGCCGCCATCACTCCGGCAACCGTCGGCCTTCCCGAACGGTCGCCCCCTCCTCTTCCGGTAACCCCCAAGCCCCGTTACCTATAAAATCCTCTCCCTCTCCATCATTCTCCTCCACCACTCTCCCAAGCCCTAGTCCCAAGCCCTAATCTGAGCGCCGTCGACCCGTGCCCTTTCGGCACCCCGATCCGCGCCCTTCCGGCGAACCCAGGCTCGCGCCCCTCGGCCGACCCCGACGCCGAGCTCCTCCTCAAGCGGCGACCCTTCTCCACTGTCTACCCGCGGCCAGTTCCGACCGTCGGCCTCCCACCGTCGACCCTGCTCGGTCGACCCCGAGCAGCCCCCGTCGCCGTGGTTTCCGCGGCCACCGGCTGACCAACACTCGCGGTCGTCTTCTGCTGCTGCCGTTTCCGAGCCATTCCGTGCGGCTCCGCTCCACTCGGCTAGCGCGCCCCGACCTAGATCTACTGTTTCGCTATTTTCCTTGCTGTCCGCGAGTGCTGGACACGTTCCGAGTCTGAGGCTACACTTCAGATTCCGTCAAATTTTGGGTAATTTCTGAATATTCAGAGTAGTTCGTCCCTCCCGTGTCGTGTCTATGATGAATTGGCCCCGATTCCTTCTCGAGAATTCGGTCTTTGGTTTACGTCTTGGTTTTCGAATTTCCCGGAAACCATTTTTGGTTCTGTGGTTTTTATCGAATTCTCTGAGATTTGATTCGGGAAAATTTCTGGATTTCGGAGTTTCCGTTTAAATTCAGAATTCCGAAAATTTGTTCGGATGGTTTAAATTCGGAATTTCCGAGTTGTCTCGGAAGAGTTCCTGGGATTTTTGGATTTGTTTTTCTATTCGGATTTTTTCCGAATGATAGTTTATTTGCTGTGGTTCCGATACTAATTTGGGTTTTCCAAATATTTTTGGGAATGTTTATGTGGATTACGTTATATATAGTTCCTGGAATTATTGATGGGTTTTTCCCTGGTTTAGGACTAGTTGATTGGTTGTTTCTGGCATTCTTCCAGTTTTGGGTTAACCCGAAAATAGAGGGAGTGCTGCCAAAATTTTTATGAATTTATAAAATGGATTTCAAATCAGTTTTCAAAAATATTTTTAAATTAGATTTTTGGGTGACGACCGTATCGGTCAATGGGCCCTTAGTGAAATGCAAACGAAACCGGTATCACCCGGACGTTGAGGCATTAGCTATGTTGATTATTGGGCCAAATCTGAGACTCATAAAATAAATTCAATTTAGTTTAAATTATTATTTTATTCTATTTTTCAGGACTAACCAAACTTTTATTCTTATTTAAATTCATGTAATTGGTCTGTAAGGGCATAAGCCTATTTATTTATTCTGGTTGTGAGATTGTAATAGCTTAGGTTTTATTTTATTTTTTTGGATGATTTTGGTCATGGGAACGTAGTATAAAATAATAATTATTTATTGTATTTTAAAAAGAATATAATAATAAGGCTTAATTGCTACTTGATACCCTCAACTATTACGCTTTTTCAAGTTGATACCCTAAACTTTTTTTTGTAACAACTTGATACCCAGATAATTTTTTGGACAATAATGCCCTTACCCAAATTTTAAAACTACCACTCACCCCCCCTTCTCCCCTCCGCCCCCTCCCCTCCCCCCCGCCCCGTCTCGCCTGCACCCTCCCCCTCCGCCGCCACGCCTGCACCCTCCCCCTCCCCCCCCGCTCCCCTCCACCCTCCGGCAACCCCTCCCCCTCCCTCTCTCGCTGCCCTCCTCTCCTTTCCCGACTCCACCATCGCCGGAGAGGGAGGGGGGGAGGTGGTCGCCGGAGAGGGGGGGGGGAGGTGGTCACCGGAATGGGAGGGGGGGAGGGGGGTTGCATGGGAGAGAGAAAGCCAGGGGCATTTTTGGGATTTTTTGTGTTTTAGGTATTAAGTTGAAAAAATAAAATAGTTGAGGGTATCGAGTTGTTGAGTAAAAAAGTTTAGGGTATTAAGTTGAAAAACTGAAATAGTTGAGGGTATCAAAGTGCAATTAAGCCTAATAATAAATGTTTTGTCACTTAGCAATTAAGTGGTAAATCTAAAATAGAAATTCATGTATTTCTCATTAAAAAGGAAAATCTTAGTTTTATATTTATATAATTATAAAATACCAAGTTTTTCCAAATAAACCGATAAATACAATTTTTCTCGAAATTAAATGTAAATTGATGTTTCTTAATTGCAACGCATTAATAAATAGCGTTTTGATTGTGTTAGCTAAATAAAGACTAAAATTGACTAGGACACAACTAGAGATTGCAACTAGTATAGCATCATTGGCAACTTTAGTTTTCTGAGACAAGTTTCCGAATATAGGATCTCAAGGAAGAACCTGAATTCCCATCCCGACGTATCGACCCATCCTGTCAAATCATTTGAGGCAAGTACATTTTTATGGTAGATTACAATTAGTTAATAATTGTTTCAATGCAAGTTTAAACCACGATACAACACGGAACTCTCTTTGAGAGCATTGACTGTAACTACTGTAACTATTGGGGATTGGAGGAGTAGTGTAGTGGATATGACCACATCCAATTAGTATAACTGAATGTATTAGCTTACCCCTCAAACACACGGGGATAAGCCATACCATATCACTAGGATATTACTGTAACAAACCCAATCCGGTCATATTCATTACCTATTCATATCTCACTATTTTAACTGTTGGAAAATCATTTATTTCAAATTGTTTAAAAGTGCATAATTTCATTATTAATTTCAATTGTTAAAATATCATGAATTTGTACTTTGCTCCCTCCTGACTGGAGACTATATTTTTAGGTCCTGTTGAGGATGCAGAGCTACTGATTAGTAGCTACTATGACCCTCAGCTATACCCTGCTGTGCTTCCTGAGGATGGCTTACTTGATGAGGATATTGCTTTTTCTTAGATGCTATTTTCCAGTTTGTTAGTTTTGTCTAAAAACAATGTTATTTAAGTTGGTGGTTATGTTTGTACTTTGTACTGAACAAGTTTTTAATTTATCGAATAATAAATATTGTGGCAAATTTAGTTTGAGTTGTTGATTACCTGCATATGGAAGTTACAGCTTACTGCCGCCGTCTCATCAACGGTGCAGGCTGGACATGATCTGATTCGTTCTAAGTAATTGGGACAGGGTCGTGACAGGCTGAGTCGTCCCGAGTCGAGGGTACCATTGCCCGCTAGATTGCTGAGCTGTGCGACGATATGCTGAGAAGGATTTCTGAGCAGCCAGTGTCTCAGGCGCAAGGGGACGCTGTGTCGGTCAGCGCACGCTTTGACGAGCTCGAGCGCACTGTGCGACACGTACAGGGGATGCAGGAGTCCATTCACGACACCGTTACTAGGATAGCGGCTTGCATGGAGCAATGCAGCACCAGACTGCTAGCCCTAGAGGAGATGCAGACGCACCCATCTCCAGCGGTTACACTGCCTCCTTCTCCAGCGGTTACACTGCCTCCTTCTCCAGCGGTTGCATTGCCTCCTCCTTCATCGTCGTTGGTGGTTCTTACACCAGAGCAGTATGCTTACCTTCTTTCCAGGAGCGGTGATCCTCCTCCTGATCAGCCGTAGTCGACATATATGTATATTGTTGTGTGATGGCCCATTGTTGGATCTTTTATGTGGTTATACATACATTATTCTTATATGGACCATTATGTTTGACATTGTTGTTACAATTTTTCATATATCTGTGTTGATTGATGAGATTGAGTTTCAAACGTGTTCGTGATTGTGTGTATCTGTGTTGTTTGATACTGTGTTCGTGATACACACCGTCACTGTTTGATACTTTGTGTTCGTGATACACACCATCGCTGTTTGATACGCATTTGTGTTCGTGATTGTGTATCTGTGTTGTCTGATACTTTGTGTATCTGCTGCAAATGCTGTAGGTGATGCTGCAAATGTTGTATTTTTTTTTTCAAAATTAGCGACGTTCAGCGACGTTCAGCGACGTCCAGCGACGAAAGTTAACGTCGCTAAGTAAGCATCGGAACGTCGCTAACTATGATGAATACCGTCGCTGATCGTCACAAAACGTTGCTAGGTACCACGTCACTAAACGTCGCTATATGTCGGTACTATAGCGACGTAATAACGTCGCAGAACGTCGCCATTTGGCTCTCAAGCCAGGTCAGCATCGATGCATGTCAAGTCGCTCAACGTCGCTAGGTGACGTCGGTAACTGCTGTCGTTTTACGTTGCTGGTAGTCGCTGAATTAGCGACGTGTATGCGTCGCTAAGTGTCGTCGCAATAGCGACGTATTGTGACATCGTGTTGTTTAGCGACTAGGTTAATCGCGATAACGTCCAAACGTCGCTAAATACGTCGCTAATTGAAATTAGCGACGTATTTTTCCTGTTTAGTGACGTCCTACGGCGTCGCTGATTTGACAGATTTAAGTAGTGACAGGTGCGTATCAGACGCAATTTTCTGCTTGTGTGCAACTGTGAGAAATCGGTGCGGATCGAATATCTCCCTAACCAATCAATAAAATCCTAAGAAATTTTATGGGGCTCGTGTCAGTCATCTAGGGAACATACACACAAAAATTCGGGTCACAAAGTGTCGTGTCCGCGAGGAACTGGGACACGGGCAGCATGGCATGTGCACGGGGTTGTACGCGTGTGTGCGTATCCAATTCCGACACAAATACGACACGAAATCCATATCAGTCTTCACAAAATTTATCACACACATATAGACCTAGGTATCTATGTAATTAGTTTTTCAAAAATTAAAAATAAAATCCTTTGTGACATTTTAACAAACACCTACACACACATCATGATACGTGTCCGATACGGACACCAAATGGACACGAAATCCACCCAAATTTTAGGGACAGCTAGGGGACACCTTGATCTAGCCTAAATGCAAAGAAAAAGAATATTAAATCAATTTAAGGGGTTTTACCTATAGGTGCAAATTGTAAGAAAAAACCTCAAATGGGGGGTGTTCTCCTTGATAGCCAAATGCTCCAATTTGGTTCAAACCTGTGATTTCTCTCCATGAACACGAAATAGGGCTAGATTAGGATCATATGCAAAAGACTAGAGTGGAAAAGGAATTAAAATGAAAAACTAGGGCTTGGGGAAGAAATGACATTACCTCTTTCTATAAAATGTTGAAATCTCAATAAAGAGGCAAGAACAATCAATGAGGAGATTATTTATAGGGGGAATAGCCCTAGGTGGCTGGTTATAAAGTGGAAGTTAGGGTTAGGGTTGAGTCTAATGGGCTATGGACCTATTTGTACTAGTCATGGAACCAAATTCTAAGTATCAAGCCTATTGACCAATTCACTAAGCCTTCTATTGAAGTCTTGATTCCTACATGACTAACTTAGATTGACTTAAGTTAAACTAGGGTCTCACCATGCTAATCAAGTCACCTTAACTAGAGTCAACATCTAGGTTAGTCTCTTAAGTCACAACTAGTAAAAGTCAAATCAACAATCGTCAATCCAATAAATAAATAAATAATTCTAATAAGTCAAAATGACCAAATTACCCCTAGGCTAAAAATTATAAATAAAACACTCTAATCACATGGCTAGGCTCTAGGGCAAACAGTCTCTACGGTTTCACTAGCTGCACATCAAAATCACAAGTCATAATTTTTAAATAGTTTTAAAATGATTAAAAAAATTAACAAAAATCATATTATTATTTAAATGTCATGATTAAATAAATTAAAACACAAAATTTTAAAATTATCCTCATTTTAGAAAACTGGGTGTTACAAGTCTACCCACCTTAGAAGAATTTTGTCCTCGAAATTAAGATAGTAGTACTCCTTCTAGGTCAAACACCCCACAATCATAGTCTCAAAATCACACAGTTCGGCAATCATATGCGTCTGTCCAAAATTATGATACTCAGAATCTTCGTCATACTAGTGAGAAAGGCTACGATAATTATAGAGTCCTTGACCAAGGCACATACCTCTAGAATTATGGTATTTAAAATTTTTGCATTGCCGCATGCTTGGCAGCAAAAACCTTAAATTACTACACCCGAGAAATACGTCCTAAATCCGACTATATGTCCTCACTATGCCAGCTAACACGACTATCGAAGATTCTAGATCCCATAACTGAGGTGACCTAGCCCATATGATTCATCTCAAAAAAAATCGAACATAACACATGAACAACAGAACAAAATTGATCAATCAACAAGGAACAGAAGGAATCAAATTTTCAAGACAGTTATAAGAGGCAATTGCAGAAATGGAATCAAAAAAACAGAACCTGCAACTAGATCTCCAATGGCCTGTGCATTATCGATTGTCCTGGCGAAAGCTCGTCCCTGCTGGCCTCCCCTGGCCTGCTGCTGATGCTGCATGTACTTCTACTGCTGAGTCGGTAAGGGTAATCCCTTCTGCTAGCCTACCGGAGCCCTAGCTTCTGCTCCCTGAACTGTCTGTCCCGATGACTCATGAAACTCTTTCAGCCGATGATCGGATCCTTCACAAAGTAAACATCTGCCCAGCCTCTTCTGGCATTCGCCCCTATCGTGCCCTGGTTTCCTACAGTAAGGGTAACTGGTAACATGCTGCTGTCTAGGGGTCTGCTGTGTCTGTAACGGTGGTCCCCTCGGCTGCTCTGTCGGAGCCCTAGCTCCTGCTGCTACCAGAGTCATTGTTGCTTGGCTCCTGGGACATTCCCTCAGCTGGTGGTCCGCTGCTCCACCCCTCTGGTGCTGAGCTACAGGTGGCCTAGCTCCCTCAAAAGGTGGTACAATGGGACAATCTATCTTCTGGTAGGCACCTGACCCACAGAAATAGCAAACCTTCAACCACTTCCTGCACTGCTCTCAGATGTGTCCCGGCTTCTTGCAGTAGGAACAACTGATCGCCTTCGGGTCCTGACCCCGATACTGATGCTGCACCTGCTGAACTCCCACTGGTGTCTGCGTCTGCTGAATCTGCACATGAGGCCTCTTGGCCTGGCCTCCGCTGCTGCTGGTACCGTGAGCGTTCCATCCTCTCTAAAACAACTGTTGTCGCTGAGTTTCTACTATCTGCTGGAAGAAGGAGAACAACCGTGCCACGTCATCTGGTTCTGATGGCGACTGCTGCTGAAGAACGTTCGGAACGACTGGGAAAAGTCTCGGAGTAGGAAGAGGTGCACTCCCATAAGCTACAGATATCCCAGCCTGAGCTGGCATAGCAGGAACTGCAGTCTCGGGGCCCTGCTGACCAGGACGAGGAGTGGTAGACCCCTCAGTGGCGTCTTCCCGATCGAGACGATGAGATCCCGTCTCCATAACCATCCTGAAGACAGATCAAACAAGGAATCAATACTGAGATAGAAACGATAATTCAAGAGAGGACAGTTATTCAAGAAAGCAATCTTCAACAGGAATTTAGATGGCAGGAATCCAGTTAAGAGTTTTTCCTAATGTGATTGAGTACCTCAAGAAAAATCCTATTCCTACTGCAGGCTGTAGTGATACTCTAGTTCGAATACCACTACACAAACTCGACCTGCATGGGCCACCACTAAAAACGTGTCACGACCCGCACCCACTGTGAGGGTACGAGTACGTAATAGTGCCCAGCCTATGCCGCAGTGTCGGCGGTAGAACGCTGTTCTAGGTCATGAACTATAACTAATATAACATGAAATACTCTCCAAAAGGAGGCCAACACAGAGGTACAACTCAATCACAATCTAAGGTAGAATGTAGCATGATGAAATAGATAAGAGAATCCTCAACTGAGGTACAACAAGAAGTGAAATAAACAAAGTTAACAACTACCTGTCTCAACATCTCTAAAATATACAACTCTGAAATCAAGGACAACAACTAATCATGAAAAGGAAAAACAGTCTAAGCTATCTATACTAAGCAAGGTATCGTCCTCAGCAGCTGCCTGAACCTCCCCAGGGGTCCAGGTCGCGAGTGTCATCTAGGCAAGCTCCATAGTAATAGGTACAGGGTTCCTCATCATCCTTTGTAAAATTTTCAACAGGTCCAGTCAGGACGGGAGCGAGCACAATACATCTCACGTAGATCATAATAGGTTAGAAAATATAGACATACAAGAGAGTACGATACATAAAACTGAAAGAAAGTATATGATGTAAATAAAAAGAGAACTGTAATGGAAATATCTACTATAAGTAGAGAGCTACTAGTGACTAGTGATTTAGAGTACAAAGTCGACATGTGAACGACTGGATTTGTACATAAATATACTAAAGAGGTGCACATGGCTATACTACTTTGGAATTGTTCACATGACTATTTATACTCCCCCATACCCCAATCAATACACAAGGATCCAGACAAGTTATGTTACGCACATGATTTTTACATGAAAGCCCAGAAATGGGTGTACATGAAGTATACATGAGGGCTCATAAATGAGTGCACATGAAATTCACATGAAGGCCCATAAATGGGTGCACATGAAATTCACATGAGGGCTCATAAATGAGTGCACATGAAGTATAGGTTATACATGAGATACATGAGAAACATGACCAATCATGAGAGCACATGAGAGTACATGAGCATGCATGAACGAGCAAGAAGCACATGAGAAACATGAATAACATGAGAGCGAAGAATACATGATGTACATGAAACACATGACATGATGTATCCGATGCTCCCGAGGGGGATAACATCTCAATGTAGGGATCCATATAGTACCAATCCGTGATAATATCGTGACAGCATCAAATAAGGTAAACTAGAGCAGGAATATAATTCTAAGCAAGTTATGAAATGATCAGAGAATGTACTCGCCTGGTATCTAAATAGCTGTAGTAAATGTACTGTCCGAGATGAGGTACGTGACTCCTAGTTAGAGCAACACAAGTCAAGATGTATACATGAGATGATAATTATAATCTACAATGCATCTGCATGCTGTTTAGGGTCAATCTTGACTAAAGTCAACCCTTGGTCAACTCTAGTCAACTGCACTAGTCAAGCTAGGTCAACTAAGTCAAACTTAACCCAAATAAGTCTAATAAGTCTCACTAGGCCTAACCAAGCCTAGGCTAGTACTCACTTACAATCCCAGGGCTAACACAAGCTATCAATACACCATACACAAGTCACACTAGACTGGTACAACCCAACACCATGTGTATATATTCCATATACACAGGGCTACACATTAGAACTCCCATAGGCCACACCACAAGGCCATATGCCATAGGCTATGCCACCTAGGCCATGAGCCATAATCACATATCAGGCAACACATATACCAAGTACCATATGTATACATACCAATTCCTATATGTCTATATACATACTATTTATATAGGCAAAAGCAATATTTATATTATATTACATATATCACATTGGTATATATATCATATATACATATGTACACATATAGAAGATAGGGGGAGAAATCATGCTTGTGTGTGTGTGGCATAAAAAAAAGAAGTGTATGTGAGATAGTGTGTGAATGAATATGTGTGTAAACATGTGTGTATGTGTCATAGAGGGTGTCACCATTTTCAGATTTGTGTGTGTGTGTGAATATGTAAGGATGAGTGTGTGTGTGTGAGTAGAAGGACAGTGTAAGTATCTCAAGTTCATCATGTCAGTTATCCTATTTTAACTCCCAAATTCAGATCCAACCTATTAACTCAGTCCTATATATGTGTGTGAATGACAGTTCCAGTTTATTCAAACAGTGCAAACATCTAATCCCTATTCATTCTCAGGTTTTTGTAATGTAACCAAGTTCTGTCCACAACAAGGGGTGCATAGGAACAAATCAGTGTGTGTAGTGTCATCAGTGTGGTTCTCAGGAAATGGGAGAACTCTCATACAATGCAACCCAAGTCATGAATTAATCCTTACCAATAAGCTAATACACGTGTGGGTGAATCTCTCATGGCAAATTAACATTAAAAATCAGGTTTAAACAGAATCGAATTTTAAAAATTTACAAGCTGAAAACATGTATCAGTAAAAAAAAATCAATTCGAACTCACAATGAATAAATTCTTAATAAAACCCAAAGACAGGTGTGTAGAAGTGTTCTCTATATGTTGACATATCAGGGGGGTATTTGTGTCCAACTAAGTGGACACAACATGTCCAAAACAACCACACGTCACAGACACAATTCTGTGTACACAATCACCGTGCACGCGTGTACGTCATTCGTGGACACGACACGAAAGAGGACACGTGCTCGTGCCAATAGGTTCACCTAGGATAGGGCTAGGGGTCTAGCACCCTGAATCGGGTCGGGGACGTGTTGTGTCCGAACCATAGGTGCATATCAGACGCGATTTTCCGTCCGTGTGCAACAGTGAAAAATCGGTGCGGGTCGAATATCTCCCTAACCAATCAATAAAATCCTACGAAATTTTATGGGGCTCGTGTCAGTCATCTAGGGAACGTACAGATAAAAATTTGGGTCACGAAGTGTCGTGTCCACGGAGAACTGGGACACGGGCAGTAGGGCATGTGCACGGGACTGTGCGCGTGTGTGCGTGTCCAATTTTGACACGAATATGACACGAAATCCATATCAGTCTTCACAAAATTTATCACACACATATAGACGTAGGTATCTATGTAATTATTTTTTCAAAAATCCAAAATAAAATCCTTTGTGACATTTTAACAAATACCTATACACATCATGATACGTGTTCGATACGGTCTCCAAACGGATACGAAATCCACCCAAATTCTAGGGACAGCTAGGGGACACCTAGATCTAGCCCTAAATGCAAAGAAAATGGAATATTAAATCAATTTAAGGGGTTTTACCTATAGGTACAAATTGCAAGAAAAAGCCTAAAATGGGGGGCGTTCTCCTTAATAGCCAAATGCTCCAATTTGGTTCAAACTTGAGATTTCTCTCCATGAACATGAAATAGGACTAGATTAGAATCATATGCAAAAGACTAGAGTGGAAAAGGAATTAAAATAAAGAAATTAGGGCTTGGGAAAGAAATGACATTACCTCTTTCTATAAAATGTTGAAATCTCAATAAAGAGGCAAGAACAATCAATGAGGAGATTATTTATAGGGGAATTGCCCTAGGTGGCTGGTCATAAAGTGGAAGTTAGGGTTAGGGTTGAGTCTAATGGGCTATGGACCTATTTGTACTAGTCATGGAACCAAATTCTAAGTATCAAGCCTATTGACCAATTCACTAAGCCTTCTATTCAAGTCTTGATTCCTACATGACTAACTTAGATTGACTTAAGTTAAACTAGGGTCTCACCATGCTAATCAAGTCACCTTAACTAGAGTCAACATCTAGGTTAGTCTCTTAAGTCACAACTAGTAAAAGTCAAATCAACAATCGTCAATCCAATAAATAAATAAATAATTCTAATAAGTCAAAATGACCAAATTATCCCTAGGCTAAAAATTATAAATGAAACACCCTAATCACATGGCTGGGTTCTGGGGCAAACAGTCTCTACGGTTTCACTAGCTTTACATCAAAATTACAAGTCATAATTTTTAAATAGTTTTAAAATGATTAAAAAATCACCAAAAATCATATTATTATTTAAATATCATGATTAAATAAATTAAAACACAAAATTTCAAAATTACCCTCATTTTAGAAAATTGGATGTTGCAGTTATTTTGGCATTAATTGCTTGGTGGCACGGGTCGATGTTGATTGGGACGCATGGATCTGTGCTTTGTTGGGCACATCCATACAGGACGCTTGGTACTGATGAGCGCGTCTATTCGATGTGCAGTATCTGACCGACGCATCCGTTTGTATGACGCATCTTTATTGGTTCGACTGTTGAGTTCTTCAAATGCTTTAAATAGCTGTTTTGACTTGGCTGAATTCAAGGAGTCAGGTTCATCACCATAAATGCAAATTCATTGCATAGGATTCGGAGAGCCTGCCACTTGGCGTATGGGTTTGATTTGCCCGGCCTATAAATAGCAGCAAGGAGAGAGTTTACTTCTCGTTCTCTTACGTCTTCCCGAATGAACTTATTTGCTCGAGTACATTCTGTTGACAAGATACTCTCGAGGGTGAAGATGCAACGAGTTGTCTTCGTTCATGCACTTGAAGGTGACTGTTACATCCAAAAGTTGGAATCGCGGGGTTCTGAGGCAGACCGAAGGTGCCTGTTGCATCCAAAGATTAAAATGCTCGAGCCCCGTCTCTGTTATGCCGGAAGAGCCGTAGATCGTAATTGCGGTGCTCTCCTCTTCCTTGGGCTTTGGAGAGCTCTTCCTCTAGCTAGAGTGGGGTTGGCTGCCCACTCTGGTTCCGCTCAAAGCTGCTCCTTTAGCCTTAACACTTGATCGGGTCGAAGTAGAGCGTATATAATGAGTGATGCACCTAATTGAGACGCTAGAGAGACGCGCCTGACTGAGACGCTGAAAGAGACGCGCCTGACTGAGATGCTGAAGAGGTCCGCCTGACTGATGATGCGCTTGGCATGGGGCGCATGGCAGTTTGTTGCGCCTGGCTGTAGTCTTAGGATCTTTTTTTTCGTAGAAATTCTCCTTTGTAAAGCCCCTTTTTAGACATGTAATAGACTTTTATAAAAAATAAAAAATCTTCTTTTGATGTCTATACTTTTGCTGTCTTTTGCTGTGCCAAGTACTTCGTTTGAGCTCCCTGGCACATGTTGTGTTAAGCGCATAGGAATTCTGGCCTGTAGATGCGCCTGAAATTCCATGCTTCTACAAGACCCTCTCCAAAGTTTTTAAAACTTTTCGTCAAGTTTTGGAATACTTTGAATAAGAAGCATGGTGGTATCTTCAATGGGGCACATGACTGTTCGGGGTGCATGATTGCTCCGTACATCTGTGGTGAGGTGCATGCTCCTCTTCAATTTTAAATGTAAATGATAATGCTTTGTAATAAACAAGGATTAATGATGATCTTTTTGGATTATTTGCAGTTATCATTTTGCAGAACCCCAAGCGGTGGCTGACGTCACTCTTTATCGGTTCCCGCGTATGTCCAAGCCTATAAATAGGCGTCTGATGGAGAGAGAGAGAGAGTTCTTCCTCTCTTTGCTTTCTTCTTCTTTATAGTTTTTCTTTCAAAAAACCCTAACTTTTTTTTATGAAATGGCTCCCAAGACTCCATGCGGTGGTGCTGGCCGAGGACAAGGTCGGGATAAGGAGCCGATGGAGTTCGATGAGGAGGATGCTCCTGTCGTCACTGTGACTCTCCCCAATATTCGACCAGCCGTGACGGGTGGGTGTCTTCTGACTTTGTAGTTCCCAACTTTTTTAGACGAGTTTGGGGCATACGGCTGAGTTGCATCCTGTTCTGTGCCCTAACTCCTTGCTGCCAACGCGCATGGGCTTCTGTCCTGATGATGCGCTTAGGTTCTTCCACTGATGCGCATGGGTTTAGGCCCTGATTATGCGTCGAGGCTTTGCGGCCGAAGCGCATGGGCTTGGGCCTGATTATGCGCCAAAGCTTCACTGCTGACGCGCATGGGCTTAGGCCCTGATTATGTGCCAAAGCTTCACTGCAGACGCGTATGGGTTTAGGCCCTGATTATGCGTCGAAGCTTCACTGCTGATGCGCATGGGTTTAGGCCCTGATTATGCGCTGAAGCTTCACTGCTGATGTGCATGTACTTGGGCCCTGATTATGCGCCGAAGCTTCTGATGCGCCCCAAATGTTTCGTCTTTGAAGCCTCTAAATTTTTTCTTGCTGCATGTCTTTTATTTTTGCTGTCTCAATGTCAATGATTATCCCTTTACTAAATGAAGTCCTTCTGGATGCTTCGATTTGCCAAATGGGGGTTGACTTCAACGAGAAAGTTATTAACCTAGCGAAGGCTGCTATCATGCTGGATCAGTCTCCTGAGAGGATGTTGCAAATCTGGGATCAGTCGTCTATTTTTCTCCAAAGTATGATAGAAAGCGGCAAACTGAAATCTACTGAATCCGAGAATGTGACTTTCTTGAAACCGGTCTTTCTGTTTGGTGACCGCTTGATCTCCACTGAGGCGAAGATACTGAAGATCAAGGAAGACTGGTTCTTCACAGCGAAGGGCGTAGTCCTGTACATGCGGCAGTCTGAGCGGCAATTGCCACTGACGGCTTTCTACCGTTTGGCTTCCAAGAGGAGGATGCTATGGGAACTTACTCCTTCTCAAGGAGGGGCAGTGGGGGGTACCCTTCGTATTGATGTTACTTCGAATCTAAGAGATACCTTGGCCTCCTCGCGAGCCGGAACCTCGTACCATTGGTGAACTTTGTGCCCTGGAAGCATTTATAGTGTTTTCCCTAACACTTTTGCCTTCGGTGCTTCGACCTTTGCAAGCCGGATGCTAACATCGAAGGTTATGTTTCCGAAAGGAGGTTTTCGGGTTGAGGGCTGGTGTCACCATGTGATGAAGTGGGACGAGCTGACCTTTTAGATTTTGACGAAGTTTAAGACCGAGTTGAAAGCGATTGGGTTGACCGCTACTCTTTGCGCCACCCAAGCAGGTGTCGACCTTAATCGACATATGTTTCTTGCTCCCTTGGAGATGTTTAACACCCAGATTGGCACCTTTTTTACTCCGATAGGGGAGTTAGGATTGGCCCTCCATGAGATGAATGAGGTGTCTAAGCTTCCCTGGGGCTCGGAGCCATATGAGGAATATTTTCCGACAAATGAAGAGATTCAAGTTCTGGAAGACAAAGACCCAGAAATGGTAGCTGTTTTTAAGGAAGTGACGAGCCACCATTATCTGCTGCAACGAAGGGAGAAGGGCGGGTCACAACTCCATGTGACTGCTTGGAGAAATTATATCTTCAAGCAGGACCTGACGGATCCTTCCAAGATTCGGTTTGTGACTCCGCAGGGATTGAGTCACACGGAGGTGACCTCCGGCATGAGCCGATTAGGCGAGAAGACTCCTCGTTCAAACGAGAGTGGTGACGACGTATATAGTTGTTTCTGGCATTGCATGCACCGGATGTCTTCCAAGGCAGTATTGACTGCATACTTGATGATATGGCTCCAGGACTACTTGTTCTCGCACGGATCTAGATCCGTAGAGAGAGTGAGCAGGAACCTCATTTTGCCAGCGGTAAAATTGGTTTTTGGTCGTCCTCTGGCACTTCTTCCTGTGATGGTGTGTAACCTGTTGCGGGGTTTGAGATATTTTGCCGACGATGTGGTCCACGAGAGGGACAAAAAAGACAACTTTTCCCGAGCTGAGCTACCGTTCCATTATTTGATATGATGGTTGATTTTGCATCATCCAAATGTGATGAGCCCAGGCTCTGAAGAGGATCATGTTGAAGGTGACGCCTTTATCCGTCGCTTCTATAAGAGGAAGTGGTTGCACACCGGTGTCCCTGTTTGTAGAAAGGTTTTGTCTTATCTTCAAGGGTGGGAGATCACCAAGGTCAGTCCCATCTTCACAGATTTTGAGGCTGACCAAGAACTGGAAGACTCAGGTGAAGATGCGATCGCCCTGCCGATATGGGGGTTTTGCTGGTTGTAGAGTATTCGACCGTCCTATTTGATCTACCGCAACAAAAATAAGTGCTATCTGGAGCCATATTTACCGATCCGGTTTACGTGCCTATTTTGTTACACCCAGCTGATGTTAAGGAACCCCAGTAATAGTCTGGGGTTTGTCAGGAGTTTACTGGATGGGGCCCGGGGTTGGCAATATTACAACGCCGGATGTACTGGAGTTCATTTTACTACTCCAGTTCACAACCCTCGGCCGCAAATCTTGTATTCGACTGTGAAGCTGTATTGCGCCATGAACACCGTGTCCCCAGAATATGATAGGGAGACTAGTTTCATTGTTAGCACCCAGCTAGAGGCAATGAAAAATATGCTGGCGGCGGCCCGGTCATATTTTCCACCAGAGGTTGCAGTTTATCGGGATGTTGCTGCAGCATCAATGGGGGGTACTCAGGACGAGCTTCCAGCTGGAAAGAGACGGGCTGACACGGAGGCTGGTTCGTCTGTGCCAAAAAGACCGTAGAAAGCGACGACTCCGAAGATGGGAGCTCCGGGGGTGCCACCTGTAGTACCAACAGAATCAGCTCCCGCTGAGGTAAAGACGTCCTACATTGTCTAATTTATTCTTTGGTTTCTGTGACTTATGTCCTCCTTTCTCTTTTAAAAGGTGTCGAAGAGGAAAACTCGGGTTTCGAAACCGAGTATTAGTAGGCCGAAGGAGGTGGTGAGCTCTTCCGACGAGCGCATTCCTCCGATCATAGCATCTCTCGGGGAAGTGAGTGCTGATAACGTCGCTTCTGTGGAGATTTCGGTGTCTCCAGATTATGTTGGAAGAGAGGCTAAAGATGTGTTAGCGCCTCAGGTTGCTGAGGTCCCTCGGTCGGTCCATCAAGAAGGCGGCATGCAGCCTCGACCGGGAGTAGACCCGACTGTTAAGGGGGTGCCTGAAAGCATCGGGGCCTCAGAGGAAGTTGTGGGAAAAATCCTTCCAGATAAGGAGGAAGTATGGAGCTCGTCTTCTTCTGACGATGGCTTGCAAGAAGATGTTGATTAAGCTATCAGAGAGATCGCGTCTAGCGGAGGCATCTCTGACAAGGATTTATCGGCTGGGGTTCTTCTTGGTAGTGGTACCGAGGCGCTGGTCGTACATGAGGCCTCGTGGCCCAGCCTTACTCCTGCCCCGGAAGTAGGGGTTGATGTGGTAGGGTCGACGTCACTGCCGAGCCCTACACCCGTCCCTGTAGGGGGAGTTGATGCGGGTGATGAGATTCATTTTTCGAGCCCGGCTCCGAGGGAGGTTGAACTGTCAGGGGCGGACCCTGTCGCTTCGAACGAAAGGGAGAGCCGTCCTGCCCCGGACGGGGATAATATCATCAACCCGGATTTCGGGGGACCATCCGTCATTGGCTCTGATAAGGGCAAGAGCCCTATTATGGAGGATACTCCTCCTGCTCTTTCCACTTGGGGGACAGTATCAACGCCCCATCCGGCTCCATCTCGGGCTAGTGATGAATTTCAAGTCCCCGTCGAGGGAGAGTCCGCTGATGTCGAGGTTTCAGCTTTGCAGATTGAAGTTAGTAGATTTTCTTTAGGTCCGCCGTCCATCATCGCAGCTCCTACAACTCCTGCTATGACGCCTCAGGTGTTGCAGACGCGGATGAGTATGCACAGTTTGTTGTTGAAGCAGTGTACAAGATATTGCAGAAAGGCGTATCAACGGTGCTGAATACGAACGGAAGTTTCGCGACGGCAAAAGCCATGGCGCTCCCTTCCATTGGTTTGATACGTTCGCACCGTGACTACGATCATATGGCCGAGATTCTGGAGGCGTCGGTGGCCGAGCTCGACCAGCTTCTTTTCGAGCTTCAGAGTATCCGACGAGATGACTTTTCTGCTCTGATACATGCAGAAAAAAAAGAAATTGGTAGCTGAAGTCGAGTCTCGTATCAGGCCACAGTGGCTATCTGGGACCACGAGTTGGCCGAAGCTGAGGCTGCGGTGGAGAGGCTATCTCAATCTACGCAGGAAAAGATAGAGTTATGGGCCTCGTTGGAAGCTAGCATAGCGGAGGTCACTGCCAAGATCCGCCTCCTTGAAGACCAGCGAGCCCAACTCTTATTGGATGCTGAGCGAGTCCAGGCTAAACATGTAGCATCTAAGGAGGAGGAAGCAGCTTTTACCCGCCAGATTCTTTTCCTGACCCACCAGCGGCAACAGCTAGACGAGAAGTATGAGTATGATACTGCCCCTAAAGCTGTAGAGGTGATACGCCAAGAAGCTGAACGCCGGGTCTTGGCGACCGCAGAGACTCGGGCGGAAGACTTGAAGCATCGGATTGAAGAGCTTTATGCCAATCCCAGTGATGCTTAGGGATTGTAGTCTCTCTCCCCTTTTTTTGTTATTTTGTAGTTTGCAACTTCTGCTGGGGATGTAATCCTTTACTTTAAAAAAATTAATAATTTTGTGGTGTATTCATTTTTGCTGTCATGAACTAGTGATTTGTGTAGACCTATTATCTTTTGCGCATCCTGGTTTTCAGGTACAGATAATAACTTTGAGAGAACCGACATGTTTGTTCAGAGGTAATATGGACGTGGCAAATATGGGGTTCAAATGATGAAGTCTTCCTACTCAGAGGTGTTATAAACGTGGTAGGAGTGACTCTGGGGGGATATACGGAACTACTCAGAGGTAATATGGACATGGAAGTTCTGCGATCAATATACGGCAATGCAGGGGTTGTCCGTACGGGGTGTTTACTCAGAGGTAATGTAGACGTGGTAAACATGATAAGCAGCACAATCATACGTGGTGTATGATTACGCTTTGCAGGGCGTAGAGGAGCAACTCAGAGGTAATGTGGACATGGTTGTTCTTCTACTGAGGATAGAATGCCATGGAACAACTGGGTTCCGAAAGTATAGGATTTTGTGAAGGAAAGATGTACGTGAGCTCTGATGATCAGGTCCACTGACTCCCTTGTTAGGTAGAGATGGAAGTACATGTCTGAAAGATGTCATGAGTAGTACTTCTTTAGGAACTTGTCGTTGATGGACATAATGAACAAGTCCCCGTTCGGTCGAGCGAGGCGGTAAGCACCGTTTGAGTATACCGTCTCTATGATGAAAGGTCCCTCCCACTTGGGCTCAAACTTTTCTAGTATTTTGTAAGTCAACACCATCGACCTCCTGACTGCTAGGACCAGGTCGCCTACTTGGAAAGTCCTCTGCTTGACCTTTTTGTTGAAAGCCTGTGATATACGGGCTTGATAAAGTTCAATGCGCTGCTGAGCTAGGAGACGTTTTTCGTCAAGTGCCTCCAATTCTCGTAGACGGCGGCGTTGATTGTCTTCTTCTATCAAATGATTTGTGATTGCTATATGGAAGGAGGGTATCTGGATCTCAAGAGGCAGTACCGCTTTGCTTCCGTAGACTAAGGAGAACAGGGTGTTGCCCGTCAGAGTCCGTACCGTTGTACGGTAGGCCCAAAGACATTCGCCGAGCTTTTCGTCCCAGTCGTATTTATTGGATGACACGACCTTTTTGAGTATCTTGACGATAGTCTTGTTAATAGCCTCGGCCAATCCGTTTGCTGTCGGATTGTAGGCGGTTGATGCCACATTCTGAATACGGTTCTTGTCACAGAATCTACTAAAAATATGGCTGATGAACTGAGGACCATTGTCATGGATAATCCTGCGGGGTACCCCGAAACGGTAGATGACATGATGCTTGATGAAGCGGATCACCCTAGAGCTTTTTACTTCCGTCAGTGGAACTGCTTCTGCCCATTTGGAGAAGTAGTCGGTGATGGCTAGGATGAAGCGGTGTCCCCTAGATGAAAGAGGGGTGATAGGTCCTATAATGTCCATGTCCCAAGCTTCGACGGGCCAAGAGGCGACCGTAGGATGTAGTGGTTCTGATGGTGTATGGATAAAGTCGGCGTGAAGCTGGCACGTATGGTACTTTCTAACGTAGTCGACGGCGTCGGCTGCCATGGTTGGCCAGTAGTAACCCATACGTCGCAGTCGATCCTACAACTTAGGGACAGGTTGATGAGCCCCGCAAGTCCCATCATGAGCTTTCCGAAGGGCTTCGACTGCTTCTTCGTTGGATAGACATCGAAGAAGAAGTCCATCAAAGGAACGTCGGTACATCATTTTAGTAGCTGTATCATAATAAAACCGAAGGGAACGCCTTCTGACCGAGACGGCTTCTTTCGGGTCTTCTGGGAGAATTCCATAGATAGCGAAGTCGATGAATGGGAACCTCCAGTTTCGGACATTAACATCGGCACTTGTCGTCATGGCATGGGCCATTTGTGTGCATAGGTTGTTTTTAAGACAGACCAAGTCTCATCCTACTACCTTGACGTAGTATTGAGCCCCAAGGGGTGCTGCTAATGAAGATGCGAGGCCAGCTAGAGCGTCATCCTCCAGGTTTTGTAACCGAGGTACGTGTTCTATGAAGAACTTAGTGAAGGTTGAAATAATATTCAATGCAGCTTCATGATAAGGAACCAGATCTTTATGGCGAACTTCGTATTGTCCTCGGATTTGATTAACGACGAGTTTTAAGTCGTCGTAAGCTTCCAGATGATCCACACCCAGCTGTTGCGCCAGCTGGAGTCCCATGATGAGAGCATTGTACTCGACAACATTGTTAGAGCACGGCTTCGAAAGGGGGTAAGCACGCTGGATGACAAGCTGATCGGGGGAGACTAAGATCACCACCACTCCGGCGAAAATTTGGCCTTTGGGGCCTATTCTTGAAGCACCATCGAAAAATACCCGCTAGACGGAGTTTTCTTCGATGATATTTGATTCTTGGACCTCATCCGGGATGTCTTCATAGAGCCTCGAGGACTCTGAGATGGGGTGCGCGGCTAAAAAGTCGGCTAGATCTTGACCCTTGACGGCTTTTTGTGGAACAAACACCAGTTATACGGCGTCAACAGTATCGCCCATGTAGCTAGTCGGAAGTTCAAAGATCCCGGCTTCGTCATGAGAACCCTGAGTGGATTGACTCGAGAAATGACATGAATTGTCTGGCCCAAAATGTAATGGCGAGTCTTCTAGATGGTGAATACCAAAGCCAAACACTCCTTTTCAACGGGGTTATACTGGTGTTCGGCCCCGATTATCGTTCTACTAAGGTAGTAGATAGCTTGTTCGTAGCCTGCGTCGTTGTTCTGAGCCAATAAAGCGCCGAAGGAATGATCCATGGCATGGACGTAGAGGAGAAATGGTTTGCCTACGACGGGTGCCACCAAGACTGGCGGGCTCATCAAGTAAGCTTTGATATCATCGAAAGCTTTCTGGCATTCTTCTGTCCAGACGTAGGAGACTCCCTTCTTCATGAGCTGGGTAAAGGGTTAGCATTTTCCGGAAAGGTTCGCTATAAACCTTCGGATGTATGCCAGACACCCCTGCATGCCTCGATGTTCTCGGAGGTTCTTCGGGGGGTCCATGTCAAGGATGGCTTTGGTTTTCTCGGGATCGACATGAATGCCTTTTGTCGTGATAATGAAGCCCAAGAACTTTTCGCTAGAAACCCCAAGGAAGGATTTAGCGATGTTCATCTTGAGTTGATGCGCTCGCATGAGATCGAAGACTGTCTTTAGGTCTTGTAGGTGATCACCTCTGTGACGGAGCTTGACTCCGATATCATCAACATAGCATTCAACTGTTTTTGCATAGATGTTGACGAAAGATGGTACTCATAGCTCGTTGGTATGTAGCACCAGTGTTCTTCAAGCCAAAGGGCATCACTGTGTAGCAGAAAACCCCTTTCGGTGTCCTGAATGACATATATTTTGCGTCATCCCCTTTCGGTGTCCTGAATGACATATGTTTTGCGTCATCGGAGAACATCTTGATCTGGTTGTAGCCTGAGTACCCGTCTATAAAAGACATGCGTTCAAAGCCACATGTATTGTCGATCATCACGTTAGTGATTGGGAGCAGGAATTTATCCTTTGGGCAAGCAGTATTGAGATCCCTGAAGTCAATACAGACTCGTATCTTTCTATTCTTCTTGGTGACATGGACGACATTGGCCACCCAATCCGGATGTTGCTCTTCATGGATGAATCCATTGCTCAGGAGTTTGTCCACCTCCTGATCAATAGCGTTCATGATGTCAGGACGAAAACGTTGTTGCTGTTGCTTTACAGGCTTAGCATCAGGCAAGATGTTAAGTCTATGCATTGCGATCTGGAGATCAAGTCTCGACATATCTTCGTAGCTCCAAGCGAAGACGTCGATATATTCTTTGGCCAATTGGACCAAAGACTCCCGGTCTTCTCCCTTTAGACTCTTGCTGATGAAGATGGGTTTGGAAGGAGATCCATCCCCAAGGTCAACTTGTTCGACCTCACCTTCGGTAGCGGGTTCGTGTAATTCAAAACGAGACTCCCACTGTGCTCCTAGGCGTTGAGCCCAGGGTTCTTCCTCAAAGGATTCCGGTGTTTGGTCATCGCCTTCATCCTCTTGAGATTGTACAGATGCCATGTTGACTGATAGCACCTTCCTGAGGGCTGAGCCGATACTGGTATCGAAATCCTAAGTTGATGCTTCGTACGAATGAGAGTGTTCCATTTCTTCTGCCTCCGAACTCTCTGGAGTTGCCGACGGCGTGACATAGCCCACCTTCCGTCGAGTACGATGATAGTAGTCATGCAGCTTTCCTTTAGGCATTGGGAGGCGGAGAGGAAGACGTCGACCCTTGCCGTAGTTCAGACCTTTGTTGCTTTTCAAATCGTAACCCATCTTTTGGATGAGGTACTTTATCTTGTCTGTGTATCGATAGACTTATATTTTGCCGGTATCTGGTTCTGGCTCGAGTGGCGGAAGGTCTTGATGACACTCAACTTTGTCGAAGATGATGGGTTCTTCATCCCGATTTTGCGGTGGGACTAAAAAACAGACTCCTTGGGACGGGACTACTCGATTTACATGATTGACGATTGTTATTTGTGTTTGTAACGACCGTAGAGCATTATCTAGTGCATACATGGCATTCCAATATGGAAGACTAGAATAATTGAAAGACACTCTATTATTGATAAAACATGAGATTTTGTCCCGCGGTATTACATTATCAAGAGAAGGTGCATCTATATCAGCAGATATGTACTCTCCTAACTCTTCATCTGTGAGCACTGGAGCTGGTTCGGGAGATCCCATCGCATATTTGACCTTGGAATCCGAGAGGGCTGTGTGGGCCTTCTCTTGCAGCTTGGATGATTGCGGAGGCTTGCCTTTAAGATGCACCTTCAGGGGTGCCTCGACTGCGCCTTCGATGACAGGTGCCTTCCCCTGTAGTTTTGCCACTAGGGGAGCCAACGTTTGAGGTGGTTTTCCCTTGAGCCGTATCTTCAAGGGAGCTTTAGTGGGTGTTCTACCTAGAGAAGTCGGTACTTTTCCAGGTAGCTTGATTGCCATGGGAGGCAGCATCTGAGGCGGTTTCCCTTTGAGTCAAATTTTTAAAGGAGCGTCGGGAATCATCTCTGGCTCCATGTCTGGCTCTGCCGCTGTTTCTGCCTCGTCATCAGCATCATTGGCTTCCCCATCATCGAGCGACTTATATAAGCTAGCATCGGTGAAGTAGGCTTCGACCCCCTTGAAAGGGTCAATGTCCGTGAACTCTGTCCGAATTATGTCGTTGGTGGACACGTACTTCATACATTGGTGGAGTGTAGATGGCACCACCATGTACTCATGCAGCCACGGGCGACCCAGCAGAAGGTTGTAGTTGACGTCGGCATCCATGACATAACAAGTCACCTCGGTTCGGAGGTTACCGATATGAAATTTCAGCCGTATTTTGTCCAGCGGTTCACTTTTGCTATCATTGAAACCGCTGATTATAGTATTGAAAGGTGCCAGACGGTACATCGGGATCCTCAGTGTTAACAACAGAGTCCTAGGGATGATGCTGAGGGAAGACCCTGGATCAATCTGAATACGCTTCACCTTGACGAAACCCACATACCCTGTGTAATATAGTAGCCTGTTGTGCCGGTTGTGGTTGGGCAGCATATCTTGTTGGGTGAAGGTTATGTTGGGGATGACCTCATCCGCACAATGGCAGTGTGCACATGTTGTTGGGAGGTCCTTAGGCTGCTTAACCTGACTGATGAAGGACTTAGCATCCTTCAAAGCTTCACAGAAGCTTCACGGGTGTCTTTGGAAAGACGAAGAAGCTCAAACAGAGATAGACGGACAGGGGTACCGGCAAGTTGTGCCAGTATGTCGAAGTTGTGGGGCTTGGCTAGCCCCGAAGCATTTTCTCTTCGCAAAGGCTTGTCGAAATGGGCCTCTACGTGCTTCTGTTTATTAGCTGCTGGAGGTCTGGATGGGCCCTCTTCCTAGGCAGCAGGGGCGGTGCAGGGGGGCACCACCTCGACAGCAGCTTCGTCGGGTTGGGCGTTCTGCTGTGAAAGCGTTTGTACATGAAGTGCCTCTTCCGCGGAGGAAGAGACCATGTGGCAAGATTTAATCTTCTTGCCCTTAATTTTGGAGGCAGAGCGTACCCCCGGTTGAGTAACTTCAGAGACGAGATCGGGGTGAACCCATAAGATCTCTCCCTAAGATGTGGTGAGTGGGACGAGTCCACTCACGTTGTCACGAGTAGGTGGTAGGTTGACCACCTCCATTATCGCCTTTCGGATGGGGACGATGCCATCTTGTGTTGTGGTTGGTGGCAAGGTGCCGAATTGGAGCGACACCAGGTTGGCCGAGACAGTCTTCTCCTCACAGTCGACTGAGATAACATTCGTATTGATCATGCGCTGGATGTAGTTCTTGAGGACGTAGCAGTCCTGAGTTGGATGTCCGACAAACCGATGGTAGTGACAGTACCTCGGATTGTCCACTCTCCTAACCTCGTCGGGACGCTTCGGGTCCGACAATTTGATCTTACCACCCTGCTTCAGCATCTCGAAGAGTTGCAAGGTGTCTTCATCGTTGAAAGAATAGACCTCCTTTGGCCTTGTCGCAAGCGGAGGCTTCTGAGTAGGCGCTTGTGCGCCTTTCGAGGTATTGACAGTCAATGCATTCTTCCCTTTCGTCTCAGATCTAGGGTTGTTGGCAGCAGGCCATTTTTCCTTGTCTTCGAAAGCAGGGAAACTGACTCCCAGAAGGCGAGCATTGCATGCCTTCTTTTCAGTTGCTTCAGCATCAATAATCAATGAGCTCCATTCGGGAGGAGGGGTGGAGTTGAGCCAGAGGTTGATCGCAGGAAGCATGTTCATGCTACAAGAGGAGAGAAGTGCATGTTCTGGCATACCCGGGGGCAGTCTGAAGCAGGCTTGTCTGAATCGTTCGATGAATGCTCGAACCGTCTCCTTCTCCTTCTGACGTACCTCTATAAGGGACGCCATCGTCATGTCTTTCCCTCTATCGTAGAAACGATCGAGAAAGAGGTGCGTCAAGTCATCGAAGGAGGATATGGAGTTGTCAGGGAGACTGCAGTACCAGTCGTAAGCCACTCCTTTCAATGCCCCGACAAACAGGCTGGTGAATAGCACATCCTTCTTCGGGAGATGTCCCGTTTGAGACTGGAAGTACATCAGATAACGGCATGGAGAGTCCTTTTCTTCGTATGGCATCATTGTTTGTGGTTTATACTTGGGAGGATAAACCACTTTGTTCCATTCGAGGGGGTATGGTTGCAGGATCCCCATCTTCTGGCGCTCCTCCTGTCTGTTCTTCGACTCGAAGCGCTCACGTAAGTCCTTGATCATCTCCACCACAGCTTCTATGGAGCTGGGAGTCGGAGAAGGTGGTACAGTCAGGAGCTATACATTCGAAGGTTCCAACACACGTGTTGCTTCGTGGCAATCGGTATTCAAGGGTGCCAGTTGAAGTGGCACACTTGATTCCCCGTTGACTCCTGGGTCAGGATTAGTGGAAGATGCTCTGGCCAAAGCTGACTGTATCTTGAACTCTGCTTGAGTCAGTGTCTGCATGGAGGCAGAGAGGGTCTTGAGTCCTCCCTCCAAGGTATCCATGCGCTGAACGAGATCTGCTGGCGACGCATCTGACTCCGTATCACCACCTCCCGTCATGTATACTGTCATGACGTGACTGGAAGTGGATGGATCGGTTGAAGATTTGCTTTCATCCTCGCTCTCTTGTAGAAGAGGAACTTCCCCTGGAGCTTCGTCTTGGCTACCCCCAGCTATGTTCTGGAGGATGTCTTCGTCTTCGGGATGAAGATCCACAGGGGCTTGACCACCCTCAGTTATGTTCGAGAGGCTAACTTCGTCTTCGGGATGAAGATCCACAGGGGCTTGACTACCCCCAGCTATGTTCGGGAGGCTAACTTCGTCTTCGGAATGAAGATCCATAGGGGCTTGACTACCCTCAACTTCCTCTGAGATCTTCTTTCTCCCCCGGGTGCACTCAAACACTCCTGAGGACGGGACGGTCGTCTTGGTCTTCCTCGGCGGGCTCTTGGATGAGGACGAGGTCAAGGAGTTGCCAGTCGCCTTTCGAATTGATGGGGAGTTAGAGACTACGTTGCAAGAAGCAACCTTTAGTTATGGTTCCTCTTCAGTTGACACCTTCTTCCCGAGGTGATGTTGGAGGGGCGTTGATGATTGCAGCCGCTGGAACATGGACTGCCTTGGTGGTACTGCAGTTTTGCAACAACATTTGATGGTGACTACAGCACAGGTGTGCCCTGTGAGAGGCGTATTGTGCTTGTCAGTCGACTCTCCTGATTGGCATTTGTGAATGATCACATTACGTAAATCGTTGGAGGAGAGTGCCACCTTCATACCCCCATCAGGCGTATAGCAAGGCCAAGTGCCAGGGTGGTCAAGTGAATGCTGCACCCCATGATCCGAAGTAAAAGATGCGCCCAGATCAATAGTGGGGGAGCAACATTGAGAGTGACTTGAACCAGTCTCAGATGCACAACCAATATAGGCGCAGGGGTTCAAGACCACAGAGTTTGCCTCACACGGCTTGGTTGAAAATGCAGCAGATGTGCCCAAGCGGTACGAGGTCTTTGAAGGTTGGCCCGTTCGCGGTGTAGAAGCACCCGAGTCAACCTTGTACAGTTTACCATTGGCAGTGCGCATGATTGTGAGCGCATGCCTCTGGCTCACTGCTGGCATAGCATGTTCGAGGTGCATGGACCGTGCTGCCTTGGTCTTCTTCGTACCAGCTCTCTGGGGTGCATAGTACTCAGAGTCCAAATTATCCTCGCCATGACAGTGAGTGAGTCAGTTAAAGACAGATGCCTTCTGTGGCGCATCAGAGTTAATACGCAGGGCGTTAGCTGCGCCCCTGTTCCATCGACGCATCTTCCTTATCTGAGAAGAAGAAGGTTGGGGAATGTGGCCGGCCCCACGCTTCCCCGAGGGATGTGCTGCACCCGCAGGCGCATCTTGGCTGCTGAGGACGTCAGCGGGAAGGGTAGGCTGCATCGGCGCATCCCCTTCAATGGTGGTGCTAGGGGCATCGACCTTGCGCACCCAGACTTGGCGAGCCTTCTTCGGCTTTGGCAGCAGCTTCGAAGGACTTGTGCTGCCTTCAGAGATGAACTCCTCATACGCCTGTTGATTGAGGCGTACGACCAGCATCTTGTGGGCGGATCCCACTTTCACGTCGTCAGATTGTGACACAGCTTTCTCAGCGGAGGAGAAAGAGATCCCCAGCAGAGTCGCCAGCTTGTTTGCCATTAAAATCTTTTGATTGCAATTTAAATTACAAACAGAACAGTGTTACAATATAGGACTTAGATGTAGTCCTAGGAGTACACTTTTGTTTATAGCTGGGTCTTGTATCGATGGAGCGAGTGGTAATGCATTGACTCCGTTGACGATCTGGCGACGATTTTCGGTTCTCTGAAGGTCTGAGTTGCTCTGGGTGCTGGAGCTTGCGGAGAGGAATAAGATGTTGAGTGTCTCTTCCGATATCTGTAAGTGAACTCTGATGCTCTAGTTGCGGCTGTCTTTGCTGTATATGTCTGTCCCTCTGTGTGTGTGGAAGAAGGAGATGATCCCTCTATTTATAGGCAGCAGGTTGGGCTGCTCATGCGCGCATATATAGGATGCGCCTGTACGTGGGAACGCCACGTTGTTGAAGCTGCGGGAGGCACATGGATCATGCACCATCATTTGTGGGTTGAATCCTTCATGCTACATTTGTGGGCTGGCACGTAGCAGGGGAGAGGATCTTTCAGTTGCTGAGATCTTGGGGGATTAGCACCCCTTCATAGGCAGAATTGAGTCAAAGGACACGTGGCACATATCCGTAGCTCAAAGATCTCGGATTTGGTGGAGGGTAATCTGATAGGATGCGCCTGGGATTGGGCGCATAAGAAGACTTTGGCTCGCAACCTTCAGGAGTTACGAACCAGTCTAGGTGCATGGCTTTTGAAGTACATGCGAATCTTCAGGCGCATGGCTGCTGAGGCGCATGCGAGTGGTTGGTCGGCCACGTGGGTTGTAACCGTCGGAGGAAAGTAATGATACGCTGACGTCAGCGACGCTTCGTTTTCTGCAAAAGCTGCCAACTGTTCAGTCCTCGGGGGACGTGGTGCCAACTCTGTTATTTTGGCATTAATTGCTTGGTGGGGTGACGCATCGATTTGTACCCCACTGGGTGCACGGGTCCATATTGATTGGGACGGATGGATCTGTGCTTTGTTGGGCGCATCCATACAGGACACTTGGTTCTGACGAGCGCGTCTATTCGATACACGATATCTGACCGGCACATCTATTTGCATGACACGTCTTTATTGGTCCGACTGTTGAGTTCTTCAAATGCTTTAAATAGCCGTTTTGACTTGGCTGAATTCAAGGAGTCAGGTTCATCACCATAAATACAAATTCATTGCATGGGATTCGGAGAGCCCACCACTTGGCACATGTGTTTGATTTGTCCGGCCTATAAATAGTAGCAAGGAGAGAGTTTGTATCTCGTTCTCTCACGTCTTCCCGAATGAACTTATTTGCTCGAGTACATTCTGTTGACAAGATGCTCCCGAGGGTGAAGATGCGACAAATTGTCTTCGTTCATGCACTTGAAGGTGACTGTTACATCCAAAAGTCAGAATCGTGGGGTTCTGAGGCAGGCCGAAGGTGCCTATTGCATCCAAAGATCGGATTGCTCGAGCCCCGTCTCCATTATGCCGAAAGAGCCGCAGATCGGAATTGCGGTACTCTCCTCTTTCTTGGGCTTTGGAGAGCTCTTCCTCCAGCTAGAGTGGGGTTGGCTGCCCACTCTGGTTTTGCTCAAAGCTGCTCCTTTAACCGCAGTACTTGATCGGGTCGAAGTAGAGCGCATATAATGAGTGATGCGCCTAATTGAGATGCTGGAGAGACGCGCCTGACTGAGATGCTGAAAGAGATGTGCCTGACTGAAATGCTGAAGAGGCGTGCCTGACTGATGATGCGCTTGGCATGGGACGCATGGCAGTTTGCTGCGCCTGGCTGTAGTCTTAGGATCTTTCTTTTTGTAGAAATTCTTCTTTGTAAAGTCCCTTTTATAGACATCTAATAGACTTTTATAAAAAATAAAAAATCTTCTTTTGATGTCTATACTTTTGTTGTCTCTTGCTGTGCCAAGTACTTCGTTTGAGCTCCCTGGCGCATGTTGTGTTAAGCGCATAGGAATTCTGGCCTGTAGATGCGCCTGAAATTCCATGCTTCTACAATTTCCATCACCGTATTAAAGATATTGTCGAATACATTTTTTTCAATATGCATGACATCAAGATTATGTCTTATGAGATTGTCCTTCCAATAAGGTAAGTCCCAAAAGATACTTCGCTTCGTCCAATTATGGCTATGTCTGAATCCTTCTAAGTGATGGCCCGAACTCGGATCTTCCTTTACAGTCGGCAAATCCTCTACCTCTGCCCAAATGATATCTCCAGTCAATCTCAACGGGGGAGGAGTTAGTTTCTGTTTACCATCTCTAAAGGCGTCCTTATTCCTTCTCCATGGATGAGACATAGGAAGGAACTGACGATGGCAATAAAAAAACAAACTTTTCCTCCATTCTGAAGGCAAAATGCCTTACTCTTTTCCATACATATCGGACAAGACATAATACCATGAGTACTCCACCCAGATAACATTCCGTATGCTGGGAAATCATTGATGGTCCATATCAACATTGCTCTTATCTGAAAGTTCTGCTCCATTGATATATCATACGTCTGAGCACCGAACTCCCACAATTGTTTTAACTCATACACCAACGGCTGTAAGTAGATATCGATGTTCTTCTTTGGATTTTTTGGACCGGGTATAATAAGTGTCGAGAACATATAAGGAGTCTTCATGCTCATCCACGGTGGTAGATTGTACGGGTCAAAATCATCGGCCAACAAGAGTACTGAGCTTCTGACTGTCCGAAAGGAGTGAATCCATCAGAACATAAAGCCAGCCGAATACTTGTCACGACCCGCTCCCGAATAATCGGACACGAGTCGGACACGCCCAGCCTTCGTTGATGGACACGACGAAGTAAGCTGTACAATACTAAGGAAAACTCCAAGTCACAATGTAATGTAAACAATCACAGAATCTATAAACGTCCCAGAAAGATCACCAATATCCATCAAGTCATTTTTATAATTTTATCCGGAGATAGATCCGGTAAAATAAAATATAATGATGAGATAATAAAATACAATCTCCAGAAAAATAAATATAAATCCTGCAATATCCATGATGTCCCAATGCTCAAGGGCCTCAAGCTCACCTGCAACGTATCCTGTCAGGAAGAGAGCAAAGTACAACCCCGACAAGAAGCACTAAACAAAGTAAAACTAAAATGCTGCACAATGAACTATGATACAAGTACTGGATCATGAACTGTAGTACATGAATATCGATAAAACTATGGTACCAGATCCTGAATAATGAACTATACTATCAGTGTAACATGCATTTGAAATAACTATCAGAATATGTGACCGGCTAGGGTAGTACAAGATACAAGAGCACATGAATAATGGTACGACTTAGAGTCCCACGTGCACGATGTGAGACCTAAGCTATTAGTCAATGCCTAGCTAATATAGGATTGGTAACATATCTGTAGTTTTTTTCTACCCCAATGTACAAGTAAAGAACACTGAACAATGAACGAGGAACAATGAACGATGAACGATGAACAATGAACAATGAACAATCGTGTGTACAACGTGTCAATATGAGAATATGAAGCAAGACAGAATTACAGAGTAAAGGGTTCGAGTCGATGTACTTGCCTTGCTTTGGAAGCACGGGAGTAGAACTGCATGGATGTATGTCACCTAGTATTTATAATTTGTTAGGGTTTAAAACAATGATCATCTAGCTCAATATAGTTAATCTAACCAACTATTTCAATATCCATATATATAACTAACTAGTCATTTATATTAATAATTGTGAGAAAATAGTTTAAAAGGTTTTTATAGCAAAATAGGCTATATATACCTTAGCAATACCACAAATCATTGAGAGGTTACCCTAGATATCCTATTTATCGAAGTAAGGTTTAGAAACTATTTATTTGAAATATAAAGTTAGCTAAAGCTTTTACTTAGATAAAGCAATATGTACAAATATTGTATAAAATCTCTAACAACCAAATAAAATATAACTACTACTTTATTAATTACTCCAATACAAAAATATCTGTATAAAACTTTAACAACTTAATATAATTAAAATAGTCTACCATTACTATCCTAATATATTTATACAAGAAAAATATTTTAATGATAATATTTAGAGTATCTATAACAAAATATTACTAAGAACTATAAGGCTAATTTAGTATTCAAAATGAGCAAAATATTTTATAAATTATTTGCTATCACAGAAACGACATAGTACATAAATATACTATTTGAAAATATTAATCAAGATAAAACATTATTTAGATACATGGAACTTTATGGATAACTTTTATACTAAAAAACATTATTTAATATTTATAGATCTCTAATGAAAATGGCTTTAAAATATACTAATAAAATTACTTATAAAATATTTATTATGTGAATATTTAACCAGTACAAATTCACGTGCCTATATACTCAAATATATTTACTCAATTAAAAGCTGGCCCAAAAGCATGATCATCAAACTGGCCTAAACTCAAAAATCCTAAATCATTAACATCCAGCAATGGGATTGAAGCCCAAGCCCGCAGAGTTAATAAGACCAAATTAATAATTAGAATATGGTAGATTTACAATCCAGTCCACAGCTAAAACCAACTCCAAGCCCAACGGCTGACCCAAACCCATTTAGGGTTTACAACCCTACCATTCCTCTCCATGTAGAGAGAAAAACACAGCCGACAAAACTAAATCAGAGAAAAGAAAGAAAGGGGAAGAAGGAGGCGGAGAGTCACCTGAGATCGGTGGCGCTCGTCTGTACAAAGGCAGCGATGGTGACGTCGGTGGGAGGAGGCCTCAATCTGGATGGGCCGACGGCGGTAGGGCTCGATCCGGTGGCGAAGGAAAGCTTGGTCGATCTGCGGCTTCAAGAAGGCGGACGCGGACTCGAAGGAGGTCGTCGTGAGTGCAAGAAGCAGCGGTGCCCATGATCTCACGGTAGAGGGGAGGCATGCCAGATCCAGTGCTGGTGATGCAGTACCGTGGAGCGGCGAGAGGGGCATCGGCCACACGGCAGAGCACCGGTGGTCTGGGATCTCAGATCTGGTCAGCAGGTCTCTGGAGGAAGGCAGCCAAGAAGGTGGCTCCTCTCACGACGGAGAAGACAGTAAAAAGGGAACGGGGACGATGACCGGTGACTGGTGTCGAGTGATCTCCGGCAGCGGGGATGTAATGGATCTGAGGATCTGAGTCGAAGCCTACTCGAGAGCTACTCCGGCGATGGACTTCTTGCTTAGTGGCGAGAAAGCTCCGTTACTTCGTCTGGTAGTGGTAAAGGCGATCTCGTGGCAAGCTCCGGCGAGGACGCGGTGGTCAGAGCGGTGGCCTTCGGCCATCGGCAGCAGCGGTGATGAACTTTATGATGGAACTGGGGATTCCCACGACCCTTCCTTTGGTGTGCGTATTGATCGATAGAAAGTTAAACAGATCTAATACGTGTTCTAACCCTTTTTAGGCGAAAACTAGGGTTCACAAATTATACCTGCGACGGAAAGGAGACAAGTAATTCCTGGCAACCTCGAGCGTACGACCCCAAGATCTTCTGCACGTATTCCTTCCACGAGTTGGACGTCGTGTGGGCGACGATCTCCCAACCTTTTCTTCTCCTTGGCAGCCCTCTCTTTCTCTCCTTACGTGAATCACGAATTTAGGGTTAGTCCTCCTAACGGATCTGGATATCCCGTGTTCAGCCCGAACACACAATACATGCCCATTAACAATAGCTCGGTCCACTAATGAGCTATTGTTGCACTACCTCCCTAATCCCAAATTATGTTTGTGGGCTCCTTTTTATTATATGTTCGTTTGGCTCCCCATGTTAAGATATCGTATGTCCGTCGATCTAATTAAGTTACTGACAACTATATTGATTCGACATCTTTTATCCTTATGTAGTACCGCTCAACTTTATTTGTTACGTCAGATATAATCCACCTGTAGGGTTTACATGACAATCCTTATGAGCTCCTTAAGGGGACATCATCAACCCGATGTATCGGGACATGGATTCCATTTATAATTAACAGCTCATCATACATACAATGTTATTACCCAATTCATAGAGGTTGTTGATCCATAATGAATCTCACTCTTTTATGAGTCAAAATAATACACACTGCATATACATGTCCGTTATTATATCCGGGTTAAGAGCACAAGCATCCATAATTACAGAGATGTTTGTTCTCTTATGTAGTCAGTACAAAGAGAACAACCTCAAGTGGTCCTGTTCAATACACACAAAGTGTACTAGTGTAAACCTATAGTCAAGATAGACTAATACCAGATTACACTACAACCTTTCCAATAGATTGTCCAAGTCCATCTAGGTTGTGAACTATTTATATACTCCATAGGGAACTGATAATATAATTTTCTGTGTGACACCACATACCATATTATCTACAATATAAAATATCAGACATTTGTATTAACACTTGCAACAAATACAATATGCAAACATTTGCCCATATGATTCTCATTCAGAATTTAAGGAAATAAGTTACTAAAAAAGTGATGCTTTTAGTATATAACCCTAACAATCTCCCACTTATACTCAAAGCATTGCTTTTCAGTATACTGTTACAAATCTCCCACTTATACTTAAAGCCTTGCTGCTACACATCTGACTCCCATTCCCTCAACATGACTATCAAAAGCCTTAGCTGGTAAGCTCTTTGTAAAGGGATCAGCTAGGTTGTCGGCTGATGCTATCTTGATCACAGTAACTTTTATTTTCTTTACGAAATCTCGTATCAGGTGGTACTTGTGCTTAATGTGTTTGCCAGTCTTATGGGCTCGTGGTTCCTTCGAGTTTGCAACTGCACCACGATTATCACAATAAAGTGTAATAGACTTAGGCAAACTAGGTACCACATCCAAGTCCAATAGAAAGTTTCTGAGCCAAACCGCTTCTTTGGCTGCCTCAGAGGCTGCCACATACTCGGCTTCCATGGTGGAATCAGTAATACATTTTTGCTTGATACTCCTCCACACAATGGCTCCACTTCCCAAAGTAAACACATAACCTGAGGAAGATTTCCTGGAATCCCTATCTGACTGAAAATCTGAGTCTGTATACCCCAAGGGAACTAAACTATCTGCCTGGTAAACTAGCATATACTCTTTAGTCCTTTTCAGGTACTTCAAAATATGCTTTACGGCAGTCCAGTGCTCTTGTCCTGGGTTAGACTGATATCTGCTGACCATGTCTATGGCAAAGCAGATGTCTGATCTCGTACATAGCATTGCATATATTAAGCTTCCTACTGCTGAAGCATAAAGAACTGCCTTCATGTTCTCTATCTCTTTAGGTGTCCTCGGACACTGCTCTTTTGATAGAGCAATTCCATGTCTAAAAGGTAAGAAACCTTTTTTAGAATTTTGCATACTAAAATAAGTTAGTACAGTATCGATATAGGAAGCTTGGGATAAGCCTAACAGCCTTTTCTTGCGATCTCGTAGAACTTTGATCCCAAGGATGTGACCTACTTCTCCCAAGTCCTTCATATCAAACTGTTTGGATAACCATACCCTTACATCAGATAACACCTTCACATTGTTTCCAATGAGCAAGATGTCATCCACATAAAGTACTAGGAACACCACCACGTTTTCGTCACACTTTCTGTATACACATGATTCATCCTGACATTGATCAAATCCATAAGATTTTATCACCTGATCAAAACATATGTTCCAAGATCTGGAAGCTTGCTTAAGTCCATAAATGGACTTCTTGAGCTTACAAACAAGATGCTCCTGGCCCTTTTCAATGAACCCGTCTGGTTACTTCATATAGATGTCTTCCTCAAGACTTCCATTAAGGAAAGCTGTCTTGACATCCATTTGCCAAATCTTATAATCGAGATGAGCTGCAATAGATAAAAGAATTCGGATAGACTTAAGCATGGCTACAGGAGAAAAGGTTTCCTCATAATCGATACCCTCTCTTTGAGTAAAAACTTTTGCTACAAGTCGAGCTTTAAAGGTTTCAACCTTACCATCTGATCCTCTTTTTCTCTTATAGACCCACTTGCATCCAATGGCTTTTACACCAACGGGTGGTTCTACAAGCTCCCAGACCTAATTAGAATCTATAGATTCTATTTCAGATATTATTGCTTTTTGCCAAGACTCTGCATCTTTATCTTGGAGTGCTTCATTGTAGGTACAGGAATCATAATCTTGTTCCTCAGGGACGAAGTCTGACGACTCTCCCAATAACATATATCTATCAGGTTGTATCACAACCCTTCCACTACGACGAGGCACTATCGGTTGTGGTGTAACATTTGTGACACGTTGTGCAGTTATTTGTGGTTCATCCTCTTGTACTATTGGTACTGAAGTACTTGGTGTCTCACGTCTCAGTTCTTCTAGAACAACTCTACTTGTGGGTTTATGGTTCATCACATAGTCTTCCTCTAAGAATCGGGCATTGGTGCTAACAATGACCTTCTGATCCTTAGGACTATAAAATAAACCTCCTTTCATTCCTCTTGGATAGCCTACAAACAAGCGTACTTCTGTATGAGATTCCAATTTATCTGCTTTCCCATTCAGCACATGTGCTAGACTACCCCAAATGCGAACATGTTTCAGACTAGGCTTACGCCCAATCCACAGCTCTGTGGAAGTAAGAGGTACTGACTTAGAAGGAACCAATTTCAAAATATAAGCTGCAGTCTCCAAGGCATATCCCCAAAACGAATCTGGCAAATTCAAATAACTCATCATTGATCTAACCATCTCCATAAGAGTTCTATTCCTTCTTTCGGCTACACCATTCTGCTGGGGCGTTCCAGGTGTAGTCAATTGGGATGCAATCCCAGCCTATGATAAATAATCCCTAAACTCTCCAAAGAGGTACTCGCCACCACGATCTGATCGTAATGACTTGATACATTTTCCATGACGTTTCTCCGTTTCAGACTTGTACTCTTTGAATTTCTCAAAGCACTCAGACTTACGGCACATCAAATAAATGTATACATACCTTGAATAATCGTCAATAAATGTGACAAAATATTCAAAGCCACCTCTAGCTTGGATAGTCATGGGTCCACACAAATCAGAATGAACCAATTCCAACACATCTTTGGCCCTATACCCCTTTGCCGTAAAAGGCCTTTTGGTCATTTTACCTTTCAAGCAGGATTCATAGACTGGTAGTGCCTCCACTTCCAATGAACTCAAAGGTCTATCTTCAACCAGTCTTTGAATCCTTCTTAGGTTAATATACCCCAATCGCAAGTGCCAAAGATATGTTTGGTTCATACAAGAAGGTTCTTTTCTCTTATTTAAGTTAGATGATATATTATTCATTTCCATAAGTTGCATTGTGGACGAAATAGGATTAATGATATACAAATTATCAACCAATGCACCAGAACAGATAAAATGTTTATTCTTTCTAATAACAATATTGTCATTAAAATAAACTGAATATCCATCCTTAACTAACATAGAAACAGAAACTAAATTCCTTCTAAGTGAAGGTGCATAAAGACAATCTCTCAATGTCAAAGACTTATTTCTACCAAAAGATAAAGTAACATCTCCTAATGCAACGACCGATACTTTTGTAGCATCACCCATGAACAAGCATATCTCTCCATCACTGAGCCGTCTGGTTTCCTGGAACCCCTGCAATGTATTGCAGACATGATTAGTAGCTCCTGTATCTACACACCAGGTGCCGATAGATAATACCGCTAAACATGTTTCAACTACTAGTAAATGAGATATACCTTCTTTGTTCCCTTGTTTGAGAAGTGGACAATCAGTCTTCCAATGTCCTAACCCTTTGCATTTGAAACATTTGCCTTTCGACTTTTTCATCGTACCTTGAGGTCCTATGCCCTTCTTTGCTGAGTTTGCCTGTTTCTGAATGTTATTCTTCTTCTTACCGTCTTTTGGCTTAGAAGAAGAAGCCTTTTCAGAAACAAAAACATGACCACTCTGCCTAAAGAGAGATTCAGCATCCTGTAGCTCTTTTGCAAGTTCTGCCAAACTATACAACCTTTTGTTTATGTTGTAATTAAGGCAGAAATTTTCAAAACTTTTAGGCAGAGTCCCGAGAATGATATCGACCTGGGATTCCCCATCGATTTCAGCTCCAAGGATCTCCATCTCATTCAGATGACCCATCATCTTAAGAACATGATCCCTTACTGGTGTACCCTCAGCCATTTTTGTATTCATCAAACATTTCATAGCAAACTGCCTAGCTGCTCTACTCTAATGTCCGAAGAGTTCCTTGAGGTTATATATCATGTCATAAGCAGTGGCCATGGCCTGATGCTGATATTGCAGTACATTTAACATAGATGCCAGAATGTAATACCGTGCCATCTCATCTGCCTTTTTCTACTTCTTATAAGCCTCTTTGACCTCTTCATCAGAGTTGGCATCAGGCTTAGGTGGGCATTCCTCAACAAGTACCTATTTGTACTCCTCAGCAGTCAGAACAATATCCAAATTACGTTTTCAGTCAATATAATTAGGTCCAGTAAGTTTGTTTTCTTTAAGAATCACCATAAGTTGACTGAAAGAACCCATTTTTGAAATCCTGAGAATCACATAAATAAAATTATTTAGGGCAAAAAAAAACTTTTTGAATTAACTAAATATTGATTCCCTCAAAATAATAATAAGAAATTCACCAACACCTTGAACACCATGAATTTAGCATGCAACGATAGTGTGGACGTATACACATTCAACTTTGTTCAAGTAGGTTTCTCTTATTAATTTTACTATCATGTCAACATAACTTTATGACAAATAAAATTAATATGCTGGTCTTGCTCTGGTCATACAAATAATAGCAGTGACTCCGATAGGGAGGATACCATTATTTGTATCTAAGTGTATACCATTACTTAATACTAAGTCCATTACCTAGTAATGAGTTCCTTCAGATGGAGAAGTGAACACATACGAGGTAACTTTCTACAATTATCCCTAAAGAAGTTTGTACTGGTGATCCATAATTATACTCATCCGATATGGAGGAAAGCACTATAGCCAACACGCAAGTATAATTACATCACCTACAAACCAGTAATGGAGACCATAGGATTTAAACTAAATAAATATCCTCTCCCACTTAGTTATTTAACAATGAGGATTTTTCTACTAGTTGATATTATGTCTATGTTGTCCATTATTAATGTAGGTTTGATTTTTCAAAAAAAACAACCACACAATAATAAACATGCATAATCAGAAAAAGCAAAATGACAAAAATAAGAGAAAATATCCAACTATTATGGTCATATTTGCTGCTCCGTCCTCAACTATCCGAATCCAAAATCTGGCGCTGCGCAGATCTATTTGGGGTTCGACCTGCCCGATCAGGTCGTGGGGTTCGGGGCAGCGCCCTAAATTTTTTTTTTTAAGATTTTAGCTGTCGATTCCTTCATCGAAAATTATCTGTCTGCCTCTGGACTGCTTAAAACCAGCATGTCGTCCGACGTCAGAAATAGCCACCACCGCCATCACGATTGATCAAAAATAATTAAAATTACATCAATCCTATACCCCCCGAAGGAGTTCACACATAATCTAGATTGCAAAATTAAAATAATAAGCACGATCAACCCTCGTAATTTTAATTACATCCACAGCAACAACAACATCCACGACATGTCCGTGGTTTAAACAACACAATCAAAAACATGCATTGGACCATAATAGTTGGATCTAAGATGCCTGTAAAATCGAGTTAGAACAGATCTACATCTACCGACTATTACACAACACAGGTTTTATTGGACAACATGGACGTATCAATCAATACGTAGATCCAAAGTGGCTCTGATACCAATTGATGGAACTGGAGATTCCCAGGACCCTTCCTTTGGTGTGCGTATTGATCGATAGAAAGTTAAACAGATCTAATACGTGTTCTAACCCTTCATAGGCAGAAACTAGGGTTCACGAATTATACCTGCGGCGGAAAGGAGACAAAGAATTCCTGGCAACCTCGAGCGTACGACCCCAAGATCTTCTGCACGTAATCCTTCCTCGAGTTGGACGTCGTGTGGGCGACGATCTCCCAACCTTTTCTTCTTCTTGGCAGCCCTCTCTTTCTCTCCTTACGTGAATCACGAATTTAGAGAAAGTTTCAGATTTCTGATCAGTAATATGGCGGCCAGAGAATAGAGGATATATATAGGCTACGGCAGGGACCATAAGGAAAAATTAGGGTTAGGCCTCCTAACGGATCTGGATATCCCATGTTCAGCCCGAACACACAATCCAGGCCCATTAACAATAGCTCGGTCCACTAATGAACTATTGTTGCACTACCTCCCTAATCCCAAATTATGTTTGTGGGCTCCTTTTTATTATATGTTCGTTTGGCTCCCCATGTTAAGATATCGTATGTCCGTCGATCAAATTAAGTTACTGACAACTATATTGATTCGACATCTTTTATCCTTAAGTAGTACCGCTCAACTTTATTTGTCATGTCGGATATAATCCACCTGCAGGGTTTACATGACAATCCTTATGAGCTCCTTAAGGGGACATCATCAACCCGATGTATCGGGACATGGATTCCATTTATAATCAACAGCTCATCATACATACAATGTTATTACCCAATTCATAGAGGTTGTTGATCCATAATGAATCTCACTCTTTTATGAGTCAAAATAATACACACTGCATATACATGTCCGTTATTATATTCGGGTTAAGAGCACAAGCATCCATAATAACAGAGGTGTTTGTTCTCTTATGTAGTCAGTACAAAGAGAACAACCTCAAGTGGTCCTGTTCAATACACACAAAGTGTACTAGTATAAACATATAGTCAAGATAGACTAATACCAGATTACACTACAACCTTTCCAATAGATTGTCCAAGTCCATCTAGGTTGTGAACTATTTATATACTCCATAGGGAACTGATAATATGATCTTCTGTGTGACACCACACACCATATTATCTACAATATAGAATATCAGACATTTGCATTAACACTTGCAACAAATACAATATGCAAACATTTGCCCATATGATTCTCATTCAGAATTTAAGGAAATAAGATTACTAAAAAAATGATGCTTTTAGTATATAACCCTAACACTATAGTGGTGGCACTTCTGATAATGTGTCAATGTACTGTGTTGGGGACTGTGTAATAAAATATTATTTATAATAGAATATTTGAGTGGCATTGTTGTGAATAACTACAGATCTTGGTGTATTAATACAACATCTGTAACTGATTGTATCAACTTGTAACTAATTACAGATTAATAACTAATTATTTAGTAACCAACTATTGCTACTTAAATTTAGCTTATTAGTAAAAATTACAAGCAAGAAATTGTAAGTGTCCTAGCATAGTAGCATTCAGTATTTAAATTGAAATAGAAGCAATCAATTTAGATTTAAAGTTTAACAAGAGAAATAATAATTAAGATATCTAAACGGTTTTTCTTAGTAATAAAATTAGTTAAGAATTACTCACTACCAATAATTAGAGATAATCAGCACATGATGAATTTAACTAATAAATAACATGTAAAGTTTAACATAATTGATTTTTTAAGGATAACACCAAGATTATTAAAAATTAGTAATTAAAGTACAATTAATCTTTATTAACTAGAATTAATAAATCCTAAATAATAATCTTTAACCAGAATATAATTAAACAAAATAGAATGTCTAAAATTAATTAGAGCAAAATTAACCATTCAAAATCGAATTTAGCATTGGAAACCGAATTTATTAAAATGATACTTCCAAAGAAAAGTTCAAAAAAATTCAAAAGTTCCATAAAACGATTCAGGGAGTTACAACATTCCTAGGCTCCGCAGCAAATTCAGGATGACATCGATCAAAATGCTTCCATGCCTCTCCATCGGATGGATGAGATAATTTTCCTTCATCTATCTTTCGCTCTTTGCTATGCCATGTCATGTGTTCTGCAGTATTCGAGGACATATACATACTCTGTAGCCTCTTTGTGAGTGGCAAAAATTGCATGTATTTGTAGGGGGACAACCTTGCTCGTGCAGTTGATTTTACTTTGCCCCGAATAGGCTTGTACCGGTCCTCATGACAAAAATACATCTATCTTTATCACTGTTCTCCTTATAGTACAACATACAGTCGTTTCGGCAACAATCGATCTTTTCGTAGCCTAATCCGAGTTTCCATATCAACATCTTCGACTTGTAAAAGGTTTCCGACAAGTCCTTCGCTCCTTTTGGAAGCAACTCTCTAACAAACTGAATTATTCGGTTGTAACATTCTTGCGGTAAGTTAAAATCAGACTTGAAGTTCAACAACCTCATCACCACCGACAGGACAGAATGAGAATCACAACCCGGATATAACGGAGTATCGGCATGTCTAAACATATCATAAAACTCCTTTGCACCAGGATTCAGATCCTCCGGATCATAACTTGGACCAGCACAAGCCGCATCAAATACCAACTCACGTGCCAAGTTTCGATGCCGATATTGGAAGTGGTCTCCAAGAGTGGACTCTCCCACATCCGTATTGAAGGAGGACTGATATTGCGGATCCAAAGGTTCTCCTTGAGCCGTCCACTCGTTGTAGTTCGGTACGAAACCCTTCTTGTAGAGGTGCTCTCCCACGAGATCTACCTCTCTGAATGGTATATTACGATAACTGACACAAGAACACTTTATGAGCCTTCCGTCCATGAAATAAGTTTGGCTACTGGCGTATCTCAAAAATTCTTTGACGCCCGCCTTGAAATCATCCGTCAAACCAATCTTGCTCTCATGTCGCCGATTGTACATTCATAAACGGTTAACTAAGTATCGACTCATTGTTCAAACCAATTCTGCACCATGTACCATATATTAGGTAATTACAAGTAAAAAATAATTTAGTACCTAATTGTAGTATCGGGTTAGTATCGGCCTATCGAAATAGTATCGGCCTATCGAATTGGAATTGGATATCCTTATATCATAATCGAATATCGGATATCGAAACTGGTATCATACCTTTCCTATGAGTATCGATATCGAAATCGATAATATCGAAATCGGGTTAGTATCAGTCTTATCGAAATCGGATTCAAAAACCCTAGCTACTACATTAACGAATTTCGGGTTAGCTATCGAAATCGGGTTAGTATCAGCCTTAATGAATTTTGAATAATTTATGAATACCAAAAACCCTAGCTACTATATTGTGTCCGTGTCCGTATCCGTGTCCGTGTCCACACCATTTCTATGAGTATCGATATCGAAGTCGGTAATATCGATCATTCCTATGAGTATCGATATTGAAATCGGTATCAGACTATTCATAGGAGTATCAATATCGAAATTGGTGATATCAAAATTGGAATAGTATTGGCCTTATCGAAATCGGATTCAATATCTTAATGTTCGTATCGGGTTAGTATCGGCCTATCGGAATAGTATCGGCCTATCGAATTGGAATTGGATATCCATATATTATAATCGAATATCGGATATCGAAACTGGTATCATACCATTCCTATGAGTATCGATATCGAAATCGATAATATCGAAATCGTATCAGCCTTATCGAAATCGGATTCAAAAACTATAGCTACTACATTAATGAATTTCGGGTTAGCTATCAAAATTGGGTTAGTATCGGCCTTAACGAATTTTGAATAATTTACGAATACCAAAAATCCTAGCTACTACATTGTGCCCGTGTTCGTATCCGTGTCCAAAATCCTAGCTACTATATTGTGTCATAATTTTCGTGTCCGAGAAGCATATCGTGTCCGTGTCAACAAAAATTATTAGAGGAAAAAAATTAGGTCATTACCTGAGGAGTGGGGGTTGCCCTGTCGCCGGAGAGAAGCTGAGGAGGGGGGGCGGACGGAGGGGGACAGAGGAGGGGGCGGCAAGGGAGGGAAAGGGGGGCAGAGGTAGAAGGGGGGCGAAGAGCGGAAAGGGGGACAGAGGGGGGGGTAGAGGGAGTCGAGGAGGGCGGAGATGGTGGCAGAGGGAGGGCGGAGAGGGGGGCACAGGGAGCGGGGGGCGGAGAGGGGGTCGAGGAGGGGGTCTGAGAGAGGGACGGAGGGGGGGCAAAGGGGGAGGGGGTCGTCGGAGAGGGGTCGGAGATGGGGGTCGGAGAGAGTGGCGGAGATGGGGGTCGCCGGAGAGGGGTTGCCGGAGATGAGCGAGGGAGTCGAGGGAGCGAGAGGAGGGAAGTTGGTGGGAAATTAAAATTTTGGGAACATTTTTAGAATGAGTATGGGGGGATACTTTTACAGAAGCTCAGCGACGGAAAATTTCGTCGCTGAGGCGTCGGAAGAAAACTAGCGACGGACCAGCGACGGATTCAGTGACGTCCAATTAAATTATTTTTTACATAAATTATCCGTCACAAGTCAGTCACAAGTACGTCGCTAATTAGCGATGGATTTACTGCCGTCGCTGACGTCCGTCGGTAATTAACAGTATTTTTGTAGTGATTTTAGAAAGTATATTTTATATATTTAGACATAATTTTAAGTAGTTCAAGTGTTGTTCTAAGCAGTTTTGAAATTGAATGAAATAGTAGGCACCACTGCCAATTTTCTTTGTCGATCGGTCAGTAATGGGTATCGGATAAGGATATGCCAAAGCGTATCGGTATCAGCTGTATCGGGTCGGTATTGGCCGATACTGTAAACTATGGATATGACACGAAATCTATAAATGGTTCTCTTCTCAATTTTTTTGATTAAAATTTACAAAGTGAAATTCCAACTTCTTGGTGTGTGAGGGTAAAGCTTGAACTATGACAAATACGCAAGTTGGCGTTCCAAAATTGCTTAATAGCGTTTAAGAACAAGATAACAAAATTTACAAGCAAAAGAACATGGAATTGAAGAAGAAGAGAAAAATAATTAATGGGGAGATGAATGCTAGTTCTGGCATGAGATCGTTACAAGAAGAATAAACCTTTTCACCAAGTTCTCTATAACTCAGTCGAGTGAAGAGTGCGTCCTAAAAAAAGGTATGATTAGAGATTTCTGTGGATTCCAAACCAAACAGAATGAAACTTAATTAGCTAAGAAATTTTGGCTTCCCCCATCTTTTGTGAAGATCCTCGAAAATAAAAAAGTGGCACTTGCAGCATGTTGTGTTGTAGTGCGTTTGCAGTATATATATGAGTTTCCAAAATATATTTGCATAAAATCGTTCTTGCCCCACACAAGTGAAGAGGATGACTTTCAGTGTTTGGATAGATAGTTTTTTTTATCCCCGCAAGTGATAATCTTTTTTTTTAATGTCAGGCATCTCTCTCTCAAAACATACACTCTCTCTTGCCACCATCCCCACCCCCACCACCACCACCACCACCACCACCACAACAACTGACTAGATTTGCTTACCGCCGACAACATGTGGGCCTTAAATTTGTGTCTAGATTCGCCTTCCTTGAAGTCGCCGGCCACAGCCGCCGTAGTCATTGTGGCACAACGATCCCTATGCGTTCTCTGGTGGGAAGCCCCTCCTCCCTCCTCCTCCTTCCCACCCCCTTCACCAGCTTCCTCCTTCCCACCGTCGTGGCACCTGATCGAGGCCAACGCCGCCTCGTTCTCCACAGTCTCCTCCTCCTTCCCCCTCCACTCCACGCCCTCCCTCTCTCAGACATCATTTCGATCTAGCTCACCTCCGATCTAGGTCGACACCGGTGGTCTATTGCCGACCGCAAGCTTATCATTGATCTCCGACTCCGGAGTACCTTGTCGATCTCCGGTTGAACTAGTTCCAGAGGGCCTGGAGCTTCGAAGAGCCGCTGCCGGCGTCGAAGCTGAAGGTGATGTTGGCCTTGGGAGCAGTAAAAACCTAGTTTCACCACACCTCCTTCACATTTTGGTTGAAGCTGAAAATAGAAAAAAAAAGTGGGAGGCAGAAACTGAGTTATGTAAGAAGTGCCACACTTGCCAACTCACTTTCTGCATCAAACCAAATATCAAAACTGTATCTTTCAACAACCAATTGGAATGGGAACTGCCACTTGCAACCAAGGTTGTGAAAAGCTCTATACGCTAGTCGGATGACACCCACCACCTAGTGCCTAGCCCACCTTGACAGTCGCCTAGGCATCCGCCTAGATCTAGGCGGTTCAAAAGTATATAAAAATTTCAATAACTTACTAAAAATTGTCGAAAAAATTCATCAAACCCCAAAACATGCATAGTCGGGTGTCGGAGGGTCTAGGCGAGCGCCTAGGCGGGCATCGGACAGACATCAGGCTCCTAGTGCCTAAGCGCCGCATAGACACCGCATAGGCGGCTGCCTATACCCCCTTTTAGAACAGAGCTTGCAGCGCAGTTCCCGCTATCTAAACTACCCCTAAGCTGAGGGGGGTTGTCAAGTACGAAGTCTTGTCAGACTTACGGGTGAGCACTATTCGATTTTGTACCGAGAATATGAACTGAATAAGTGATTTTGGTTCAGTTTGAAAAAAATTCCCTATGAGTTCTACATCTGGAAGATCTACGAATTCCTCCTGCTTATTCCAAAACTTTCCAAGGCCCGCCTCATGACATCCAGGTTGAAAGAGATAAATTGAACAAGTATGGTCATCCTCTATTGGGATGTACTATTAAACCAAAATTGGGATTATTTGCAAAAAACTACGGTAGGACGGTTTACTCAGTGTACTTCAGAGCACGATTTTCTGTTAGGTCCTTTACGGACGACGAAAGCCTCTTGGGTATACTCTTCGGTTTTGAAATACTAAAGTTTCTTATTCGATTTCTGTCTTTGTTTCGGTCCAAAACTGAAAAATTGAATAAGACTTATGTAACAATATAATTACTCTCAATTTTATGCATATTTTATGATTAAAACTATGTTTTTTTTTTGTATATTTTAGAAATAATAATTATATATATGTATTTTAATGTCCAACTTTGATAATTTAATAACTTGTCCAAATTTGGACAAAACTTTGAAATAAAACAAATATATGTATTTTTTTAATATAATTTAGTCACTATACTCATTAAACAATAAAAATAGAACAATCGAACAAATCGAGTAAACCGAAACAATTGATTGATTATGGATTATTTTTCGGTTATGACTAATTTTTGTTCGATTTTTTTTAAATTTTAGAAGTTCTTTATTCGGTTTAATTTGACTATATTTCGATTTAGTTGAAACCAAATAGACTGAACTCTCACCCCCTAGTCAGATTTATTCCTGGGCCGGCCATGCACACACCCCTTGTATAGTTAAAGCCCTCAAGACACTAACCTAGACCTTTTTTCTCGTTGTTGCATTTTCCCTTCATGTCGTTGGCATTCGTAGATAGACAATAGTGCCCCTGTATAGAGGAGTCCTAGTCGCGGTTGCCTGCAACCCGGGGCAGAACTGTATTAGGGGCTGGGTGGGCTCCAGCCCACCCCAAAAATTTATTTTCTTATATATATATATATATATATATATATATATATATATATATATATATATAATATTTTTTTATATAAGTCAGCTCACATCTATTCCATCTTAGCTCACTCTAACCCATCAGAGCTGGAATTTCTAGTTCCACCATTGCCTGCAACCATGCCGACGATGATAAGGAGAAGGTGCAACAACCTTTGAGGAAGGGATAGTGATTAGGATCAAGTAATTCTAGGATTAGGGAAGAAGATGAAATTAAGATTCGAAAATTTAGATTTTACATAAAGATATAAAAAAAAATTATGACACTTACAAATAGACTCAAAGAGCAAAAATTATGATTGCTTATTATATTTAAGTACAAAATAGAACTTTTTAATATATTTTAAGTGTATTAAACTTATAAATGATATTTGACAGGCTTTGTTGTTGTTGTCTAAATATTTATGGGACTATAGCCCAGGGCCGGCCCTGAGCAATTGGGGGTCCGAGACGAAACTTACAAAATGGGCCCTCATACATAATGTAAAAAAAAGTATAAATAAAACTAAAATTTGTTGTAGTCAAGATTTGAACCAAGGACTTATTAAATATAAGCCTAGCATTATAACCAGTAACCACTACACACTACAACAAAAAACCCTTTTAATGACGCTCGACACGGAGTTTTAATGACGGCTGATACATAAGCGTTATTAAGTTGAAAAATACCTTTTTTCTATGACGGTTTGGGCTAATTCTGGGCTTTTTATAACGTTTATAAAACAAAGCGTTATTAATAGTTTAGAGCGGTGGCAAACTTGTAATATTTTTTAACTTCAATTTTTGGCAAAATTCTTGCTGTAGCCCGCCTCTCCCCCAAAACATTCCGATCTTCTCCTTCTCCTCCTTTCTTCTCCCTCCTCTCCCCCAACTCCAAAACCCTAACCCTAGATCCAAAATCTTCGAGGAGGGCCTCATGCTCCTCGTCGCCCTCCAGGACAAGCTCGAGGCCGTCGCGTACGCGATCGACAAGAACGCGAAGGAGGAGCGTTAGGGTTCTGCTCGTCCTCTTCTCCGCGCTCTCCCTCTCCTTCCTCCGGCGTCGTCGATGTCGTGGGTCCGCAACCACCGTCGCTTCATCGGTTCCGGCGCCGACCTCGGATCCGAAGCTCTCATGGGTCAGTTCCTCTTCCTTACACCCTCCTCTCCTCTTCTTCTCCTTCCTTTCCCCCAACTCCAAAACCCTAACCCTAATTTTGAAGAAATTAAAAACCCTTTTATCTGTTGGAGTATACCTACTAATTATTCCAAAAGAGCGAGACCACAACATCTAAGAGCCGTACTTTCTGAAGACACCAATATGGACTCACGCCAAGAAGCATGCCTGCATGACCTGTACAGCTTCAAACTATAATCTAAAAAGGGGTTATATATATGTCCAGGAGGCAAATTGTAGTCTGACTATGAGCAGGGGTGGATCCAGCCCTAGGTCGAAGAGGAAAGGCCAACCCCCCTGAGTTCTCCATTATTTTATATGTAGTATTTTGGCAGCCATATATTTGATTCATTCTCAGAAAAATTCAACAGCTAGTTGCTCAATTGGTTAACTACTGAGGTTTATATTCAAGAGGTCTCGACTTCAAACCTATCAGCCACATTATGCATTTTTTTGAACTTTTTATTAATCAATTCTACCACATAATGAGTGACTAATTTCTTGTGTATGGTGTCCTTGAAATATAATTTAGTATATTTTGCTTTCCCTGGTAAAAGTTTCTGGATCCTTCACTGGCTATGGGTTATAATCTATCTGTGCCGAGAGCATAAACTTGCTCATGACAGATGATATGGGACTAAAGAGGGGTTATATATGTGTCCAGGAGGCAAAGTCTTAGAATGGGTTACAACTATGTCGAGAGCATGAGCAGGGGAAAACAGAACTTGCTCCTTGGAATCAATGTGGCTATGTAGGACTCGTTATATCATTGACATGGTTATGCAATAATGGTCAAATCCCCTATATCAGGATTCATGCTTCTCCAGAAATTCCTTCTTTTGAATGGAGGGCCATCAGATAACGATCTAAGGTTTCAATGTGTGCTAGCTTCTGGTTTCTGTGCCGTCACAAGTTACAGATATATGTTGCTTGTAGCTTCATGTGGAAGGGTGGCAGAGTGCAGGAGATGCGGCAGATGCCTAGATATTCCAGTTTCCATGGTAAGTCCTCGATTCCCCGGCATGTTCCTATTCTTTTGTGCCTTTATTGTTGGCATCAACCTGCTGGTTTATGTTTTTTTGGGTCCTGTATAGAACTATTTTTTCTCATTGTTCAGCCTTTCCTACTTCTGCTTGGATTTTGTAAGAATCTATTGAGCTTAATAAGATCATTCATATAGCCCACTTCATATATTATTTGTGCTCTTGCACATACATCGAGTTTTAGTTACTTCTTCCATGCATAAAATTGGTTTTTATTAGCTGCTTATCATGTCAATTATTGATTATTTTTTTTGTTCTTTCATTTTGAAGACGATGGAACTCAGCATGTATCTTGTCAATTAGTATGTAGATAGGTTTGTGGTTCTAATATGCATGGTTAATTTGATGGCTGTAGAGTATTTAGTTATATTATTCTTAGGGGGCATTTGGTATGGGAATTTTTTTTAGTTCCTGGGCAAATTTAGGATGGGAAAACTATTCTATGTTTGGTTTATTTTATAAAAATTTATTTTCGGGAATTGTAAATATCTGGGTAAACAATTTGACCACAACTATTAAGAATAAGTGGGTTTTTTCTTCCTTGCCCGGGTAAAATTTATTTTGTTGTTTTTTCCAGTCTTTTTATTTATTTGTTTCAGTTTTTTTGTTCCTTTTTCATTTTTTAAGAATTGTTTTTTGTTTTTTTGATTTTTGTCTCTCTTTTGTTCCCATTTTTGTCATTTTCAATTTTTTTAAGAATGACTTTTTTTCGGTTTTTTTTTCATCTTTTTTCAATTTTTGAGAATATTTTTGTTGTTTCTTTTCACCTTTAAAGCTTTTTCGTTTTTTTAAGAATGATTTGTTTTTGTTTTTTTTCATTTCTAAGATTTTTTTTTCTTTTTTGTTCTGTTTTTATGCTATTTTTATTTTTTTCAGTTTTTTTTAATCCTTTTTTCCCCGGAATATTTATATATTCACCAAAAATGGGAATATAATTTTCCAGGGAATTTAATTCCAGAAAAAAATGATTTCCAGAAATATAGAGTTCTCGGTTGTTTAGAATTCCGCATACCAACCGCCCGTACCTTGCTGTAGGTTTATTACATCGAGTTTCAGTTTAATTGATTAGCCTTCTAAATAGGTCTGAAACTTGCTTCACCTGTCCTTATTTCCTAATTATCTATCAGGAATCAAACAAATAGTGCATAAGTTTTAAACTTTTGTTGATAAAAAGTACAAAAATAATTGCCCATCAGATCTTCCAAACAAGATTCTCAGCAGGCAGGATACATGATAGCATGTTAGCTTTACCTTTTCTAAATAGCGCAGGACTGCATAGCAAGAAACTTCTACCTGTCTTATTACAAGTTGAAATGTTACAGGATAGTTGTAATACTAAATCAAATAGAAACAAGGCTAAGCACTTTTTACACTAAGGCCTCGTTTGGTTCGCGGAATGGAAGGGAAAGGAAATCATTCCTTGTCATTTCCTTTCTTTTGGAAAATTTTATTTTCCATTGATTTTCCTTTCCGATGTTTGGAAACACCAAGGAATTTGGAAAGGAAAGTGATTACTTCAATGTGGGAAAATGATTCCTTGTTTGGATGGATGGAATCACTTTCCTCCCTAATTTTCTTTCTGTTGGGAATTACTTTCCTTTTCTCCTCAATCCCTTTGGCACGCAAACATAGGAACGTAATCACTTTTCTTTTCCAACCCGAATATTCCGCGAACCAAACGCGGCCTAATAGTTGCATTACTCCTTCAGTTGTGGTTAACTTGTTTTTACATGGCAGTTTTGTTCCTGCAGTTCTACTATGCACTCTGAGCCAACCTTATGTATTTTGATCCTGCTATTTTTTACCATACTTTGGTCATTTTCTCGACGGTTTTTTCAATTTGCAGGTGCAGGTAACTTGTTTTTACATGGCATTTTCTGTAGTTCTACTATGCACTATGAGCCAACCTTATGTATTTTGATCCTACTATTTTTTTATCTTACTTTGGTCATTTTCTGGACTGTGTCTACAATTTGCAGGTGCAGTTAACTTGGTTTTACATGGCAGCTTTGCTCCTGCAGTTTTACTATGCACTCTGAGCCAACCGTGTTGTATTTTGATCAAACTAGCTTAGTTATCCTCTAATTCAAACTAAGTTTTTTTTAATCTTTTTCAGGGTTTTGCTACGTGATGCCGACAGTTTTGATGTGCTCAAAGTTGAAGCCAATGTACTAATAGTTTTGAGGGTCTACTTACTAGTAGTAGTTGTAAATATATGTATTTGAATGTCCTATTTTGAAAAAAATGTAATGAAGATGGTGATATATATTATGTATATATTTGTAATTGGATTAAATGGTACTCTATAACATTTAGATGTTTTCTTGTGAATATGGTCCAAAATGAATGTTTTGAAATTGAATTGAGCAACATTGAGCATTGTTCTATAATTTTTTGGAAAGTAATATATAAATATGCAGAATTGAGCGTTATAAATGTGCTGAATTGAGTCTATACAGATTATCTATTCATAACGCTTTCAAATTACGCTGAAAATAAGTGTAGCAGAAACTCATCATATTCATGACGGTTATTTTATGACGCTTTTAAAAAACATTTATAACACCCGTTTTCATGACGGTTGCTGTGGAAAAAAAAGCGTCATGGTACGTCATTAATGACGCTTTTTAGCCGTCATTAAAAGGGTTTTTTGTTGTAGTGACATCATAATACTTTCTATTAAAAAAAGACACATGATACATATTAGTTATATTATAGACAATTCTATGTTGGTGTCCCCTTTCGTCAGGGGGCCCTGCGCCGTCGTCCGGCCTGCCCTGGGCCAGGGCCGTCCCTGCTATAGCCAAATTCAAAATAATAATAACCTGGTTCGAACCATAGATCAAGAAATGCATTGAGAAAGCTATTACCAGAAGATCAACTAATTTATTTGTCAGTTTTTTAAAATATTTTTTTTATTATTCTAACAATCACTGTCAATTTGTCTCAAAATGGTCTTATTTTTATTTGTCTTGTTTGACTTCAGTTAACTCAACTACTTACATTTTTATCGATCTTTTTATTTGTTAATTTTTTTGAGAATATTTTATTTGTTAAATTGAATTACAAAAGTGGTATCCGAGAGAAAAATCCATGAAAATTTTGCTTGACCGACTGTTTTTCATTTACATGTTCAAGAGGGCTCACATTCAAACCCCACCCTAGCTTCCGATAATTTTTGGCCGGCCATGCCATTAACAATCAACTTCATGTACACTACCATTGATATTATTAATTCTTTATTTAATATGGTTGAGTCTAAACATTTCACAGAAAAATCAAGTACTGTATAAGTTAAATATCCGTACCATTTATGTATAACTGTATGTATATATAAAGAAGAAAAAAAATATTTTGACCGTCAAAGGAGTGACCACAGTTGTGTCCGTGTCGACGTGTACTCTCCAATTGTCCCACATGCATGCATGTTTCATATCCATATCCCAAAATTCTGGACACCACTTCCAATAGAAATCCGACACGTGGCCAGATTAGACTCACGGTCTAAAACTACGGTCAAAATAGCAGCTCCCATATATAAAATGTGAGAGACAGAGAAGGAGAGATGATGGGCTTGTGAGCAAGCACATGGTGTCCCCATGGGACGTCTTTTTCTCTGTATTGGCAACTGCAAGCAGCAACTCATTCCTCACGGGCTTTCAAGGTCATGTGGTCCAATTGCTTTCCTCCTCCTCCTTTCATCGCTGGCCATGGCCATCACCTCTTTTCAAGACTAGTCATACAGGAGAAAGAGAGAGAGAGAGAGAAGTTTCATTGACTTGCCAGTACCGCGGGGTTGGATTGTTCTATTCGGATGTAATTTTTGTTGCCCTTGATCTTTATTATAGACCGCTTCTAGGATATTATCGGCGACCCAATCTTTTGTAAGGTCATGCTAAGCCTGGATGTTGCGCTAGCAGAGGAGAGTTATCCAAGTACAAAGTTTTGTCAGACTTATCTTTGAGCCAACCATGCTCGTACGGTGTCGCTCTCGTAAGTTACATGTCACATATGTAGCTTGTGCATGCAGTGCTGGAGATGGAGATGGTCCACGCATGGAAAAGAATTTTGGAAACACTACTTTGCCCGTGGTCTCTGCCCGCCGGGCGTGACCGTGGGCTTCGTGTTCTAAATCCGTTGGCTCCTCCTATTTGCGTGGGATCCGTCCACCGGTAACCTACCAATAAAAAAGCGTCACGTAGACCGCGGATCAAAACTGCAGGCCAATAACGCGTTCCACGTAGCTTGTTCTCAAGAATTTCTTTCTTCACATATTTAACGGGAGGGAATTGTTGGTACGTACGTAGGGACAGAAATTTCGACAGTTCATCTGGATAATTGCACAATTATGAGCTCATCATTGTACAAATGATAGTATAGTAGTGTAGTATTATAAAGCCAGCCAGTTGTTTCATATATATAAAATATTAGATCAATGGCATGCTAGGTCTTATATTATTGCTTATTATACAGAGAGATTTACTTGGAGAAGTACTCAAAAAATATAATGACATCAAAAAATTTGGGCTTCACATCATAAAAAAAAAGGGTTTCATAATAATCTACTTATATGCTTTATATGTTATGTCCTATTGGAATTCTGATCTTTGCTTACCACAACTTCGATTGTGGCACATTCATCTTGACAATTAACAACTTTCTAAAAAGGTTTAGGCATAGGCCTTCATGCCCAAAATTCAATTTCTACCAGGTGTTTGGCTATTAATAGGGCCAAAATTTTGATAGTACATTATTTTGAAGTCTTTCTTTATCACTCATTCCAATTTCGGAACTACATTTTCCCCCTTTTTTGGGTGGAAGCCGCCTCACAAAAATGTTAGGCTTCATGGGCAACCTAGAACACATTTAGATGTTGTTGTTATTTTTATTAATGGACATTTTAAAGATATTTTTTAAGCATGAAAATAACTCGGTACACCATTAATTTTTTTTATTAATGGACATTTTAATGATAATTTATTATTTATTTTTTTTACAATGATTGAATTATTCAAAAAACCAGAATGGACTAATTAAATTATTGTTAGAAAAGAAGATTAAAAAGATGAAAATGGGAAGCATATTTGTTTTTGAGAAAGGTTTACTTGGGGATATATAACAACTTTCTTTGAACCCTTAAAATCCACACTTCATGTAGCGCCCCATCCCGATAGGCGGCGGACTATGTAATATGTTTGCGGCGAGTCAGACTCGGCCGAGAACCTACATGACTAGTCTGGTTCGATCGCTGAGTTTGGCTTACGATAATACTTTGTGGCATTGAATAAATCGATTTGGACGAATGTTACTAGAATCGATCAAACTAATAGAACTACTTCTGTTGGAATAAGTCCTAGATGCAGCAGGCTACGTCTCGGCGAGTGAGCTCTATATAAGAGTCCCTTCGACGAGACCAGGCTGCTATATGGTTTTCTTGAGTTTTTGCTGCTTGATTTTAATGAATGTGTTTTCGTATCGATTTCTGCATGCATTCATTCTATGAATTTCAAAACGTATGATTAAAGAAGGAATTCTAATAAAATGTTCGTACCATTGCAGGAGCTCGCGTAACTGAAGCTTGAACGTTGCGAAACGCGCCGACCCTTGGCATGATCGAATACTTAGTGGATGGTTCGGCCCCTTCTTTTCTACTCCTTCCCGCATATGAAATTATGTTTGCCTCAAATTTATTCAAATCGACAATGTCAAGTTAAATGCATGCCAAATCATAAGATCAAGACTCGGAATAACTGTATCAATTTAGAGTAATTTACTCTAAAAATATATGTTTCACATCGAAAAGAGAAAAGTTAAGCTTCTAGAAAAGAGAGAGACTATTTCATGGGCTGCAAAATAAAATGAAACGTCGGTTGCAACATATGGTGCCTCGGAGAATTTGGTGCCTACGGGACGTCAAATCAGATGTATGACTTTGGAAAAAATAAATTATTGCATGAGTTAGAAAAAATGATAATGCTGCTTAATACTGTCCACGCTATGCAATCTGTTTCATATGTTAAACTGTTCTCGCATTTGCATGATTTTGGAAAACTTATGCACAAGGGTTTTCTCGAAATAGTATCCGGGACATCGAAAATCGAATCGACCTAGAAGAAATTTGAGATTTCGTGCTTGACACGAGGCATTACGAGACCTCCAGCTAGGCTTGCAACCTAGTCTGGTAGGACGCATCGTAATGCCATGAAGAACAGTCCCTCGTGGTGATTAACACCGATGACTGCATATAAGATAGCATGCTCACCTATTGTCTTGTACATGTGGTAAGTATTATATCTATTTCATGCAGGGATTAGCACGGTCGTGGTAAGAATTGAGATAAAATACTATGATTTACTATTCAGAGAAGGCTATCAATATAAACTGAATTCATTTAGTTCTAAATAGAAAAAAAACTTCAATGCTTGCCTACATTAATAATCAGAGTCGCGATTTGGACGAGTGGGTTCGTCCCGCTCACTAGTGCATTTTCAAGTGTACTAATCTTCCAACCCCACAGGTGACGAGAACTCTGGAGTGCACGGTGCTAAGCCAAAGCTGAAGTTCGAAGAGGCGTTTTGAAGCTCTTTCTATTCTGAAGTATTTTAAAGCTAATTCATCGAAGGCTTTCAATGTATAAAAGGGTAAATGTATGGAACGACAAGTAGTAGTTCAGGCAGCTTGTCGAGTATTCTTTTTTGTTTCAATCAATATAGCCGCAACAACATATCCAATATACGACTTGCACTTCGTTGCAAGCTATCAATAAAAATTATATTTCTATCTTCCTAAAATGCATGTTCAATTCTCTGCAATTTGTGAAGTTTCAACTTGATTTCAAATGAATGTATCAAATATAATGTTCTTACATTGTACGAGTGCAACTCCAGGCTCGTATGACATCATATCCTAGCGAGAATAATAAATTCAGCATAATCGATGCGAGGATGAACGATTTGTCGAATCGGGACGTCACACTTCAAGTCAAATTATTTATTTAGGATTTGACCAAGTAAACATGAGATTTGACGTGGTTCACGTGGATGTTAAACATGTGCGAACAATCTTGGAACAACGACATTGAGTAGGTTCAAAATCTAATCCCCCATCTTAATTCTAGAATCCTATATTAGTTCCTATTCGTGGTCATATATCATCTTTGGCCATGTCTCGTGTGGAGGCAGGATTGGCCCATGGGTAAGTCTGACAAAATTTTAGACTTGGACACCCTCTTTTGCTTAGGTCAACCCTCCAAGGCCAATATGACCTCTAACAGGTCGGAGTCACAGGTGACTAACCCCCTCACCCGGCCCCCTTCTTCCGAACCAGTCTACAACAAGGATCAAAGGACAACTAAAATAGGCACCTCGGGCTGACGGTGTGTGGAGGGCCACCAATTGGTGCACACGTGACCCTCTATAGCCTACACGATCTTGCATGATCTCGAACAACAAAACAATAAAGTAATACAGTACTCCTAGATGTAACTGTTATAAACTAGAGATAGAGCAACAAGAGAAAATAGAAAAGAAAGTTGTGTATCATTTCATTCATCCAATATGGCCTTTATATAGGTTTACAATGGATTGACAAAGGTCATGAGTTATGAAATAAAAGGGCATGAGTTACATAAGTTATGAAACCAAAGGGCATGAGTTACATAAGTTATGGATGACTAAGAGTCATGGGACATCCATATTTACAACACTCCCCCTTGGATGTCCGATGTAATATGGGATATGTCTCGTTAAAACCTTGCCAAGAAAAACCCAATGGAATAAACTTGGACGAAGAAAAAAGAGTACATATTACACAAAATGTGTAAGCATGATAAACTGCCTCGATAAAACCTTGCCAAGAAAAATCTAATGGGATAAAAACTTGGTCAAAGCAAAAAAGTACAGTTTGAGAATTAGTGATCACGCTCCCCTGATGCTGGCAAGAGATCCTTTAGCTGACGCATCCCAATATTCTGAATCATCTTTCTGAATGTTGTGGTTGGTAATGCTTTAGTGAATAAATCTACAAAATTCTTGCTTGATTGTATCTGCCGAACGTCAATGTCACCATTCTTCTGTAGCTCGTGAACGTAGAAAAATTTAAGTGATATATGCTTCGTTCTGTCGCCTTTGATGTAGCTATTCCTGATTTGTGCAATACAAGCAACATTGTCTTCATACAATATTGTCCCAGTATTCTTTGTTAAAGATAATCTACATGATTTTCGGATATGCTGAGTCATCGTTCTTAACCATATGCACTCTCGACTTGCTTCATACAAGGCCATAATTTCTGAGTGATTAGAAGAAGTTGCTGCTAATATTTGTTTCACTAAGCGCCATGATATTGCAGCACCACTACAAGTAAACACATATCCACTCTGAGATTTTTCTTTATGTGGGTCAGATAGATAACCAGCATCAACATAACCCACAACTTGTGATTCTAAATTTTTGAGTAAAATAAGCCCATATCAGTTGTTCCACGAAGATAACGTAATATATGTTTAACACCATTCCAATGTCGTTTTGTTGGTGCTGAGCTATATCTTGCCAGTAAGTTTACTGAGAATGCTATATCATGTCTTGTACAATTTGCAAGATACATCAAAGTTCCAATAGTACTAAGATATGGTACTTTCGGACCTAATAATTCTTCATTATCCTCTGGAGGACGGAATGGATCTTTCTTTACATCTAAAGATCGAACAATCATGGGGCTACTCAGTGGATGAGATTTATCCATATAAAATCTTTTTAGGATTTTTTCTACATAGGTAGATTGATGGATAAAAAATTCATTTGATAAATACTCGATCTGTAGGCCGAGACAAAATTTTGTCTTTCCGAGATTTTTTATCTCAAATTCTTTCATTAGATAGTTAGCAGTTTCTGTGAGCTCTTCGGAAGTTCCGACAAGATTTAAGTCATCAACATAAACTGCAATAATTGAGAATCCATTTTTAGATCTCTTGATGAAGACACATAGGCAAATTGGATTGTTTATATATCCTTCTCTAACAAAGTACTCGCTAAGGCGATTACACCACATTCTTCCAGATTGTTTTAACCCGTATAGGGATCGTTGTAATTTGATTGAGTATAACCCATGAGATCTTTGGTTATTTGCTTCAGGCAATTTGAATCCTTCTGGGATCTTCATATAAATGTCATTATCCAATGACCCATAAAAATATGCGGTAACAACATCCATAAGCCGCATATCAAGTTTTTCTGTGACTGCTAAGCTGATCAAATATCGTAATGTGATTGCATCGATCACAGGGAAATATGTTTCATTATAATCGACTCCAGGTCGCTGTGAAAAACCTTGTGCAACAAGTCGTGCCTTGTATCTCACAATTTTATTTTTCTCGTTTCGTTTTCTTATAAATATCCATTTGTATCCAATAGGTTTTATACCTTCAGGAGTTTGGACTACTGGTCCAAATACTTTGCGATTTTCTAAGGATTTTAATTCAGCTTGTATCGCATCTTTCCATTTTGGCCAATCATTTCTATGTCGACATTGTTCAATAGATTTTGGTTCAGGATCCTCATTTACAATATCAAGTGCAACATTATAAGCAAAGATATTCTCTATAGTAATTTTCTTTCTATCCCAGCTTTCCCTTGTACTCATATAATTCAAAGAGATCTCTTCTAAAATATGTTCATTGTTATGTGCCTCTTCAGCAGTTACTTTAGACTGACCAGTCAAATTTTCTACAGCGCTTTCATGTTTCGAAACTATTTTCTCTTCGGGAGTAATAACTTGTACCTTTTTCTTTCGAGGGTTCTTATCTTTAGCGCTAATAGGGCATCCACGTTTTATGCACGGTTTTAATGTGCCATCATGTTGTCCTTTAGGAAGATATCAATTCGTGCGGGTACGTTTATAGCCGGTACATGAGATTTTGTCACTTTCTTAATATCAGTGAATGCATCTGGCAATTGATTTGCAATATTTTGCAAATGGATAATCCTTTTCACTTCTTGCTCACATCTACTTTTGCGTGGATCAATAAAAGATGATACATTCCATGTAATTTTACGCCGTTCTACAGGAAATGATATTTTATCTTCCCCTAACGGCGGGAAAATTGACTCATCAAAATGGCAATCAGCAAACCTTGCCTTAAATAAATCGTCCGTCAGGGGCTCAATGTATTTTATTATAGATGATGAGTCAAAACCAACATAAATTCCCAGATGCCTTTGTGGGCCCATCTTTGTTCTTTTAGGTGAAGAAATGGGGACATAAACTGCACAACTAAAAATTTTTAAGTGAGAGATATCAGGCTGCTGGCCAGAAATAATTTCTAATGGTGAATGATGATTAAATGAACTTGGTCGAATACGGAACAATGTAGCTGCATGTAGAATTGCATGTCCCCAAACAGAAGTGGATAAACTTGACCTTAAAAGTAAAGGTCTAGCAATCAATTATAATCTTTTAATAAAAGACTCTACAAGTCCATTTTGAGTATGGGCATGTGCAACTGAATGTTCAACGTTAATCCCAATTGACATGCAATAGTCATTAAATGCTTGAGATGTATATTCACCGGCATTATCGAGACGAATTGTCTTAATAGAATAATCAGAGAATTGAGCCCTTAAGTTTATAATATGAGCAAGAAGTTTGGCAAAAGCAACCGTTCTTGTTGACAATAAACATATATGTGACCATCTAGATGATGCATCTATCAAGACCATAAAGTAATAAAATGGACCACAAGGTGAGTCAATAGGTCCACAAATATCTCCTTATATTCTTTGTAAGAACATAGGTGACTCAAGATTAACTTTGATCAGAAATGGTCTTATAATTAATTTTTTTTGTGAACATGCAGCACACACACAATCACGAGGTAAAGAATCTTCTGGTTCTTTAAAGGATGTCCTCGTGAGTTTCTAACTTTCGATGCATCATAATAGATCCAGGGTGGCCAAGCCGATCATGCCAAAGCATAAAAAGTTTTGGATCATTGAACTTCTGGTTCATCGCAGTGTTAGATTCTATGGCACTTATTTTTGCATAATACAATCTTGATGAGAAAACTGAAAGTTTTTCTTTCACATGCTTCTGGCATGAATCATTGGATGTAATGCATAGATATTCCATATTTCCCTCATTCATAGTCTCGATATGGAAACCATTGAGACGTATATCTTTGAAACTTAGCAAATTTCTTTTTGACTTGCTTGAATACAAAGCATCTTTTACAAAAATATTTGTTCCACCCGGTAATATAATATTTGCTCTTCCAGAGCCCTCAATTAATTTTGTAGTACCAGAAATTGTACTAATATTTGCTTGTGCCAATTTTAAGTTCAAAAATATTTTCGATCTCGAAGAATAGTGTGCGTTGATCCACTATCAACCAAATATATATCTCCACCGTTAGAGTTGTTCACATCATCATTATTTTTGATATTTCTATAAACACAAATAACTTAAGTAAGAAACATTTAATTTATTGATAAAAACCAAAGGTTAAAACAAGCATAACAACGGATACTTAGAAACATGATAAAACAAACATAAAACTAGAACTAAACTGGAAAAGTTCAAATAATATCAAATTCAACTTAATCATTTTTGATATTTTCGTTGCCATCATTAGCATCATCACCCCAAAACTTAATTCCTCCACTTGGCTCGTTTAAGTAATCTTCAACATCCAAATGAGTGAATTCCATTGGATCATTTTTATCTTCAAGAATGTTGCTGAAATTTGCAATGTTTCTCTCTTTCTCTTTTCCTTTACTCTTGATAGATGTCTGGTAAAGGTCAATTAGGTGCTTTGGTGTACGACAGGTACGAGACCAATGCCCTTTTGCTCCACATCTGTAGCAAGCTTCTTCATAATTCTTCAGAGAATCAACTTTTGCACCCTTTTCTTTATCTTGTTTTCCGCCATTTTTGTTCCACTTCAAGTAATATGCCCAACCTTCTTGTTGAAGGGTTGATGGTCAGGACCACCATGGTTTTGAATTTTACTATGACTATAACCGCGACCACGACCGCGACCGCGATCGGGACCACGACCACGACCATGTCCTTGTCCATAGTTATTTGCATTCGCTTCAGGAAATGGCTGTGATCCAATAGGGTGGGAGTTGTGGTTTCTCATTAGGAGCTCATTATTTTGTTCGGCAACAAGAAGACATGAGATTAATTGAGAATATTTTTTAAATCCCTTTTCACGATACTGCTGCTGCATGAGCATGTTCGTGGCATGGAAAGCAGTTAATGTCTTTTTTAACATGTCTTCTTCAGTAACATTATCTCCACATAATCTCATTTTAGACACAATTTTGAACATTACAGAGTTATATTCGTTTGTCGATTTGAAGTCTTGCAACCTCAGGTGCATCCAATCATAGCGAGCTTTTTGGAGTATCACACTCTTTTGGTGATCATAACGTTCCTCTAAGTTTTTCCATAGAAATGATGGGTCTTTAACTCCAAGGTATTCGGATTTCAGCCCTTCATGGAGGTGATGTCGAATGAAAATAATTGCTTTTGCTTTGTCTTGTTCGCTTGCCTCATTTTTTTCTTTGATTGCATGTAAGGTTCTTTGCACTCAAATGAATTTCTGCCTCAAGAACCCAAGTTAGATAATTTCTACCGGAAATAACAAGAGCGCAGCAAACTCAAGCTTGGTGATGTTTGCCATTGTCTGAAATATATATATTTATTTAGAATATAGTACACGTGCTCAAATCTACAAGTTTAAGTTCTATCAATTAGGCTTCAAGCCTAACATATTATATTTTAGCTTCAAGCCATATAGTCATTATAGGTTTCAAGATGAAACTTCAGGTTGATCAAAGCACTAAGGTGTTTGCCATAAAGTCACAAAGTCTGAAATATAAAAAATCCTTTTTTTTAATTATAAACAAAAGATGGTAACAATATATTTCTTCCTTAGAGTTTAGACATGCTTAGAGTACTACAAAAGATCCGTATCTTTTGTCTTATTTAAATATGCTGCAACGAGATAAACAAAAGATGGTAACCATGATTGAACAAGATAAACAAAATATGTCGCATCCAATACTCCAGGAATTTTTTACTTAAATAGTCTAATGTGGAAAATGCTTTAGATTACTATTTTTTTTTGTGGTTCACAAAACAGTACTAAGTTAAAAATGAAGTATATTGAACAAGAGTAAGCAAAATGTGTAACATCCATATACTTAATGTAAAATTTTCTTTCTTAATTTTTACTTTAGTTATCCAAACCAGACTCTGGAGGGGTACCTTCTCTTCTTCCAGTTGAGACACCTATCAAACATCAATTAAATTATGCACTCATGTGTTAAATTGATCCCCTCGTGTAGACTAACTAACACAATGCAGTCTCATCCATACAACTGGGTGTCATGAATTTGTTTTTCTTCAGCTTAGGGATAAGAACCTCTTTGATTCTTGTGCCAGCCATATACTAACTCAATTGGTATATTTTATGGCTAATAAAATTCATAGGAAAATGAGATATTGATGAATCCTGGCCACTTAAATTTATGAGAAGTCCCAAGTTCCCTTTTTTTTCAAATAATATTTGGCCTAGTCCAAAATATTTAACAATATCCAAAATATTAAAAATAGCTATGATTCATCTAAGTATACTGGTTTTGTATACAAAATTATGCTACAACGACACATTATTAAACCAAATTACAATTATGGACACCAAAGGTCTGTATTTCCTTATTATTGGACAGAACAAATCAATTGTATACGACAAATTTTATTTCTAAAATAATATATTATTGCCTAAAGAATTTCTTGGAAATACGTTTGTAGTCAGGGCCGGTCCTTAATAATTGAAGGCCCTGTGCGAGTTTCAAAATATGGCCCTATATTTATTTATTCATATTTTTTAAATATATTATTATATATCTTTATCAAAATCTCTGGAGATATTCTCGATTATATGTTATAACTGAATCTATAGGTAGTTATTAAACAAAATAACTAAAGCTCAAATTATCTATATTCAAGCACATTACATAGTATAATAAAGATGTTTTAGATAGAAGACGTACTGACCGTTAAATTGTCTAAATCTGGCCTCAAATTTTTTTGTTGATGAAAACATATAATAAAATGAATAACCACACAATTTAGAGCCGCCAAGACCTGAGCAGGGCCAGTCCAGGGCACGGACGAGGCGGACGACCGTCATGGTCCCCCAAATTTGGAAGTTCCGTAATTTTACAATAGACTAGGTATATCAAAGAAAAAAAGATCCAATCTGGAAGCAAAAAAAAAAGCCAACGCTCCAATCAAAAAAAATATGATAGCTTGATTGATGATTTTGATATCTTAATTGATGATTTTGCTTGTAAAAATGCTAAAATAATTTATTTATGTGAGAAAAATGGCCCAAATTTTAGATTTTGTCATAGGTCCCATAAATCATAGGACAGGCTATGGACCTGAGTCACCTGATGCAAGACCAAGAGCTCCGGTCTTCAATATCATTATTTCTTAAATAAATACTAAGCACGCACATCCAAATTCTTAAATTATATATATATATATATATATATATATATATATATATATATATATATATATATATATATATATATATATATATATATATAGCAAATGACCTCTAGCCTAGTGGTTAAGAGAGATGCATGCGGCCCAAGTGGTCGGGAGTTCGAGCCTCAGTGGAGGCGAGTTCGCCATAAATAGTACCCTTGCTTCAAAAAAAAAATATATATATATATATAAACACACCGGTCAGAGGAATATCTTTAAGAAATCCTAATTTTTTGTATGATTATAAATATGAATTTTAGAGTCCCTAGGGAATAGGGATCTAAGAATTGGAGGTCTTGTAGGGATTGTAGAGTAGGAATTGAGGAAGAAATGAAATAACTTGAAATACAAAATTACAAAACTAACCCTAATATTTTTTTGAGGCCCCCAAAAATTGGAGGCCCTGTGCGGCCGCACTATTGGCACGGGCCCAGGGCCGACTCTGTTTGTAGTCAATTTTTTGTTTTGAATAAAGTTCAAAGCAGTTTGTGAGATTACATGGATCAACAAAGTATACGTGATTAAAACAAATCTAAGCTATATGAACAATTTTCTTTGATATTAGGTTTAATTATACAATATGAATCATGAAAAAAAAATTCAAGAATAGATTATATCACATGCACACCCGTGAACAACAAAAATATAATTTTTGATATTAGTTTTAGGATTTAGATCATAGCAAAAACTTCTTATCAAAAGAAAATTTATAATCTATGAACCTGATTGGATCTTCCTGATCTTTGATTTTCTCGGTGATGTCCTGAAACTCTTCTAGCAGTCGTGCTGATAACGTGTTATAAACTAGAGATAGAGCAACAAGAGAAAATGGAGAAGAAAGTTGTGTATCATTTCATTCATCAAATATGCCCTTTATATAGATTTACAATGGATTGCCAAAGGTCATGAGTTATGAAATAAAAGGGCATGAGTTACATAAGTTATGAAACCAAAGGGCATGAGTTACATAAGTTATGGATGACTAAGAGTCATGGGACATCCATATTTACAACAGTAACACTAGGACGTACGGAAAGTAGATATGTTGTTTCTACTATTCTATGTTAATTTTCACACCTATTTTTAGCATGTGACAATATTTACTTTTTATATCTTGTTGTAAATATGGATAAATTACCATTATTATTTGGTGGCTATAACTTATGCCTTTTGGTTATCCATAACCTATGGCTTTTAGCATTATTCTATTTAATTGTCATCATGATAGTAAGCTCATTTGTAAGCCTATATAAGAGGCTCTTGTCAAGTTGATCAACACAAGTGAATGAAGAAATAATTTCCTCCATCTCCTTCTCTTTGTTTTACAATACGTTATCAGCACCATTCTCTAAGGTGAGTTTAGTCTTGCATATATAGGTACATATTTTAGTAAACTTAAGGTGAGTTTAGTTTTTGCATACATAGATACATATTTTAGTAATCTTAAGTACCAATTGTTCTTTTAATATTTTATATGAGACAAACAAAGTTCCAATTCATGATGTATGTATCTACATATTCTTTATGCATGTTTCATTAGCTTTATATCTACTTGTTTTCTAGTGTATTATTATTATTATGCCTTTTTGGAAAATTATAACCCATGCACGTTCTAAAATTTTCAACTTCCTTTGGTTCACGGGAAGAAAGGAAAGGAATATACTTTTGTCTTTCATTTTTTTTAAAAAAAAAATAGAATTCAGTCACAAGATTCATAAAGAAGCCTTTTTATACAATGGATTCACGAATCAGATGCATAAATCAGAACAAACTCACATCCCGTAACAAATTGGTAGGGTTTTGATGAAGCCATGATAAATAGTCTATTTAGAAATTGCTCCCTCACTTTTTATCTTTTTCTTCCTTCCAGAAGCATTATTTGCTTTCATACACAAGTTTAATGGAGGATGTAGCAATACAACTTGTGGGATAAGGATGATGGATCTTTCTTTCATCGTTGCTAAATGCTATTGTCTGTAAACCCATTATTATTTTTGAACATTAAATTAGACTATATGAAATTGATATTTCCATTATTATTATTTTTACAAGGTACCAATTCACATTGTTGTATATGTGAACCGTATTATGAAAAAGTATCCAAAATACAAACATGAGGACCTAAAGATTATTATATAATGTTCACATTGTTGTATATGTGATAAATATATGACATAATATTTTTGATAGCTTTTAATCACATTGTGGCATATGTGAAAATTTGTAATATTGAAAGCACTTGTCAATTTTACTATTTAAATTAATTTATCTCTAATATAATTATTTCTGCTATATAGATGTCGAGTCTTGCAAAGATTGAATTCAAGGCTCTTGATGTAAGCGGAGACAATTACTTATCATGGCAATTGGATGCGAAGTTGCACTTGCAGTCCAACAAGCTTGATGGTACTATTAAGAAGGAAAATAAAGAATCTTCTGAAGCCAAGGCTAAGGCTTTGATTTTCCTACGACATCATATCCATGATGTTCTAAAGGCATAATATCTATGTGAGGATGATCCATTGAGTTTGTGGACATCTCTAATGGATAGATTTGACCATCAAAGGATGGTAATCCTTCCGATTGCTCAAAGTAAATGGTTGAACCTGAGATACCAAGACTATAAAACTGTTAAAGCATATAATTCTGCTCTGTTTAATATTGTTTCTCGCCTTAGGTTGTGCGGAGAAAAAGTAACAGAGGCTCAAATGCTTGAGAAAACCCTCTCCACTTTTCATGCAAGTAATGTGCTTTTGCAGGAACAATATCGTGAAAGACATTTCACAAAATATTCTGAACTGGTGACTTGTCTCCTTGTAGCAGAGGCAAATAGCAATGTTCTCATGAAAAACTACAACTCTAGACCAACTGGGTCAATGGCAATTCCTGAAGCAAATGCAAATTTTAGGGTTACCAGAGGTCGTGGTAGAGGACGTAGAAGAGGAAAAAGTTATGGCTGGAGGTATGGTCATGGTTATCAGCCTTATAACAAAGGCAAAAATAGTGGTTCACAAAAGACCAAATGGAACAAGTGGACAGCACCCTCTAACAAAGGGAATTCAAATCCTCAATATAAACCAATTAATGGTAGTACTGCTTGTCATAAATGTGGCAAAAATGGACATTGGTTTAAGTAATGTCGGACTAATCAACAAGAGGTTGACAAATTCAAAGAATCGAAGAAAATGGAAGCAAATATGACAGCATATTGGGATAATGACCAGCCACTTGACATCACTCAATTGAATTGTTCCGATTTTTTTGAGGATCAAAATGGGAATCAGATTACAAATGAACAGTTTGAAGAAATGCTGGCGAATCCACCTTCCTTTGAATGAGCACTCGGTCGACATATGTTTTACTTCAAGTATTATGAACTTTTTACATTTGAAGTCATGTTTTATGTTTTTAGTTACTATCATGGATTATCTAGGCCATGAGAGTTTGTTGAAGAATATGTCATTACTTTGTTATGTATTTGAAAGTTGCATCTCTATAATATGATGTTATCGTTTGGTATGCTTAATTACTTTTATTATATTTGTGTTAGTTGAGTATATGTTCATAATTTTTTTTTCATATTGAAGGTATGGATATACGAAGGGAGAAAAATGACTTGGATATGTGTTTGGTAGATAGTGCTACAACACATACGATTTTGAAGAATCAAAAGTTTTTTTCAAATTTAGTATTTGACATGCATAAAGTATCAACAATAGCTGGACCAGCCCATATAATTGAGGGCTTTGGAAGAGCACACATTATGTTACCTAATGGCACTCAAATCCATTTGCAAAATGCGTTATATTCAAGCAATTCCAAAAGAAATTTGCTAAGTTTCAAGGATATACGCAAAAATGGATATCATATTGAAACTCGAAATAACAACAATAAAGAGACACTATGTATCACATCTAATGTTGGGAGCAAAAAGCTCGCATTAGAAGAATTCTCTTGTCTCTCGGTGGGTTTGTATTACACCACCATTGGTATAATTGAATCACATATGAATGTGGCAAAACATAAAGTCAATGATCCTATCTTATGTACCATTTGGCATGACCGTTTAGGTCACCCGGGACAAACTATGTTCAAGAGGATCATTAATAATTCTTGCGGACACTTGTTGAAAAATCACGATCTTGGTTTACCAAAGAATCACCTATGTGTTCCATGTTCACAAGGAAAGTTTATAACTAGACCATCTTTCCTAAAAGTTAAGAATGAGTCTCCGAGTTTCTTGCAAAGAATACAAGGAGATATTTGTGGTCCTATTCATCCTGCTAGTGGTCCTTTTAGATATTTTATGGTACTCATAGATGCATCTACTAGGTGGTCACATGTTTGTTTATTGTCTACTAGAAATCTTGCATTTTCTCGTCTTTTGGCCCAAATTATTAAACTTAGATCTCAGTTTCCTGATAACTCGATTAAGTCAATTAGACTTGATAATGCCGCTGAATTTACCTCACAAGTATTTGATGATTATTGTACATCATTAGGGATTGAGGTAGAACATCCTGTTCCCTATGTGCACACACAAAATGGGTTAGCTGAGTCATTTATTAAACATCTCCAACTTATAGCTAGACCTCTACTAATGCAATCTAATCTGCCAATTGAGGCTTGGGGACATGCTATTTTACATGCTGTATCTCTAGCTAGATTTAGACCAACTGCCTACCATATTTTTTCACCCATACAACTTGTTAGTGGTAGACAACCCAATATTTCACATTTGAGAAAATTTGGATATGCAGTATATGTCCCAATTCCACCTCCCAAACGAACTAAAATGGGTCTCCAACGACGTTTGGGAATATACATTGGTTTTGAATCTTCCTCCATAATAAGGTATTTGGAACCAATGACTGGTGATGTCTTTACTGTAAGATTTGAAGATTGTCAATTTGATGAGAGAGTCTTCCCGCCGTTAGGGAGAGGTAAGCAACAAATTGTTCATACAGAACAATCCATTGCTAATGAACGACGTGAATTGACATGGAATACGCCTACTCTATCTCATCAAGATCCAAGAACTCCACAATGTGATTATGAGACAAGGAGAATGATACATTTGCAAGAAATTGCAAATCAATTACCTGATGCATTTAATGATGCCGCAAAGGTAACTAGATCTCATGTGCCAGCCAGAATTAATGTTCATGTTGAACAAAATCTAAACAAGGCGACAAATGAATCTACTACTACACGTCAAAAGCGTGGTAGACCTATATGTTCCAAGAATAGTGCTCCTAGAAAGAGGAGAGTAAATGAAACATCTTGTCCTGATAAAAGCCCGATAGTGGCTGGAGCTCCGAAAATAGATAATGAAGATGTGCATGTTTCCAAATTCACTGAAATGCCTATGGATGCCTCTAGAGAGGCACAAGTACCTGAAAATGAAAAGATCTCGATATTCCGTCATGTTCAGGTGAATTGTGGAATAGAAAAGCACTTGTCATCGATGACATATTTAGCTATGCAGTAGCTACTGAAATATCAAAGGACAACGATGATTGTGAAAATGAACCACGTAGTATAAATGAATGTCGACAAAGAAAAGATTGGCCAATGTGGAAAGATGCTATTCAAGCAGAATTAAAATCTTTAGAAAAACATGGTGTATTTGGACCTATAGTGGAAACACCAAAGGGCATAAATCCTGTTGGTTTTAAATGGGTGTTCGTGAGAAAACGAAATGAGAGAAACGAAGTTGAAAGATACAAAGTCCGACTTGTAGCACAAGGTTTCTCTCAAAGACCTGGAATTGATTATGTTGAGACATATTCTCCGGTTAAGGATGTTATTACTTTTAGATATCTAATTAGTCTCGCAGTTTCTGAAAATCTTGATATGAGACTTATGGATGTTGTAACTGCATATTTGTATGGAGACTTAGATACTGACATCTATATGAAAATTCCAGAAGGATTTACAATGCCAGAGAATAAGTCAAAGGGCATGTGCTCAATTAAACTTAGACGAGCATTATATGGATTGAAACAATCTGGAAGAATGTGGTATAATTGTAACGCCCCAGTCCCAAAATACGTAGGACTAGGAACGTAGACATGCCAGCTGTATTCCTACGAAGTATACTCCAATATATGAAAATCTCGTATAAATACATAAGCTGTGAAATGCAGTAGAAACCATAACAACTAATCTCATCCACAAAAATAGTAAAAGATATCATATAATGAGAATGAATGTCTTGATACAATATGTTGGGTGGAGACAAATCTACTACCAACAAGCAAGGAAAGAAATACATGGAAAATGAAATAAATTTGGCGAACGAAGCGAAGACGATCCAAGTGCAATCATCCTCGTAGAGAAGCAATGATCACGGCGAGAGCCAGGACACCTGCGACAAATAATAGCACACACCTGGCAAGACAACCAGGTCCTCAGAGGGACGTAACAAGATACATAATATCATGCCATAAACTGAATAAAGTTAGCTCAACAAAAAAGTATATGTGACTACACAAATAGAGGTTCTTAACCATTCTATGTGTTAATGCATTTTGAAGACAACGTTCCACACAAGGGCTCTCGAGGCTAGAAACACGGCACGTTAGCATTTCAACCAAGTCACTAGTGGCGTCTAGAGAAAAGTAAATGCACGGCCCATTAGCACTCGAACGAGAACTAAGGGGCGTCTAGAGGAAAATAAATGTACGGCCACTAGCTTCTTGAGTGAGTCACTAACGACAGCTAGAGGAAAGTAAATGCACGGCACATTTGTGTTTCAACCGAGGCACTAGTGGCATCTAGAGAAAAGTAAATAAATGCACGTCCACTAGTCTCTCGACTGAGTCACAAATGGCAGCTAGAGAAAAGTAAAGGTGTGAAAGCCTCTGCGCCTAATAACTGTCTTCACCCTCCCTATGCACTACTCGTGCTGAATCCACATCCCGACATTTCTAATAACTGCTAAGTCGCTAAGTCTTCTAGACAATCAAAACTATTTAGCAGTTATTGCCTATCGTACGGCATGTGCGCACCGATGGCCAGTCGATACGTACGTTCGAGATCTATATGAGACTCGTGACTCGTGATACACAAGTGTCGGGCCAATAAAATGCGACACAAACAAAGGTGGTCCCTTAACTCTAAGTCATATGCAACTAAAATATAATAATTTGCAAGTACAATTTATATTTTCTAGAATAAGTAAAAACATGCATAATATTGAGCAAGAAATTAAACAGTGAAGGCAAGGTGTCTTGCCTGGTAGGGCGCCTGGTGTGCCGCGATGATCAAGGTGGCATGATCTGCAACTTCGGTGCAACAACTATGCAAGGTGACCTCGGTCGGTGGCACGGACAGTTCCATTGGGTCCAGAAGGGTCAAGTTGTTTAGGATGGACATATGGTAGGACAGATTTGGCGAGAGGATAGGAAAATGGGATTAGTCATGGACCGCAAGATAATCGAAGGGAATTGTATAAATGATATACTAATTTAGAAAACAATTTATAATACTTTTGAAAATAGTTTTATTTAATTAAAATAATTTAATTAAATACTTAAAATCCAGAAATCCTTTTTAGGGCAAAAAAAACTCCAAGTTTTGTCAAAAGGATATTTTGGGCTGAAACCTATATTCTATAAATCAAAAATATTTAAAGTGTAACAAAATAATAAAATTATTTTAGGCTAAGACTCATATTTGTAAAAATAATGATATGCTTTTTATTTACTATCGTGAAATATTTAATAACCTTTTAAAACTATATTTTATATATATATATATATATATATATATATATATATATATATATATATATATATATATATATATATATAGCTCTTCAAAACTAATAATAGTGTTAACAACTCACACTAATAATATTAAGACCAAACTACTTATAATAATATCACAAATATGATAATAATCATTATTATTATTATACACCATGTGAAATATATATATATAAATAGTTTTCTAAGAACAACAAGAATCATTATAAAAATAACAACAACAATAATAATAATAATAATAATAATAATATTAATAATAATAATGATAATGATAATGATAATGAAAATTGTAATAATAATAATAACATCCGTCTATACTGCTCTATCTTCTCGAGAGAGACAGTCATTGAACTCTCAAAAAAGAACAAAAAAAAACCCAAAGCACATAAAAAGAAAACGACAGAGACTGGCAGTCTCTTTATTTCTCCTTTCTCGAGAAGTTAGGTCGGGGGTAAGAGAGGACGAGAGGGAGAGGGAGGAAGAGATCGGACGGGCACGTCGGCGGGAACACGGAGCGGCGCTGCCTCGTCGAGCCGGCGAGGAGGAGCTGGGAACGACCGGCGGTGGCCGATCTATGGCGGTGCGGGCTGGACGGATTCTCCGGCGCCAGATCCAGGCGGCGACGGTCGAGGGTTCGGTGGAGGCTGGACCCGGCCGTTCGCCGGCGGCTAAGGGCGGTTGCCGGAACGGATTGCGGAAAGGGTTTGCGGGAGGACGAGATCGGCGGAGCTCGGCCGGTTTTGGCGGCGGAGGCTGCTCGCGAGGGCGGATGGGGGTCCAGTTGGTCGGGGGTCACCGAGCGGTGGAGGGTTGGGGTTTGGGCGGCGCGGTGCTGTCCAGCCGCAGGTGGCGGAGAGGAGGTTGTGCACGGAGGGAGGAGTCGGCTAAGATGGCTGGGGTTTGGCGGAGATGGGCGCAGGCGGAGGAGAGATGGGGTTCCAGCGGCGGCTCGCTGCGAGGGTTCGTGATCGACGTGGAGGGTCGCCGGCGGCTCGCAGCGTACCAATGGCAGCGCTGGGCTGTTCGGGTGTCGACGACGGCGGGGTTCAGAAGGCTGCGAACGCGGTCAGGTTAGGTCGTCATCTTCCTTTCTCTATTTCTCTCTGAGTTCGGGGTTGGTTTTTGGTGTGGATGGGTTTTCTGGCCTGTTGCCGTGGTCCGGGTGGTGGTGTCGGTCATTGGTGAGTGTGGTGGTTGTTTTCGGGACAGGGGTGACGGAGGTTCTGGTTATTGGAAGTAGGTGGTGGTTGTGTTGACGGAGGTGTGTGAGTTCGCCGGCGTCGAACGTCGGTGATGGTGGCCAGGGAGGTGGTAATTGGTAGGCAAAATTTGGTGGCGGTGGTAGTGCTGTGGTGGTTGCGCTGGTGTGTGTTTGGATGGGGTTTGGCCGGGGCTGGTCGCGTTGTGCCACGGTGGTCAGGGAGGTGGAGAGTGGTGGAAAAGGCAAGGTATGGCCGTCCGGGAAATAGGGGTCGTCGGAGTTGAGGCTGTTGGTGATGGTTCGGGTGACGAGGAGGTGGCCGGGAACAGAGGCTGTGGTCAGAGGGTTAGGATTTAGGATTAGGGTTAGCTGTGTCGAGATCGTGTCCGACATGTGGACACGAAGAAGATGATTATGTAATTGTTATCGAAATAAAAATAGTGGAAGGGAAGGGGGTCACCGACACGATGCACGGGTTGGGAATTATTTGTGAAGAAAATAATGTGGATGAATAAAATATTGGAGGAGTACCTGCCTATTTATAGGATGTGGGAATTCCAAATTGGATAGGAACTAGGAATAGATTAAAACCCAAGTAGATAAATCATCTATTTAATTTAAAACCAAATCCAAATACAAATCTAATTCCAAATACAATTCAAATTTTAAATCAAATTAATTTCTCCTCGTTTTAAAATCAAATGGAATAACTCAAATTTCAAATATTTAACTATTTAAATAAATATATAAATTCAAATCAAGATTTAAATTGCCATAATAATTCCAAAATATGGCTTCCAAAAATACTATAATATTAATTTCGAAAATACCTTATTATTTATTTAAAAATAAGCTAATAATTAATTATGCAAGCATAATCATTTATACGAAAGTTTGCTTTTCTAACATACAATGAAATATAATTTATTATTTATAAATGTTAGAAAGAAAAGGCTTAAAATATCAAACTTAGAAATTTTGTAAAATGACAAAAATAATTATTATACATATCACTTCGAAATAGAAAACGTTCTTCTAAAAATATGTACGCTCGCACATATTCGCACTCGTCGAGCAAAAAAAACAAAATTTCGTGCACGACGTATAATACGACTACGTGGCGTATAATACAAAATTTTAAATCCATGCAAATTTAATAAATAAATAAAATAATAAAAAAATATAGTAGAAATTTAGGGGTTTTACATCCTACCCAACTTAAAAAAAATTTCGTCCTCGAAATTAAAATTTGTAGGGGGGGGGGGGGGTGAGAGGACACAAGGGGTAGATAGAAGGGTTCGAAGTTTATATGGTCGTAGTCTAGGTTGAAGAGGCGATTGCAATCACCCCTAAGTTCAAGTGGTTAAGAGTCAAGATTGTAGATTTAGGGTCGGGGAAAAGGTTGAGGAGTTTATGTTGAAGACATAACAATGTCGAGTGGTAATGGTCTTAATTGATAGGACGGCTAGAGGAATTTCAAGTACAAGTGCCTTCGTTCTTCAAAAATCGGTGAAGGCGAAAGCGATTTAAGGAGTTCAATGATGACATTATCAATTACGAATACGTGGTTCAAAGGCGTTCGTATAGATTTTAAAAGAATCGTCAAGGCAGTCGTGGATGGAATTTTAGAGGACAAGTTTAATTATGTTCCATCCACATAGAATAATAGACAAAGGCGAACCAAAGTGCACTCGGTTGATCAGACCATCATGCACCGGTTCTGATTAGACAATATGTTAGTGAGCGCGCTCAATAGCATAAGTCATGAACAAACTCGATAAATGGATGAGTTTGCAAAACTAGATTTTAGTAACAACATTAGTCAAGGTGGTAAAAACATAGACACGGGAGACTAAGATTGGTAGAAAGTAGAATTTGGTTCGAATTTCTAAAGGATATAAGTCATGTGATTGTCTTCATACAGTCGTCCTATAGTCTCCTAGTCTACGTCCTTGGTTGACTAGACGGGTTAGGTCCTCTAGATTCTAGGATCTAAATAATCTTGCTAATATAGGTCACTAGGTTAAAAGGGATTGCTAGTTCATAAGGTATTCTACCCAACTTAAAGAATTAAACTAATGGTGTTTTGGGACAACTAACTAGTAGGGTCATTCTCTAGCAAGCACGAAGGAAGGATAAGAATAGAGATGGAAGGAAGCAAGCAAGATGCATTTGATGAGTCAAACGGTAGATAAAATCGAGGAAAGAGGTCAAGTATGTGGATGAGATCCTAGACTTCTAATCCTATACGCAGGCTTGCTTGGTACGGTAAAGTAACCAAACAATTTATCTTGACCTGCATGGGCCACCAGAAAAACATGTAACGTCCCAGTCCCAAAATACGTAGGACTAGGAACGTAGACATGCCAGCTGTATTCCTACGAAGTATACTCCAATATATGGAAATCTCGTATGAATACATAAGCTGTGAAATGCAGTAGAAACCATAACAACTAATCTCATCCACAAAAATAGTAAAAGATATCATATAATGAGAATGAATGTCTTGATACAATATGTTGGGTGGAGACAAATCCACTACCAACAAGCAAGGAAAGAAATACATGGAGAATGAAATAAATTTGGCGAGCGAAGCGAAGACGATCCAAGTGCAATCATCCTCGTAGAGAAGCAATGATCACGGCGAGAGCTAGGACACCTGCGACAAATAATAGCACACACCTGGCAAGACAACCAGGTCCTCAGAGGGACGTAACAAGACACATAATATCATGCCATAAACTGAATAAAGTTAGCTCAACAGAAAAGTATATGTGACTACACAAATAAAGGTTCTTAACCATTCTATGTGTTAATGCATTTTGAAGACAACGTTCCACACAAGGGCTCTCGAGGCTAGAAACACGGCGCGTTAGCGTTTCAACCAAGTCACTAGTGGCGTCTAGAGAAAAGTAAATGCACGGCCCATTAGCACTCGAACGAGAACTAAGGGGCGTCTAGAGGAAAATAAATGCACGGCCACTAACTTCTTGAGTGAGTCACTAACGGCAGCTAGAGGAAAGTAAATGTACGGCACATTTGTGTTTCAACCGAGGCACTAGTGGCATCTAGAGAAAAGTAAATAAATGCACGTCCACTAGTCTCTCGACTGAGTCACAAATGGCAGCTAGAGAAAAGTAAAGGTGTGAAAGCCCCTGCGCCTAATAACTGTCTTCACCCTCCCCATGCACTACTCGTGCTGAATCCACATCACGACATTCCTAATAACTGCTAAGTCGCTAAGTCTTCTAGACAATCAAAACTATTTAGCAGTTATTGCCTATCGTACGGCATGTGCGCACCGATGGCCAGTCGATACGTACGTTCGAGATCTATATGAGACTCGTGACTCGTGATACACAAGTGTCGGGCCAATAAAATGCGACACAAACAAAGGTGGTCCCTTAACTCTAAGTCATATGCAACTAAAATATAATAATTTGCAAGTATAATTTATATTTTCTAGAATAAGTAAAAACATGCATAATATTGAGCAAGAAATTAAACAGTGAAGGCAAGGTGTCTTGCCTGGTAGGACGCCTGGTGTGCCGCGATGATCAAGGTGGCATGATTTGCAACTTCGGTGCAACAACTATGCAAGGTAACCTCGGTCGGTGGCACGGACAGTTCCATTGGGTCCAGAAGGGTCAAGTTGTTTAGGTTGGACATATGGTAGGACAGATTTGACGAGAGGATAGGAAAATGGGATTAGTCATGGACCGCAAGATAATCGAAGGGAATTGTATAAATGATATACTAATTTAGAAAACAATTTATAATACTTTTGAAAATAGTTTTATTTAATTAAAATAATTTAATTAAATACTTAAAATCCAGAAATCCTTTTTAGGGCAAAAAAAACTCCAAGTTTTGTCAAAAGGATATTTTGGGCTGAAACCTATATTCTATAAATCAAAAATATTTAAAGTGTAACAAAATAATAAAATTATTTTAGGCTAAGACTCATATTTGTAAAAATAATGATATGCTTTTTATTTACTATCATGAAATATTTAATAACCTTTTAAAACTATATTATATATATATATATATATAGCTCGTCAAACTAATAATAGTGTTAACAACTCACACTAATAATATTAAGACCAAACTACTTATAATAATGTCACAAATATGATAATAATCATTATTATTATTATACACCATGTGAAATATATATATATATATAAATATTTTTCTAAGAACAACAAGAATCATTATAAAAATAACAACAACAACAATAATAATAATAATAATAATAATAATAATAATAATAATAATAATAATAATGATAATGATAATGATAATAAAAATTGTAATAATAATAATAACATCCGTCTATACTGCTCTCTCTTCTCGAGAGAGACAGTCATTGAACTCTCAAAAAAGAACAAAAAAAAAAACCCAAAGCACATAAAAAGAAAACGACAGAGACTGGCAGTCTCTTTATTTCTCCTTTCTCGAGAAGTTAGGTCGGGGGTGAGAGAGGACGAGAGGGAGAAGGAGGAAGAGATCGGACGGGCACGTCGACGGGAACGTCGACGGGAACGCGGAGCGGCGCTGCCTCGTCGAGCCGGCGAGGAGGAGCTGGGAACGACCGGCGGTGGCCGATCTATGGCGGCGCGGGCTGGACGGATTCTCCGGTGCCAGATCCAGGCGGCGACGGTCGAGGGTTCGGTGGAGGCTGGACCCGGCCGTTCGCCGGCGGCTAAGGGCGGTTGCCGGAACGGATTGCGGAAAGGGTTTGCGGGAGGACGAGATCGGCGGAGCTCGGCCGGTTTTGGCGGCGGAGGCTGCGCGCGGGGGCGGATGGGGGTCCAGTTGGTCGGGGGTCACCGAGCGGTGGAGGGTTGGGGTTTGGGCGGCGCGGTGCTGTCCAGCCGCAGGTGGCGGAGAGGAGGTTGTGCACGGAGGAAGGAGTCGGCTAAGATGGCCGGGGTTTGGCGGAGATAGGCGCAGGCCGAGGAGAGATGGGGTTCCAGCGGCGGCTCACTGCGAGGGTTCGTGGTCGACGTGGAGGGTCGCCGGCGGCTCGCAGCGTACCAATGGCAGCACTGGGCTGTTCGGGTGTCGGCGACGGCGGGGTTCGGAAGGCTGCGAACGCGGTCAGGTTAGGTCGTCATCTTCCTTTCTCTATTTCTCTCTGAGTTCGGGGTTGGTTTTTGGTGTGGATGGGTTTTTCGGCCTGTTGCCGTGGTCCGGGTGGTGGTGTCGGTCGTTGGTGAGTGTGGTGGTTGTTTTCGGGATAGGGGTGACGGAGGTTCTGGTTATTGGAAGTAGGTGGTGGTTGTGTTGACGGAGGTGTGTGAGTTCGCCGGCGTCGAACGCCGGTGATGGTGGCCAGGGAGGTGGTAATTGGTGGGCAAAATTTGGTGGCGGTGGTAGTGCTGTGGTGGTTGCGCTGGTGTGTGTTTGGATGGGGTTTGGCCGGGGCTGGTCGCGTTGTGCCACGGTGGTCAGGGAGGCGGAGAGTGGTGGAAAAGGCAAGGTATGGCCGTCCGAGAAATAGGGGTCGTCGGAGTTGAGGCTGTTGGTGATGGTTCGGGTGACGAGGAGGTGGCCGGGAACAGAGGCTATGGTCAGAGGGTTAGGATTTAGGATTAGGGTTAGCTGTGTCGAGATCGTGTCCGACATGTGGACACGAAGAAGATGATTATGTAATTGTAATCGAAATAAAAATAGTGGAAGGGAAGGGGGTCACCGACACGATGCACGGGTTGGGAATTATTTGTGGAGAAAATAATGTGGATGAATAAAATATTGGAGGAGTACCTGCCTATTTATAGGATGTGGGAATTCCCAATTGGATAGGAACTAGGAATAGATTAAAACCCAAGTAGATAAATCATCTATTTAATTTAAAACCAAATCCAAATACAAATCTAATTCCAAATACAATTCAAATTTTAAATCAAATTAATTTCTCCTAGTTTTAAAATCAAATGGAATAACTAAAATTTCAAATATTTAACTATTTAAATAAATATATAAATTCAAATCAAGATTTAAATTGCCATAATAATTCCAAAATATGGCTTCCAAAAATACTATAATATTAATTTCGAAAATACCTTATTATTTATTTAAAAATAAGCTAATAATTATTTATGCAAGCATAATCATTTATACGAAAGTTTGCTTTTCTAACATACAATGAAATATAATTTATTATTTATAAATGTTAGAAAGAAAAGGCTTAAAATATCAAACTTAGAAATTTTGTAAAATGACAAAAATAATTATTATACATATCACTTCGAAATAGAAAACGTTCTTCTAAAAATATGTACGCTCGCACATATTCGCACTCGTCGAACAAATTTCGAAAACAAAATTTCGTGCACGACGTATAATACGACTACGTGGCGTATAATACAAAATTTTAAATCCATGCAAATTTAATAAATAAATACAATAATAAAAATATATAGTAGAAATTTAGGGGTTTTACAATAATCGTCTTAGTATATATTTGACTAAGGAAGGATATAAAAATAGTCAAATTTGCCCATGTGTCTTCATTAAGAAATCTGAGAATGGATTTTCGATAGTAGCAGTATACGTGGATGATATAAACCTGATCGGATCTCCTGCAGAATTAGAGAAAACTGCAAACTATTTGAAAAAAGAATTTGAAATGAAAGACTTGGAAAAGACAAAACTTTGTCTTGGTTTGCAAATAGAACGAAGTCCTAATGGAATATTAGTGCATCATTCCCGATATATCGAAAGAATTTTGAAACGATTCAGAATGGACAAAGCACATCCACTTAGTATACCTATGGTTGTACGGAGTCTGGGTTTGGATAAAGATCCATTTCGACCAAAAGGAGAAGTTGAAAAAGTTCTTGGTCCTGAAGTGCCATATTTAAGTGCTATTGAAGCACTACTATATCTAGCACAATGCATAAGACCAGACATTGCTTTCTCTGTTAATTTATTATCTAGATATAGTTCTGCACCTACACTTAGACATTGGAATGGAGTTAAACACATAATAAGATATCTTCGTGGAACAACTGACATGGGATTATTTTATTCCTGTAATTCCACTAATAACTCTCATCTAGTTGGTTATGCAGATTCTGGTTATCTTTCTGACCCTCATAAGGGTTGTTCCCAAACAGATTATGTGTTTATTAATAATCATGCAGCGATATCTTGGCGATCAACAAAACAAGGTTCAGTGGCTACTTCCTCTAACCAAGCAGAATTAATTGCATTACATAAAGCAACAAGAGAGTGTGTGGTTGCGAACGATCATTCATCATATAAGGGTAAATTGTCAACTACCCACAGTTACAGATAAGCCTACAACAATATTCGAAGACAATGCAGCTTGCATTGCACAAGTCCGAGAGGGATTCATCAAAGGAGATCGAACGAAGCACCTTCCACCAAAATTGTTTTATGCACATGAGCTCCAAAGGACGAAAGAGATCGAAGTTAAGCAAGTAAGATCAAGTAAAAACTTAGCCGATTTGTTCACCAAGGCACTTCCAAAGTCCACATTTCAGAAGTTGGTACACGGAATAGGCATGTGACGACTTAATCATCAGACAAATTAGCTGTTTCAGATCCATTGTATCGAGGGGGAGTATAAATTGTACATAATACTTTTGTTTTGCGTGTTGTACTCTTTTTTCTTAACTAAGATATTTCCCACTGGGTTTTTTTTTCTTAGTAAGGTTTTAATGAGGCAACAAAAGCGCATATATCACCAACTAATTAATGGTGTATATCCAAGGGGGAGTGTTGTAAATATGGATAAATTACCATTATTATTTGGTGGCTATAACTTATGCCTTTTGGTTATCCATAACCTATGGCTTTTAGCATTATTCTATTTAATTGTCATCATGATAGTAAGCTCATTTGTAAGCCTATATAAGAGGCTCTTGTCAAGTTGATCAACACAAGTGAATGAAGAAATAATTTCCTCCATCTCCTTCTCTTTGTTTTACAATATATCTATAATTATTGAAGCTCAAGACAGATACCCCAAATAATGGGACAACAGTTCTGCTCGCGGATGCATGTCCCCATGCAAACACATGGGTCTTTAACAAAGACGTTTACACTATGTTTGGGAACATAGGAGGGAAGGGAGAGGAAAATTTGAGAGGAAGAAATATGGAGGGAGAGGAAAGTTAACTTTACCTCTCCTTGTTTGGATGACCAAAAAATTGGGAGAGAAAAAGTGAAAAAATTAACTTTTTGTTTGTTTGTGGGACATAGATAAAATTACTGATTTGTCCTTAACTTGCTCATGATTTTTAAAATAATCAATTGATAGGAGTTAAACTCATCCGTTAGTTTATTTATGAGGTGTTTCATAACTTGAGTTGTAGATTAACTAATCCACTAATATATATGAAGTTAACTAATAAATAAATCTATGAGACACCTCATAAACAAAAAAAAATTCTAAATTTAATATATGCAAAGTTATTTGCCTAATCTTGTTAAAGGAAAAATCTATTACTTCCCAAAAAAGATAAAGGAAAAAAAAAAATCTATTTCCTTAATCTTGATAGAACTGAATTTAACATATATTGCAAGTAATATTTAACCTACATGTATATCTATAACAAACTACCGGAAGAAAATTTAACAAACTTCACAGAAATTTAACCTACATGTATATCTATAACAAACTAACAGAAAGAAAATTTAACAAACTACACAGAAATTTAACATATATAAATTTAACCTACGTGTATATCTATAACAAACTACCGGAAGAAAATTTAACAAACTACACAGAATTAACATACGTAAATTTAAACTTCATGTATATCTATAACAAACTAAACAGAAATTCGTATATTATATAGAGACTTATTTGTTTAATCATGATAGGGAAAAAATTTAAAATCAACAAAATTTAAAATAGAACAAAATAAAAGAGAGAAGATAGTTTGATTACCTGATATGTAGCAATCCCAACCGATAAATTTTTTGTGATATGTAAGCTGATAGGAGAGAAATATATAGAGTACGCGAAAAAAAAATGAACGGACAACCCAGAAAAAGAAAGAGAATTGATTGAGGGATAATTTGGTAAATATTATCCAATTTCCTCAATCACGTACATTTTTTTTTTCTCGGTTTTGGAAGAAATTTTTTTTTTTGAGAGGCCTACCAAATTTTTTTTTCTCCAGCTTTCCTTCCTCCTATTTCTTTCGCCCTTTCCAAACAACTTTTTTTTCCCATCCAAACAACTTAATTTCTTAATTTCTTTTCCCTCAAAATTTCCCCTTTTTTTTATTTCTCCTCCTTCCCAAACATAGTGTTAAACTCCCATTTGGTCCGTGCGCGTACCGGCTCCCTGTCCAATCAAGTGCATGCACCATATAGGAGTCGGCAAACAAAGAACTTTTAACTATAGATGCAAGTAAAGATCAAGCATATCGACTTAGAAAGTTTTTTCCAAAACAAAAAAAATGGAATCAGGTTATTAATTTGTGTACTTGCTGTAAGAAAAGAACTTGGATTAATTCTTTGATGCAACTTAGACATTTCTATTTGACATTTAAATAAAATAAAATCATCTACTATCCCATATATATGAAGTAACTTGTTGATCTTCCCAAATCTTGGAGCTAAATGACTAATCGCATTCTACTTAAAGACTACATTATTTATGTATAACCCAAGTAGTTAATATAAATCAATGTTACTAAAACCAGACCGGCAGTTCAACCGGGTCCAACCGGAATAGTGAATGTTTTCGATTCGATTCAAATTGAACATATATTTTTTAAGAACGACCGGTTTTAGAAAAACAAAAAAAATGGATCCAACTGTCAAGTCATATGAACGGCGGTAGGTGTGAACCGAACCGGTTCAATTCATTAATTCATATTAACCCATGCATTTACGGTCAATTAATAAAAAAAAGAAGCTAAGTGTGTCTAATAAATTTATTGAATATTTAATAAATGTGTTTTCTGGACAACTCAAAAGCCATATTAAATGAATATGTTCATTATTTTTTTCCTAATCTACAACCATAGTAAGAATTGGATGGAGGGATTCATGTTGGGAATACAGTGTGACACAAACCGGAGTTATCCCATGAGGTGCAATATTGAATTAGGCTTATATGTATTAAAAGAGAATTCTCCTGTAAGGCCTGAACAAATTTTAATTATCTATACCTCATGATCCTACTTCCTAGCCGATATGGGACTAAGTTATCAACTCCATTGTCACCCCTTTTTGAGCGCTCCATCGAAAACAAGATACAATCCAACAATCTCCACCTTAGCTCGTTTCCGCTAGCCGAATATAACCTTAGCACCCTTGTTACATTTGTCCGTTCCCGCTAGCCGAACAACCATTGCACCACTGCTATCTTTTGTTTGTTTCCGTCAGCCGAAAACCTTAGCACTCATGCAACCTTTATTCGTTTCAGCCAGTCGAGCACCCAGGAGATCCAACATATTATCATCTCGAACCGTTTCGACTATAGAACCAAACCGACACGTTCATCAACACCATCATTGTGTGCCAACCAAAATGCCTTGCTCCACAAAGCCAATCCATGTACTTTCTTATGCTCCCAACTCCACCTTGAGAAGAGAGCACATATATCCTCTTCATCCACACCACCATTGTGTGCCAACCACAATGTCTTGCTCCACCATGAGCTTGTCAAATCCACTTTTAAAGCTAATCTGTGTAGTTGCATGTCCGTATATCCGTGTATGTACATTAACGTTCAGTACCATCAGTATCGAACCAATTAAAGCCACGTGGAAAGTGAATTTTTCAATAGTTTTTTACCGTTAAGAAATTTATTTTTCCAACACCGTTAGTAAAATAAATTTGCCAACGGTTTTTACCGTTAGGAACATTCCCCACGCAATACTACTAACGGTAAAAAAGTGTTAGAATTTTTTTTCGTAACGCTTATAGTCGATAGGAAATGACTGTTTTGGTGTAGTACAAAAACTCGTGCTGTAACATTGGGCTATGATACCACTTGTTGGGAATGCGGTGTAACCAAAACCGGAGTTGGCACATATGCCTTAAAAAGAATTCTCCTGTAAGGCCTGAACCAATTATAATTATCTACACCTCGTGATCCCACCAGCTACCCGATGTAGGACTAAATTACCTATTCCATGGTCAAACCATTTTTGAGCGCTCCACCGAAAACGAAATACAATACAACAATTCAAATAAAAGAGTATTGAATATTTAATTTCCTAAGAGACTGTGGTCAATAATATTTATAAGCAGCCATGCATGACCTTCTGCATGTAAACTTTGGCCGAGTAAATGTGTTTATAGCCAGACACTTTACATTTCAAGAAATGCTAAGTATTTTTTTTCGTATTAATAGAAAAACTACAAAAAACCGGTTTATCGGTTCCACCATGGTCCAACCACAGTCCGACTTGATTGATAAAATTTTGGTTCGGTTCGATTCTCGGTCTGGTTTTTAAAACATTGATATAAATAGCTTGCATGTCATATATTTTCAAATTCTTTTACGAAAAAGATATTTGGTACGCGCACGTGCACAAACGATACACGCATGCAGTCTAAAAAGGAGGAGGAGGAGTCCCGTCTCCCCTCCTGCTCTGCCGCCGCCTCCTATATCTCCTCCTCCGTTGACATCTCTCCCTTACCGCTCTGCCCTTCCCCATCGGCCGTTCCCTCCATCGGGTGCGTGCATCGTGCGGTGCATACTGCGCGTCCTAAATAGCACGGTTGTTCTTTTAGACCATCTCCAATGGGGGTTTCTATCTTTCCTATTTCCATGGAAGAAATCCATTTTAGAAAAAATTTCTCCCAATGGTGATTTCTATTACCATTTCTAGGGCTGGGCATACGGATTCAGGATCCGCGGTTCCAACCCGAACCGATCCGTAAAACACCCAAACAAGCCGGGTCTAAAATTTTAAAACTGAAACGGGGCGGGGCGGGGCGGGTCCTGTGATAATCACGGTCCGGGGCGGGTCACAATTTGAAAATCCACGGGGCCCCGGCCCGGCCCGTTTGGAGGGGTATTATGGTAAATTATCAAATATAACAATCTAAGTATATTTCATATATACTAAAAGTTAGGGCTCAGAGTCTCAGACTCAGTCTTCACTCTTCAGAGCCGATTAATAACTTCTCCCCTCTCTATCCCTAATTTCCTACATCATCCCGCCGGCCCTAAAAAAAACGAAGGAGACTTCGTCTTCCTGGACGGCGACGGCGTTGTACCGGCGGACGACTTCCAGCTCTCTCTCTCGTCTTCCTCGACGCACGGCACCGACTCTCCTCTCGATTCTCGTGACCTCGTTTTCCTCGACGGCGTGGAACCGGCTCCACTTCGACTCCTCGACGGCGCCCGACCACTTCCTGCCTCCATCTCCGGCATCCTCCATCTCCGACGAAGGTATGATTCAAACTTTGCAGTTAATATGATGTAATTTTATATATTTGATTTTTTTTTGACAAATCTTGACAAATTTAAGGTCAGTTCCTGCTTCAAGGCTCATAGCCTTCATTGATTTAGGTTGTAGCAAAATTTTGACAAACTTTGTCAGATTACAAAATTTTGACAAATTAAAAAAAAAGCATGACAAATTTTTGACAAAATTTGACATATTGTAGTTGGTACTTGGTAGGAATGACTATATGATTTAAATTTGTACGGTGGATTATATATTCATATGTGCAGCAATTCATTCAAGTTCCTGGTTCATTGATTTATCATTTAGTTTTCCAACATTCAAATTTGTAGTAAATCTTTATACTTGTTGTGTTGTGTTATTTAAACTAGAGAGAGAATTGAGTCTCTATTTAACATTTTTGTATACTTTGTGATTCTTAAATCTTTTTTTCAGGAAAATAAAAGGAAGGGGTTGAACTGTTGAAGAGTGGATGTTTTATTTATCCCTGATTTCAGAACAAGAGTTGTCCCTTATCATTTGTATTCATTGTGGAACACAAGGTTATTCATTTTTACTATTTCCATTCATTTATATGGTGACCTGGCCTTTGGTTTATGATATGTATTCTGACAATCTGACTTGTGCTCTGCCTTTTAGTATTATGGACAAAACTATTGCGGGAGCATCAAGAGCAGCGTCTTCTTCTACTGGCACTTCACCTGTCCAGGACAATCTCAGTATGGATCCCAGTTCCGGTGCTGCACAGGGTCCTCCTCCTTCCTCTTCCAAAAGAAGAAAACAAGCAACTTCAGCAACACCCGAGATACAAAAAGAAGCTGCAGAGAGAAGTTGGGTGTGGGCTCATATGAGCAAATGCATTATCAAAGAAACAAAAGAAGTAGAAAAGGATGGAAAGAAGGAGGTGGTGGAGGTAAGTATATTGAAGGCTAAGTGTAATTACTGTGGGCAAATGTTTGCTTGTGATACTAGGGCAGGTGGCACTAGTACCTACAGTAAACACATTCTTAAAGTGTGTAAGAAGTACAAGCCTACTGAAGACTTGCAACAAAAGGGGCTTGGAATTAGTGTTGGAGGTGATGCTGATGTTAGAAACTTGCTTACTTGTAAAGGGTGGAGCCAAGAAGCAAGTGTCAAAGCTATTGCGGAATTCATAGTGATTGATGAGCAACCATTTAGCATTGTAGAAAAGGATGGGTTTAAGCAGATGATGAGTGTAGTGCAACCTAGGTTATGTGTTCCCTCTCGAAGGACTATTGTTAGGGAATTGTGGAAGATGTACGATGACATGAAAGAGGGTTTGAAGAAGGATATAGGTAAGTATAGGGTGAGTTTGACCACCGATACATGGTCAAGTGTGCAAAATATCAATTATATGGTCTTGACGGCTCACTTTGTAGATGATGATTGGAAGATGCACAAGAGGATTCTCAATTTTTGTCCAATTCCAAGTCATCAAGGCAAAAAAATTGGTAAGTTGATTGAGCAGTGCTTAATTGAGTGGAAAATTGAGAAGATTATGTGTATCTCGGTTGACAATGCTTCGGCTAACAAGGTTGCAATAAAATGGCTTGTTGCAAAGCTAAAGAAATGGCTTAACTCACCCCTTATCATGGAGGGGAAGTATGTGCATGTGAGGTGTTTAGCTCACATCATAAACTTGATAGTGAAAGATGGGTTGAAGAGGTTGGATCGGAGTGTGGTTGCAATTAGGAAAGCTGTGAAGTTTGTGAAATCAAGTCCGTCGAGGTTAGCATATTTTAAAAGATGCATTGAAGTCGAGAAATTAGATCAAAAGGGTCTTGTTGTTATAGATGTGGCTACGAGGTGGAATAGCACATACTTGATGTTGGAGTCCGTTTTGAAGTATCAAAAGGCATTCGATAGAATGTGTGAAGATGAAGACAATGCATATTTGGGTTATTTCAACGAAAATGATGAAGTGTGTGTTAGTGAAGATGATGCAACATTGGAATCTTCTACTAAAATGAGGGTTGGGCCGCCGAATGAGAAGGATTGGGAGAGTGCAAATGTGTTTTGCAATTTTTTGAAGGTGTTCTACTTAGTGACGATAAAGGTGAGTGCTAGCAAGTATCCTACATCTCACACGGCAGTCCACGATGTCATTGCTGTAGAATCTGAGATCCATAATCTCTTTATGCCCGAGTATAACCAAGCTGGATTTAGTGGGGAGGCTGTGCTTACAGACATGGCAGTCAGCATGAGAGCAAAGTATAAAAAATATTTTGGTTCCATTGGAACGATGAACCAACTGTTTATAGTGTCACTTGTTCTAGACCCAAGGTTCAAGTTGAGACACTATTTGCACTTGTGTAAGAAGAAAATGGGATATACTGATGAAGAGGCTGAAGTACAAGCTAATCGTTTGAAGACACTGATGAAGGAATTGTGTGATGCATATGCAACAATTCGTGATGGTTCTCAAGGGCGTGGCAAGGGTACACAGGTAGCATTATTATTTATTTATTTATTAATATATGCTGTTTACTGAAATCTCACTATTTCAGTGCACTGCATATACAAGGCTTACTGTGCTTTAGTGCACTGCATATACAAGGCTTACTGGCTTAGACTGAATGTTTAGATTTCATTATTTCAGATTTCACTATTTTAGATTTCATTAAGTGCACTGCATATACAAATACAAGGCTTACTGAAATCTCACTATTTCAGATTTCATTCAGTGCACTATTTCAGATTTCATTCAGTGCACTATTTCAGATTTCATTTCAGATTTCATTCAGTGCATATGCAACAATTCTTCATTCAGTGCACTGCATATACAAGGCTTAGACTGAATGTTTAAATAGTCTTCATTCAGTTCCCTGTGCAGTCTTCATTAAGGCTTCAACAAGTTACAAATGATTGTTTTAGTTACAAATAATTGTAACTGAATAATGGTGAATGGCAATGCTGAATTCTTCTGAACACTTAGACTGAATGCTGAATTGTTTCAGACTTTCAGTTACAAATAATTGTAGTGCCTAATGGTGGTGGATGCACTAGTTTATAATTTTCTTATCAAGGATTGTTGCATAATTTGCTATGCAGTCTTCATGTGATTCGATGAGTGAAAATAACTCCTCATTTGGAAGACTTGCACACCCTACATTCTCGACAGAAACTCCGGTGATATTTGATGAGATGATGATGGATTGGGAGAAGGAACTAGAAGCAACTCATGATGTTGTGCTTTCACATGAGGTGGATAGTTACCTCATGGACAGGCTAGAGCCAAATAACAAGAATGATTGGTTTGACATTTTAAAGTGGTGGAAGGTAAAAGGTAAGAGTTCATACCCAACGCTTGCTTTGGTAGCCAAAGATGTGTTGGCTATTCAAGTATCGACGGTTGCTAGTGAGAGTGCTTTTAGCACTAGCGGGAGGGTCATTGATCCATTTAGATCATCTCTCACTCCCAAATCGGTGGAGGCATTGATATGCCTTCAAAATTGGTTGAAAAGTGAAGATATTAGCCATATTGAGTATGAAGCAAGTGCGTCGGAACTTGAATTCTATCAAGATTGTGAAAGTGGTAAGACTTGCTATTCAATTACTTTTTATTTATTTATTTCTATGACACTTGCCATGTATTTGTTGATTTATTTGTTTTTAAGAAACATTCTTCTTTGTTGTAGAGTATCAAAGAGGCAAAGAGGAGAGTATAAGCTCAAATGCACCAAACCGAAACAACTCAAGCTCATAAGATGGAAGGAGTTGCGAACTTGTGATTCTCAAGATGTTTTTAATGTTATGTTTTATGAGTTAGACAGTTAGACTAGTTACTTTCCATCTGTCTTGTTGAATTGGCTTGTTGAACACTATTTGCATCCTTGGGTCTACTCTTTTTCTTGGATCAAATTAAGCATTGCTTGCATGAGTTCTCATATTGATCTTAGACCTTGGTGGTGCTTTGACTGCTTTATTAGTTCATTTGAGGTATTTTTACAGATGCTACTTGCTACTTGCTAATCTTTTTACAGGTGCTTTCTCTACAGATGCATGGGAGGTATTTTTTAATCTTTTTTTTTGATTAATGGAACTGGAAGTGGTAAAGATGAGAAATGTATGACAAATCTTGGAAAACCTGTTCACAGTTGCATACTAATTCTTGTTTTGGTTAGTAGATGGATAAAATGAGAGGTTTAATATATTTTGTTGTTTCTATTAGTTTTCTTGATTAAAAAAAAGTGTATCAAACTCCTTTTCAGAATCTCAGTGCTCAGATCGACCGTATCAAGAAGGAGAACGATAACATGCAGATCGAGCTCAGGTTCAGTTTCGATTTCCTTTTACTATCACACCAGTAGTTCTTATTCCAGCCAAGTTCAACCCATTTAATGGTGTTTTTTTTTTAAAATGAGAATCAGGCATTTTAAGGGAGAGGACTTGAAGTCTGAACTCTCTTAACCCAAAAGAACTTATTCCCATTGAAGCAGCACTCCAGAATGGCCTCACTAATGTTCAGGATAAGCAGGCAAGATGCCTTCTCCTTATTGTTTCTTTTAGGATCTCTATTTCTTTTAGGATCTCTATTTGATCTCTATTTGATCTATATTGTGTTTCTATATTTTCAGTGACTTGGTGCAATTTGATTGGGTTAATAATATATATGCAGGAAAGACTTCTGGAAGAGGAAAACAAGAGATTGACTTATATACTGGTAATCTATCTCCTTAATAGATTGGGTTTCATGTATAGTGACCACTACAATTTCTGATGGCCATAAATGACTGATTTTACAATTTTGGATATCATCTTTTAGTTGAAAATGAGGTATCTGTATTCTCTAGCAAATATTTCTAGCAAATATCCATTTACAATTCAGTTTGATGAATTTAGGGATATTAATAATGTGCTGATTCTGCTGAACATAGAACTCTTGAGTATTGGTTTGCAGATATTGAAGAATACATAGAACTCAAATTCTTCTCTTCTTCAATTTCCTCATGCTCCTCTGGTACTGCTAGCTGCTTGTGTTTGTTCCAGTACAACAGGAGGGAGGAAGTAGTGAGTGCTGCTCAGTATTTCTCTGACTCAACTGAATTGACTGACTGAATGTGTGTCATCTTTGCATATATGGTATAGCACTCTGATACCATATTACCTTGTCTTTTCATTCAACTGATTTTTTATGTTGGGGATTTGCTTTTTATTTTTACATTTATAGAATGTGTGTGATCTTGAAATGGGTCTGAGCATTTTGAAGGTTCTCTGCTGATTTAGGAAGAATCTTCAAGAGCCAAAAATGTTTCCTCTGTTATATGCCAATATCCTAATATAAATTTCATGAGCAAACAACACATAATCAAGGTGGCTCTTGTTACTGTAAGTGTCTTGTAGTATATGCATGGGTAAAATTAAGCCATTTAAATTTAATCCTTTCTTTTCGTCACTGGGTTCTTGTTTTTGTGAGCTGAAACTAGTTTTTTTTTTTTTTTACACTTAGTTACAACTTAACTTGCTGAATTACACCTAGAACCAAACCTCCAGCAATGAACATGATCTCCTGAAATATAGAAGAACTACTAGTTCAATCACATGTATGAATAAATATGGCAGGTTGCATTGTAGGAAATTAAGAAGCCAGTTTGATTTACATAGATCCTAAAAGTTTTACCTGCATGAAATTTATGTAGGTCCATGAACTACATCGTCTTTACCGAGTTCAGAAGGTACTGGTGAACGACATGAAGGCAGAGATTAGGAAACAGAGGAAATCTTCAAATTCCTGAACCAGGATCGAAAGATGGAACAAGGACAACGAGATGGCTTCGCAACATGGCTCTCAAGCAAGAGGCTCTCAAATATTAGCAATTTAGCATCATGTTATTCTTTTCTATATGTTGAATTGTATATGCCTTTTTGTGATTCTCTAGATTTTCTTTTGTGTATATATCCAATATCCATCACTGATCTTGTTCTATATCATGAGGAAACTTGGTGGATATGTAAAATTTAGCATCATGTTATTCTTTTAAGGTTTCATATAGCACTACAGTACAGCAGCATACATGTGGATATGTATAATTGTAAACTGCAGGTTGATATGTAGTAGTAACATTGCATAATGAAAACTGAACATGAAATTGATTTTTTGAAGTCTCAGGTTTTTTTGTATAGTTTTGTTACTCTCAGGTCAGGTGGTTTTTTTTTTTGAATTGAGTGATTTTTATTTTTGAATGTTTGATTACAGCCACAGGTGATTTTTTTTGTACATTCTTGTTACTTTTGTATAGGGATAGTTTTGTTACTTTTGTATATATATTTTTTTGTATATGATAAATTTTAGGCCCGTTTGGACCCGCGGGTTGTTGCGGATTGGATCCGTCTCAAACGGGGCGGGTTAGGTCCGGTTCCAGAAAAAAATTGACCCGCCCCGTCCCGCCCCGTCAAAGAACGGGTTAGGTCCGGTTCCTGAAATTTTGGACCCGGTCCGACCCGTGCCCAGCCCTAACCATTTCTATCCTAGATGGCAATGATGTATGATGAAAACTTTCTAAGAGGGTTTCTACATGTAGAAACTCTCATAGAAATTTTCCTATCTCTCATGACAATTATTATTGGGTCCCACACCATTAAATTGGTCTTTTTATTATGTGACACATATGATAGAAATGGAGAACCATTGGAGAAATTTTTTGTATGTCTACAATTTCTATATAGAAACTCTTCTAACTAGGATAAAAATCTCCTTAAAGTGCAATGCCAAATAGGATAAGAACTCAATTTTAGAAATCACCATTGGAGATGGTCTTATGAAGCTTCCATCAGTTTCCTGCCTAATCTCCGGGTCTTTGTCTCCCACCCTTCAAAATTGCATCCAACTTCCTAACTGACTCATGGTCAGCAAAGCTTGCGATTCACCATCAGACTACTTGAATTGAATCACAACTAACAAGGAAGGAATTTTAGGCCTATGACATCACAGCCGTCACATAAATTGGTCAATTGGAATTTAGAATAATATATTGGTGGACCACGGCCTATGTAGAACGACAACAAGTTGTGAAGAGAGCATTGGCAAAAAATATGCTTTGTTCTACCTAAAATGGAGAGCATGAGACGTGACCCTTTCCATTTATCAATCAGCATAGAAATAGGAAGACTAGTCGAAGTTGGTGAAACACTGTCAAGTTATCTACTATTTTACCACAAATATAACTGTGGAAATTTGTTGATCTCATCTGCATGGTCATATCTTGATTTAATTTTAGAACAGTATTTTAACAGGTTATTTCGATACTGCCATCTAGAACCCACTACTCATTTGGTTCATGGAAAGAAAGGGAAACCAAATACTTTCAAATGTCTAATAACTATGTGTGATACATTACAGGTGATCGACATCATATTGCATGTTTAGCATAAAAATTGACTGTGGATTATGATAAGTTTTGATCATATTTATGTCAAGTCCAAGACTTTCATTCATATATAATTAAAAATGAAGATACAAATTACTTAAGTTTTTACCATCCCAAATGGGTGCATGTATGAAAGATGTTGCGATGCATGTCCAGGAGAAATCAGTCGTCCGCAAACTAACTTTCGTAGGTCACAGCGGGTTGCTAGTCCTCGAAAGACCAAAAGTGAAAATACCAATCTGAATATTGGTATTTCAATAATATAGATGCAACTATCAACTTACTTTGGGAAAAAAAGAAAGAAAACAATGTATATGCACTACTTAGGTGCATGTATAGCTTAAAGCAAGCTTGTAAATAATGACATCACAAGTTAGATAACTTACTTTTGGAATACATGTTTTTTTATAAACAAAAGTTATATGTGGGTGTATTTCAATTTTCATCTGAGTTACAAAAGGTTGAGATTTATCCAGGTGCGTACGTTACCGCCATATACTTGTCTTCATCTTGTGTTTGATGTCCGTTAGACGGGGGTTAATTTTGATCAGGTGGGTTGGCAAACGCTTCCACACGCGCCCAACATTTGGTATCAGAGCAAAGATTCGATTCGTTCTGGTCTGATACCCAACAATTGGTATCAGAGCTTTGGAGGTTCTGGCAACCATGTCTATGGAGCAGATGAGCACTCGTATGATCACGGTCATAGGGGAGAACTGGACGATTTGGAAGCCAAGGATGGAGGATCTACTCTGGTGCAAGGATTTACATGGTTCATTGGAGGGCGACTGCGCAAAGGCATCGGACAAAGCTGCTGAAGACTGGAAACGACTGGATAGGAAGGTCGTTGGATTTATCCGTCAATGGTTGGATGATTCGATGTTTCACCACGTGTCCATGGAGAGTTTGACAAAAGCATTGTGGGTGCTGTAACAACCAGTTTTCCAGATGAGGGTAATTTTAAAATTTTATAATAATTATTATTATTTATTGATATTTATTCACATTATAATTTTTGGTGATTTTTAATCATTTTTAAATTATTTAAAAACTGTTTTAAGTCATGACTTGTGATTTTGATGTGCTGCTAGTGAAACCCTAGAGACTGCATGACCTAGAGCCAAACCATGTGATTAGGGATATTTAATTATCATTTTTAGCCTAGAGGTAATTTGGTCATTTTGACTTATTTGAATTATTTGATTATTTATTGAATTGGTGAATTCTAGTTTGACTTTGACTTGTTGAGACCTAGTGGACTAGCCTAGAACCTAACCCTAGCTATCGTAACCCTAGTCTAACTTGAGTTAACCCATTTTAGTCATTAGAAGTTAGTTTTAGAATGAGAGGATTAAGTTTAGAGTAAACTAGTCACAACTTATGGTTTAATGCAATGACTTACGATTTCATGACTTAATGACTTGTGAGTTAAGCCCCTAGCCCAAATAACTAAATCCTAACCCTAGAAATCTGCCCATGGCCAGCCACTTAGGGCTTCCCCCTTCCCTATAAGTACTCTCCCAATTAGTTTTTGCCTCTTTTGTATTGAAGGAGCACTTAGAGAAGGAAAGGTTTGTTAATTCTTCCCCATTCCATAAAATCTTCATTGTAAATCCTTTTCTACTCTAGTTTCTTGCATTAGAGCCTAATACCCTCTTATTTTCTGATTGTGGAGTTTAATCCCAGCTTTGGGACAATTTGGGAGCATTTGGCTAGCAAGAAGGAATCCCCCATTTGAAGCTTTTTCATGCTTTTGCACCTATAGGCAAAACTCCACAAATTGATCTAAATTTCTGTTTCCTTTGCATTTAGGGCTAGATCTAGGAGTCCCCTAGTTGTCCCTGAAGTTTGGGTCAATTTCGTGCCCGTTTGGTGTCCGTATCGGACACGTGTCATAGAGTACGTATAGGTGTTCGATGAAATGTCACTTAGGAATTTATTTTCAATTTTTGTAAATGTAATTACATGAATTTGTAGATCTAAATATGTAAATTAATTTTTGTGTAGGGTGTTAGGTATTTGTGTGTCGTTTTGTGTCAGTTTTTAGTGTTGGACACGCGCGCACTGGACACGTGCACTGTCCTGCATCACGGGCTGGATTTCTCCTTGTATCGGACACGAGGACACGCCAAATTTTGGGAGGATGTCAGGGCACTGACTGACATGGCTCTTCCAAAATTTGGGGCCATATGGTGCAGTGTGCGAGGAGTTCTCCTCCTCGTACTGGCCGTACTGGCCGTGTGCGCGGGTTGTGCATGCACGATTTTAGCCACTGACACGCACGTTTAACTGACACGACACATATCTTGGACACGTTGTAGGCACCCTAGAACCTAGCCCTATCCTAGGCGAACCCACATGCATGAGCACGAGACACGGGTCACCCTGTGTCATGTCCTAGAGCGACACACACGCGTGCACGACGCTGTGTGCCTGTGCAAGTGTCTGTGTGTGTTCAAACATGATTGGACACGCCGTGTCCTATCGTGGGGATACCACAAGACTCGTGTGGCCCTATAACACCTACACTAATGTTTACCAACCAATAAATTGTAGTATTAACTTGATTTTAAGTTTCGAATTTCAAATTCCAATGTTGGACTATTACCTACTACCTAAATGCCATGTTAAATCACTCACACAGGTGTAAATACATTCTACAATGTTGATTATAGGTTGGTGTAGGGTCTTGGGACTTCGAATGGGATTTTGGTTTGCTTGTTGAATGTAGGCTGATACATACCTTCAGTTTCTGAAAACTGAGATTGGGCTCCTTTCAAACTGATTTTAATTGATGATTATTGTCATATTAAATTGATTGTACACATATATTAGTACCTGCTGAGTAGGTTTTGCAAGTTAAGATTTGGTTTTGCATTTTAAAATGGGATTTCGATATTGAAAGGGCTGTGGACTGATTCATGTATTTCTGTTTTGATTTGGATTTTTATTCCAGTTTTTAAACTAATTTTTGAATGTTTATTTCCATGTTTAAATTCAAGTGAATGAGTATTAGTTACTATTAATGATAACTGTGAGTGGTGTTAGGAGTTTGGGTTCAATTTGTTGAATGGATTTCGAATTGGGTTGGAATTTGGTTTGTGAACTGTCGATTGGTTCTTAAGTTTCCTGAGAACCAATTTCTGAGAATTTCTAACACTATTTTCCTAAGATTACACACTCTATTGTTTCCCTAACACACACCCTGACACATAACAGTCATTCTATAGTGCACACACTATTTTTTTTTGTAGAATTCCTGAGAATCCTATCTACCTATTCACCTTGACACCCTACCTAAACTGTATACCTGAGAACACATGAGCTAGCACTGTTATACACAACCATCACTTGACACCACATTGATTGGGTTTGGTTGTTGAAATCATTGATATGGGTTATGAGGATATAGGTAATATGTTGAGTCATGGGTTGGTGTGAAGGCTCAAGTTGTATATTATTGTTCAGTCCTTCCTATGCATCAGTCAATCTAGATAGCAGTGGGGACTAATATGGAGTGGAGAGTAGGCTCGAGTGTAGAGTTTTTATTGTATTTAAGTTCAGAGTTTGATGATAGGCTTTGGGTGTTGATAGGTGAAACCTGAGACTGGATTTAAGTTCACAAATTCCTGAGATAGTGACTATTTTTTCTGAGATGGAAGGAATTAATGTAATGTTAGGCCTATTAGCACAGTCCTGAGAGAGCTATAGGCATGTCAGCATTGCTTGCCTTGGATGGCTTGGCATGGCAAGGTGTGGGCTAGAGGGTTCAGCCCAGGTTGATCATGTTTCCTGCAGGTAACATAGGGCTTGGGCCAGTGGTAGGAAGCTAAAGGATATGGGTTTAGTGTATGGGGATTTTGTAAGAGTGAGGTTAGTTCATGTTAGAGTTTTGATAGAGAGTGAGTGTTAGAGTAGTGTGTTAGGATATCATGTATCCTGGGTTAGTCTCAATGTTTAGAGGGATTGTTAGCGTGTTGATAGTTCACTTGGGTGTTCTAATTCACTTCCCAGTAGATGTGCAGTCCATACCTATACTTAGCCCATTTTTCCATTTCAGTTTATACATGTAGGGTTCATATATGATGTCATTAGCTTATAGGGGTATTGGAGTTGAGGGCTAAGGATAGGTGATATAGTATCCTATATATGATGTGTGGTGTATATTAGATTGGGATATTATATGTGTATGCATGATATATATATATGTAGATAGCATGGTAGTTGAGTGTGTGTTGTGGTAGTTATAGATAGAAATGACTAGGGTTGTGTCATTGTTGTATATGATATGGTTAGGTTTTGAGTTAGTTTACCCTAGAATAACCTAAGTTGACTTGAATTTCAGTTGGCCAAACCCTAGAGTTGACCAAGGTTTGACCCAATAGTTCAAGATTGACTAGAGTTGACCAAAAGTCAATATTAAGTCTAGATGTGACCAATTGACCTAGTTTGACTAGAGTATTGACTTGGGTTGACCCAGAGTTGACCAAGTTTGACTTGGACCTAGTTTGACCTAGACAGTTGACCAGGTTTGACTTAGAGTTGACTTTGACCTATATTTGACTTAGAATCATGTAGATTGCATCATAAACTTTATTTACCTTATTTTAAATATATTATAACCTGTACTGCTCTATTTAGGACATTGTGACTCCGGTGCAGACATCTGATATTATACTACTCTTTTCAGAGTATCAGGCGAGTACATTCTCTGATAGTTCTCTCATTTACTTGTCAATTTCTGTACTTCAGTTCTAGTTAGCTGTATGTGATTCTCTGTTACAAACACGTATTGTTATTACTGAATCCATGTATACGACACACATACTTACTCGTCTTGCCTCTATTATTCGAATCACCATACGAATCACTATTCGAACCACCTATTCGTATCTTCATGTGCTGGTTGGACTTGTATTCGTCTTATGTGTTGGATTATGGATTCATTGTATTAGACTGGGCGGAGAAATATTGATTAGACATGTAGACATATTCCCTATTCGAATCACCCCTCTGTGAATGATATTCGAACGATAGCCATTCCTCACCTGATCAGTGTGTGATGTGCCGTATTACCTATAGCCGTTTACATGTCGAACTCGGTATTTTAAAACACACTTGGAGAATTTATTCGAATCATTGTTAGATCATCATATGAATCACTATTCGAATCACCTTATTCGTATCACCTTATTCGAATCACCTTATTAGAACAATGATTAGAATCACATTCGACTCTTCTTGTATTAGACTCACATTAGGATTACACTCGACTTATATTGTACCGTCTGGACTCATCATGTTACTCTAGTTCAGCTAGATTTTATTTTACTGTCTTTATTGCCACGATTCTTCTCTTGTTTAGTTACTTACTTTTCTTGTACTTTATTTGTCTCTCTATACCATCACCTGAATATAAACTGCTATGTTCATCAATACAACTGTCTATAACTGCTTTATAGTTCTCTGTCATTTACTTGAGATTTTTTGATGAATTGTACTCGTTCCTGTCCTGACTGGACCTGTTAAAAATATTACAGATGATTGCCCTGAGGATATTTGCCCTACTTGCCTTGGAGCAGGAGATGGCTTAGCTACCTTTGGCCCCGACACTCAGGAGTGATCGGGAGACTAGCTAGTAGACTTGGTTTAGTTTTTATGTTTTAGAACTTGAATTGTAATAACTTGAGATACGAGTTTGTATTTGAGTTTGTTTGAGATATTATTATTTATTAGTTTATAATCGTTGTTATTTAGTCTTTAGTTATAAACTTCTGTGTTATCTTATCGTGCTTAGACTGTGATTAAGATTTTATTATATCTATACTTGTCCTCCATTTGGAGTTGAGATTTGACAAGTATATTATATAATTATATGAGTTGTTGATTAGATAGTAACCTAGGACAGCGTTCTACCGCCGACACTGCGGCGTAGGCTGGGCGCTATTACGTACTCTTACCCTCACAGTGGGTGCGGGTCGTGACATGTTTTTAGTGGTGGCCCATGCAGGTCGAGAGTCGCATTAGTGCGATGTCGTGGTAGTGCAACGATTAGTTGTACTGCTGCGCGCCTGCGATAGGATCTCAGGAATAGGCTTAGTTGAGAGAGTACTCAATCACAGTTAGGACTACTTGAGAAGATTCCTAGGATGACCCTTGAGAATCTCATTATAAACTATCTCGAAATTCGATTCTGACAGTATCTGTCTATCTTCCTGGTTCATCGTTGAATTTGATTCTTGGTATTCATTATTGACTTAATTTTCTACCAAGATAATATTATGGATTAGGTTGCCTCAGTCATGGAATCTAGAGTCTTCTACAGCCATATTAGCTGGTTTGGCGATCAGATAGAGTCTGATTTTGGATGTATTTCTCAGGTGTGGGAATTTAAAGTTTTCGCAGCCAAGCTAGCGGCAATGCAAAAATTTTAAATACCATGATTCTAAAGGTATGTACATTAGTTGCGGACTCTATGGATTATCGCAGTCATACTTACCGGTGTGACGAGGATTTCGGTAACATGGTTCTGGATAGACGGGTATGATTATCAGATTGCAGAATATATACCATATAGATGGTGCCCTAGTATGATTGAGTGGAATATCAGGGTGGATATTACTTGAGTGTCATAGATTAGATAGAGGGAGCTAGGCCACCTGTAGTGCAGCACCGTGCCCCGCACCATCAGAGGGATACACCCCAGAGGGGCAGGGCTTTTACGCTGACAGTCGAGTAGACCGACGCTACGGGTGACGGGTTAGCAGGTCTGTCTTTCCTGTTCTTCTTCCCATCTTGTTGTGTGATTCCATTAGTACCTGTCAGGATGTTTTGTGCTGTGATAGATAGTATAGTGACCCTGATCAAGACCGTGATATCACGACCAGTAGGATTGTGTAGCATGTTAACTATCGACCTTGATTGTTGGAGGTTTGACCTAGTAGGGGTACGATCATCTTAATTTCGAGGACGAAATTTTTCTAAGGAGGGTAGGATTGTAACACCCAGTTTTCCAGATGAGGTTAATTTTGAAATTTTGTAATTATTATTATTTATTGATATTTATTCATATTATGATTTTTGGTGATTTTTAATCATTTTTAAATTATTTAAAAACTATTTTAAGTCATGACTTGTGATTTTGATGTGCTGCTAGTGAAACCCTAGAGACTGCATGACCTATAGTCTAACCATGTTATTAGGGATATTTAATTATCATTTTTAGCCTAGGAGTAATTTGGTCATTTTGAATTATTTGAATTATTTGATTATTTATTGAATTGGTGAATTCTAGTTTGACTTTGACTTGTTGAGACCTAGTGGACTAGCCTAGAACCTAACCCTAGCTATCGTAACCCTAGTCTAACTTGAGTTAACCCATTTTAGTCATTAGAAGTTAGTTTTACAATGAGAGGATTAAGTTTAGAGTAAACTAGTCATGACTTAAGGTTTAATGCAATGACTTACGATTTCATGACTTAATCACTTGTGACTTAAGCCCATAGCCCAAATAACTAAACCCTAACCCTAGAAATAAGCCCATGGCCAGCCACTTAGGGCTTCCCCCTTCCCTATAAGTATTCTCCCAATTAGTTCTTGTCTCTTTTGTATTGAAGGAGCACTTAGAGAGGGAAAGGTTTGTTAATTCTTCCCCATTCCATAAAATCTTTATTTTAAATCCTTTTCTACTCTAGTTTCTTGCATTAGAGCCTAATACCCTCCTATTTTCTGATTATGGAGTTTAATCCCAACTTTAGGACAATTTGGAAGCATTTGGCCATCAAGAAGAAATCCCCCATTTGGAGCTTTTTCATGCTTTTGCACCTATAGGTAAAACTCCACAAATTGATCTAAATTTCTATTTTCTTTGCATTTAGGGCTAGATCTAGGAGTCTCCTAGTTGTCCCTGAAGTTTGGGTCAATTTCGTGTCTGTTTGGCGTCCGTATCGGACAAGTGTCATAGAGTACGTATAGGTGTTCGATGAAATGTCACTTAGAAATTTATTTTCTATTTTTGTAAATATAATTATATGTATTTGTAGATCTAAATATTTAAATGAATTTTTATGAAGGGTGTTAGGTATTTCTGTGTCGTTTTGTGTTGGTTTTTAGTGTTGGACACGTGCACACTGGACACGTGCACTGTCCTGCATCACGGGCTGGATTTCTCCTTGTATTGGACACGAGTGTAGGCCTTAAAAATGAAGGTCATGCTGAGTTGATCAGAACAAGGTCCAAAAGTCACGCTGAGTTGATCAGGATAATATTAAAAAATTATGCTGGAAGACAGCTCATCATTTGTCAGAGTGTCATTATGACTGACAGCACGACAGTCGAAGAATGTCTTCTCGTATGCCACGTATGCACGGAACTCGAGAGATCACAGCCGACTATTACGTGACTTTTGAAATCTTCTTCAGCAAGACTCAGCCTTCACCAAGTTGGCGTACCAAAAGAGCTTCTTGTCATTTAATGCGACTGACAAAGCAATCACTGTCAGAGATTTTGTGTCAGTCGAGGCACGTCGAATCAAGACAGTTGGCAGTTCTGCCTCAATCTTGCGTATATTTTGAGCCTTCTGGCTCAAGTCTGCGTGTATTTTGAACTTATATGTTCCTTTCTCAAGTCTGTGTGTATTTTGAGCTTTTTACCTCAAGTTTGCGTGGATTCTGAAGTTTCATGCCCCACATCTGCGTGGATTTTGAAGCTTTCTGCCCCAAGTCTGCGTGGATTATGAAGCTTTTTGCCCCAAGTCTGCGTGGATTTTGAAGCTTCTTGCCCCAAGTTTGCGTGGATTTTGAAGCTTTCTGACTCAAGTCTGTGTGGATTTCGTCTTCAACAAGTCTGCGTGGATTTTATCAAATTGGAGTACGTGGCAGCCATGCCACTGATCTCTCGCCTGCATGTCCTGTAACTTGCACACGACTCATGCATGATTGCCATGTGTCCAACAGTTACAGGCCACGTCCAGTAACTGCTCTCAACCTTGCGTATGTTAAATCCTGCATGATTTTTAACTAGGCACAGGCTGTGAAGACAGTTATCCTTTCAGTTATTTTTGACTCTGTAAATAGAGTTCTTTTTCTCATTTATTGTATAGATACATAGTTATCTAACTTACTGTCAAAATTTTGAGAGCTTTTCTTCTTCGCATAGTCCAAGGGATAAAGCGATCGTCTTCTAGATTGGATTCCTACAGTTGTAATTTTCCCAAATACACAATAAATAAAGTGAATTTATTTATGGAAAACAAATTGGCGACTCTGCTGGGGAAAACCATCTCCTCTTCTGAGATGGCAACAACTCAATGCGATACTTCGTCAGTCGGCTCGACGAAGAAGGTGATATCGATCCAATTTGATCAACTCGTCTACGAAGAAATACAGCGGGCTAAGGGTGGCAAGCCCACTTCAGCCTCCATCACCACTGCCAAGTCGAAGGGACGCTCTGTCTATGTCCCTAAGAATCAGTTGGCAGCCAATGGTGAAGTCTTTGCCACAGTGTTTACTCCTAACACTGGCAAAGGCTCTACTGCAAGCACGCACACTCTTGTGCGCTCAAAGATGACAGCATTCAAAAGTCATGCTGACAGTATTGGCTCCTTAGTCAAGTCTGTTCCAGCGTGCAATCCAGCCTTCAAAAGTCACGCTGACAGTACTGGCTCCTTAGCCAAGTCTGTTCCAGCGTGCAATCTCACATCCAAAAGTCATGCTGACAGTACTGGCTCCTTAGCCAAGTCTGTTCCAGCGTGCAATCTCACATCCAAAAGTCACGCTGGCAGTACTGGCTCCTTAGCCAAGTCTGTTCCAGCGTGTAATCTCAATCCTAAAAGTCACGCTGACAGTACTGGCTCCTTAGCCAAATCTGTTCCAGCGTGTAATTCTAAATTCAAAAGTCACGCTAACGGCACTGGTTCTTTAACCAAGCCTGTTTCAGTGTGTATTCCATATACATCATCTAAGAAGAATAGCTCTTTAGCTGTTTCTTCTTCTGTGCCAAGTTCTACTAGAACTGGGGGTGGTCTTGCTAGAACTCCTCTACACAAAGTCCCTTCGAAAAGAGATAACTCTTTAGTTGTTTCTTCTGCTCCTGTAGTCTTTACTTCAGGAACAACTTTGACTGACAATTTTGTTAGTCAAAGAAAAGAAGATAGTCTTTTGACTACTCTTTCTTCTGGACATTCTATGTCTCAAAACTTGAATAAGTCTAAGAAGAAACATTCTTTAATGTCTTCTTCTACGACTTCTTCGAATTGGGCACAGAATTTGTCTATGAAAGAGGGTCTGTTACCAACTCCTAATCAAGGGGGTGGTTCAACTCTTTCTTCTCTGTAAATATCAAGATCAATGGAAGGAAAACTCCAAGTTTCAAAAACCAATGTGTTACCTCCAATTGATCTAAGAACAAAACTCAATCAAACCCGTTTGGGAAGCACTTCTGGTATTAAGAAACCACACCAATCAGAAATAAAAATAAAAGATCCGGATGCAGAGTATGCTAAAAATTATGTGGCTCATATTAATCACTCTTTATATAATCAAGAGCCATCAAGACCCAAGAACCAGAAATATATTCCTAAAAATACACAAAGAGTGTTCTCTGATGTACCTCAGTCGTCACAGACAGATTTACGAGAACATCTTCAACAGAAGAGAAGGAATAATTCTATAACAATGGACCATGCTGAATGTGACTTCCAGCCAAGAGTCATAATTCAATGCAGATGTCAATCAATGGTTCAGGACTATGTTGATCATGAATGTGATTTCCAGCCAAGAGTCATAATGCAATGCAGATGTCAAACAAAACGGTAATCTGTCTTCAATCGGATTCAGTGTGAACCTATGCCTGATGAAGATGAGCCTTTGTTTGCTTCTGTCAACATGACCTCTCGGGATACTGGGGGTAGAGCTGATAGTCCAGATGGAGTATATAGAGGCACAAGAGCAAGAGTCCTGGCCTCTAGTCAAAGAACTTTGATCTCTGAAGATGATTCTGAATTCCTTGGAGAATCTAACTTCCTACCTCTTCCTACTGGGGGTAGTTCTCCTATAATTGACTTTGATGCACAAAGCAGTGATTCAGAACAAACAACATCCACCAGTTCATCAATAATCCCTCGTACAGTCATGACTTATATGGTTGATGGGAATACTGATGAACCTTCTTCTTCCTTGACTCCTCAAGAACAAAGAATTGTTTCTTTGGAACAGCAAATGAAATCCATGGCTGATACTATGAAGTCGATGTATGAACTCATGGCAACTCAGATACAAAATCGACAGACTGTACCAGATGCCATACCAATTGACACTGGTGTAAGTCCAGTACAAGTTCCTCCAGTAGTACAATCCAATACTCCTGGACCAGCTCAACCAAATCCTAGTCTCTCTGGAGCTGGGGGTAGTGCTTATAATGCTGTTCCTCCTCCCAACTATTCTCTACAAGCTACAACTCCACAATCTTCCGGAGTTGTCTCTGAAGAATTGAAGAATCTCAAAACTTAATTCGAGGCATTCAAACAGAAAGATGGTTTACAAAGGTTAGGCATCAAGCAACCTTATCCGATAGAATGGAAGCAAGTATCGTATCCTCCTAAGTACAAGCCTCATACTATCTCATTCTATGATGGAACCACCTCTCCGAGTCAGTTTATTAATCACTTTGAAGTGATGACTGACCAACTGCAACCAAGTGATGCCCTCCTTACTCGGGTGTTTATTGGATGTCTCAAGGGAACGGCTTATGAATGGTATAGAAGTCTCCCAGATGGGTGTATTACCTCATTTACCGGTTTCAAACAGATGTTTCTTGAACGGTTCTATGAAAGGCTCAATGACATGACTATGTCTGCTCTTATTAGAATCAAGCAGAAAAATAATGAAACTATAGAAGATTTCATTAAACGGTTTCGAAGAGAAGCTCTGAAGATGCCTCTTGGAACTCCTGATGCTGTCACCATCGACACATACAAATTAAACTTGTTACCAATCATCAGCATGTGGACAGGATCTACTCAATTTCAAGACTGGCCTTCCTTCATAGTTAGTGCTAAGGCCGCAAAAATTAGTGCTGAAACCTTTAAAGGTTTAGGAGTGCAGATGACTCCCAAAGAAGCAGGTCAAGGTACTAACAATAATGTTAAAACAATACTCGCAAGGGAAAAGAAACTCTTGAAGTTAATCTTCAGAGTAAAGATGCATCGACCGTTCAAACTCCTCCTGCCTCTACAACTCAACAACCAAGAGCACCTCGCCCTAAAGAAGAATACTCTTTTGATGACGATGATGTCCTCGGTATCTTTGAATGTCTGCTGAAAGGTAATAAAATACAATTACTTGAAATCAAGAAACCTGATGAAGCTGGGAAGACGGATCATCCTAAATACTGTCCATACCACAGAATGCTGGGTCATACGATTCATACATGTTATGTACTGAAAGGAAAGATCCAAGAAATGATTAAATCTGGAGTTATCTCCCTTACTCCAAAAGAGAAGACCGTCACCTCCAATGTCGTCTCTATGCAAATTGGAGACTTCCCTCCTCAACTTCTTGAAAGTGGGATTGTTCCTATTCCCAAGGCAACTCTTGAAATAGTGAATATTCCTCCTCCACAGTCTAAAGGATTAGTGCCAATCACTTTGGAAACAAGAGAAATTATGTGGATTCATCCTGATTTAGTGGCAAATTTTGAATCGCCTTCTCCTCAAAAGACTACTTCTCGAAAGTCCAAGAAGGCTGGAAAGATTAAGTCATGGCATATGACTTCTCTCGGATCTACTTCTGACACAGAGCCAAAAGACAAAGAAGAAGCACTTGCTGGTGCTACTCGAACAGGGAAATCTTATTTAAAGGATTATTCCAAGAATCCTGAGGATACTCCTGATATCCCTCCTGCTGACAAAGATGCTCCTAATGTTCCTCCTGAAGAAGAATCATCTACTGCACCTGTTCCTTCAACTACACCGGTTGAGCCTACTCCTTCCAAGCCTACAGCTCTTGAGAAAGACAAACAACAGGCTTGGTTTGATAAACCAATCAAGAAGTCCTCTCCTCTTGGACTTCAGAAACCTTATAATTTTGACATTCTAGCTCAACTTGCTAATACTCCAGCTAGAATGTCCCTCTTTGAACTTCTACGTCTTTCTAAAGAGACTCGGGAGACATTAAGTGAAGCATTTCTTCAAGCAGACTCTTGTCTTGCACAATTAAAGAAGCCAGATGCAGAACCTGCCACTTGCTTACATTGCAACAGTGTATTGGAGATTATCCCAAATATCACCTTTATACAAGATGACATGCTACTGGAGGATAATCGACATGATCGGCCTCTCTATTACACCGGTTATATTGATACAATGAAGATATATCGTATCCTCATTGATCCAGGGTCTGCTATAAGCATAATGCCAAAGAGTCTGTTGGATGAACTAAAAATTCCTCTTCATAAGCTTTCCAAGACGGTTACTACTATCCTGGGATTCAATCAAAGTAGAAGCGAGCCCTTGGGAAAGATTCATTTGAAGCTTCAGATAGGCGACTTCAGATCCAAAGTCACTTTCTATGTGATCGAGATTGTAGGATCCTATAATCTTCTTCTGGGGAGGCCCTTTCTTCATGAAAATAATGTGGTGCCTTCTACTCTTCATCAGTGTTTTAAATACATTGACAGCAATGGAAGAGTACAAAAGAAAGTTGCTGATATAAACCCTTTCCATGGGGTTGAAGCCTATTTCAATGATTCCCGGATGTATAAAGAAGAGTATACAAGGGTGATACAAGCTATGGAGAAAGAGGATTCACAAAATGAGACTTTAATAATCCCTGTTAAAGGTCGAACTACTCAGCAACAATCTCCCAAACCCTCTAGAGAAGGTCCTTTCATCATTCCAGTGAGTGGACGGATTTTTCCATTGCCTCAGTCGTCTACTCAAGATACACTGATCATTCCTGTCAGTGGGCGTACTACAGTTCCTGTATCTTCATATGTGAAACAGGATACTCTGCTAATTCCAGTTGGAGGGTAGATTACTCTTCCATCTCAGGCTTCAAGGGAGCTCACCTCTTCTGAGCCATTTGTTATCAATCTTAATCGAAACAAAATTCCTTCTCGTTCTTCTTCTCCCCGTTTAGTCATTGATTTGGCTAAGATCTCTAAGGCTCAGCCTTCTCCCAATGTAAATATTGCTAATTTTAAATTTAATAAAAAGTCTCCATCTTTGCAGTATGCTGATGTGTGTAATTATGTTCATAGTTATTTACATTTGTTAGATGACTTGAGCACAATAACCATAGGAGTTGTACAGACTGTTCATACAGATGTATCCCTAGAATCAGTACAATCTTCATATTTTCTAGTTCCCAGCAGAAAGCCAGGAGACATTCCAATATTCTTCTACAAAGGGCCCCAAAATCCTTCTGATTTAGAAGACGAGGACAAAAACGATGATACTGGAAGATTACAATTACGTCGTTATAGTCAGCAATCTAAAGACATCATTAAAAATATGGGCTATGACTTCAGGACTGGCCTCAATAGTGGAAAAGGAAAAAAATGCCTGTTCGTATTCCTCCTCTGAAATATGGGAGAACGAAATACGGATTGGGCTATACTGCTCCTATTCCTTTTATCAATATTATTCATGAAGATCCCGAATCTGACGAAGATAAGAGGTATGATTCTTCTAGTACTACCTCTTGGGATTCCGATACGAGTATCGGTGATTTCTATTGCAATATTCTGACTCCCAACATGGTTTCCATTGACCGCTCTGAAGAAAGTGATGAAGACGAAGATGAGTTTGAAATCTCACCTGAATCAGAACAATGGGCCCAAAGGTTAGATAATCAATGGGAGTTCCGATTCGAGCAAAAAGAACCTCCGACTGAAGACAAACTTGTTCAAATAGATGTTGGTGAAGAGGGATCCCCTAAGCCAATATTCATCAGTGAAAGTCTTTCAGAAACTGATAAGCAAGACATGAATAAACTTATTCGTGACTACATTGACGTCTTCGCTTGGAGTTATGAAGATATGCCAGGGCTTGATCCACAAATCGCAACTCATAAACTCAATATCTTGCCGAATGCTAAACCGGTCAAACAACAACAGCGACGATTTCGTCCAGACATTATGGATGCAATTCAAGCTGAAGTCAATAAACTCATGGCCTCTGGGTTCATTAGAGAGGAACAACATCCCGATTGGGTGGCTAACATAGTTCCTGTTCTTAAAAAGACTGGCAAGATCAGAGTTTGCATAGACTTCCACGATCTCAATGCGGCATGTCCCAAAGACGAATTTCCTCTACCAATCACTGATGTCATGATCGATAATACCTGTGGATTTGAACGGATGTCATTCATGGACGGGTATTCTGGGTACAATCAGATTAAAATGTTTCCAGATGACGAGAAGCATACTTCTTTCAGAACGCCAATTGGTACATACTGTTATACAGTTATGCCATTCGGTCTCAAGAATGCAGGAGCAACTTATCAACGAGCCATGAGCATTATATTCCGTGAACATTTGTGGAAAATAGTCGAATGCTACGTTGATGATATTGCAGTCAAAAGTCGACAAAAGGAGGATCATATCCAAGATTTGAAGACTATATTTGATCTAATGCGTAAGCATCAATTAAAGATGAACCCTACTAAGTCCTTCTTAGGCGCCTCTAGTGGTAAATTTCTCGTCTTCGTCATTACCTCTAAAGGTATACATGTGGATCCCGAGAAGATCAAAGCCATCCAAGAGATGCGTCCTCCACGCACCTTAAAAGAGCTACGAGGATTTCAAGGAAGGATCGCTTATATCAGGAGATTCATCTCTAATCTTTCAGGACGCTGCAGACCATTCAATAAACTCATGAAGAAAGATGTTTCTTTCGTCTGGAATGATGAATGTCAGAAAGCATTCGATGATATAAAACAATATCTGATGAGCCCTCCAGTATTGGTACCTCCCGTCTCAGGAATTCCATTCCTCTTGTATACCCGAGCAATGAGTCATTCATTGGGTGCATTGCTTGCTCAAAAGAATAAGAATGGTCATGAACAAGCCATTTACTATCTCAGTCGTACTATGACTGGAGCTGAACCTCGATATTCACCGGTTGAAAAAGAATGTCTAGCCTTAATGTTCGCTGTCCAAAAGACACGTCATTATATCATTGGCCAGACTATTCATGTCATCTCTAAGATCAATCCTATACGGGTCATGATGAAGAAACCTAGTGTTTTGAATTCTCGATTGGCTAACTGGGGAATCTTACTTGCTCAGTATGATATGTACTATATTCCTCAGAAGTCAGTCAAAGAAAAAGCTTTAGCCGATTTTCTGGCTGCTCATTCAATTCTAGAAGATTCAAAACTCTATGATGAAATCCCAGATGAAGTTCTAGATTCAAACCAAATTGCTGAAGAAGATCCTACTTGGCGTCTATTCTTTGATGGAGCTTCAAGAATTGGTCCTAATGGAGACATCGTCGCTGGAGTTGGAATTATTCTTGTATCGCCAGAAGGTCTTGCTATCCAACGAGCTTATTCTCTTGATCAACCATGTTCAAACAATGTAGCTGAGTACAATGCATTACTCATTGGTCTTCAACTCGCTAAACATCTGAATATTCAATATTTGGAGGCGTACGGAGACTCTAAACTCATTGTCAATCAGATAAGGGGTACTTATGAAGTTCGTCATCAAAATCTAGTTCCTTATCATAGATCAGCTATATCTATAGCTTCTTCGTTTGAAGAATTCTTCATTGAACATGTTAGGCGAGCATGTAACACAGAAGCTGATGCTCTAGCTAATCTTGCGGTGGTGTTGGCTATTCCGATTAGACGGCAACAAATGATTGTTGTTCGCAATCGAGAATTGTTTCATCTGGAAAATAACCTGACCCTAGGACTTCCAATTGACATTGAAGAATCAACATCTCATGACGTCAACACAACAAGAGGATTTGGATTTAGTCGTAAATCTTTATCATCTTCATCTGATTCTAGCATGGAATTCATCTTCAGTAATTCAACTGAGACTCAGAATACGGATAAAGATTGGAGACTTCCTTTCTTCGACTTCGTATTGTATGATATTCTTCCGGATGATCCGAGTGAGGCAGCATCTATCAGACGACGATCACTCAGATTCTATTACAATCATACTACAAAAACCTTATATCGTCGAGCTTATGACGGTCTACTTCTTTGATGTGTTGCCGGTGATGAGGCTCAGCAGATCATTCGCGAAGCACATGATGGAATTTGTGGAGCACATCAGCCTGGTCCAAAACTTCAGGACCGTATTCGACGTATGGGTTATTACTGGCCCACTATGGTATCAGATGCCGTCGAATATGCAAAGAAGTGTAAAGCTTGTCAAATCCATGCGGATTTTATTCATCAACCCTCGGAATTTCTACATCCGACGGCAGCATCATGGCCCTTCGAAGCTTGGGGCATAGATATTATTGGTCCGATCAATCCGCCTTCATCAAAAGGTCATCGGTTTATTCTCGTAATAACCGATTATTTCTCCAAATGGGCCGAAGCCATTCCTTTATCTGAAGTCAAGACTTCCAATGTTATCAGCTTTATCAAACATCATGTCATCTACAGATTTGGTGTTCCTCGATGCATTATTCATGATAACGGACCACAGTTCGTCAGTCAGAAATTTACTCGATTCTGTGACGATCATCGGATCAACAATATGGCTTCTACCGCATATAATCCGGCAGCTAACGGATTAGCAGAAGCTTTTAACAAGACCATCATCAAACTCCTAAAGAAGTTTGTCTCTACTAACAAACGTAATTGGAGTGAGAAGCTCGGTGAATGTTTATGGGCTTATCGTACTACAGTTCGTAATGCTACTAAATGTACACCCTTCTCTCTGGTGTATGGTTGCGAAGCTGTTCTTCCATTAGAGATTCAAATTCCTTCTTTAAGGATAGCAATCGCTAATGAACTCACTGCCGAGAATAATAAACGTCTTCGACTTCAGGAATTAGAAGCTCTGGATGAAAAGCGATTATCTGCTCAACAGAATATTGAATTCTATCAAGCTAGAATCTCAAGAGCTTTTAATAAGAAAGTCAGAGTTCGAGCGTATCAAAAAGGAGAACTTGTTCTAACAGTCAGACGTCCTATGACTATGACTCATATGAGCAAGGGTAAATTTGACGCAAAGTGGGAAGGTCCCTATGTCGTAAGAAGAGTTTTCTCAAATAGAGCCTATCAACTCTCAGAACTGGATGGTCGAAAAGTTATGATGCCTATTAATGGCAAATTCCTTAAAAAGTATTATGTATAAAGGCTTGTAAATTATTAGACAAGTTCATGTTCAGAAATAAAATTTTTATTTTATTTTTGATAGTACATAATTTTAAGGAAGATCACTATCATCCTTCTCTACATTTGGACGTGGGCTACTGCCGTCCTTCTCGAAAACGCGGTCAGCAAAAGAGCCGAGAACCTCCTTGCTAGAACCCACGAGAAACTTGCAAGCGGCCATCCTCATGGCTTCTTCTTCTTCAGTCCTTCCTGGTTCGAGCAGGAAGTCCAGAATGTCCCTTGGTGGCTTGGGTGCAGACGAACCTTTGCCTGCTTCTACTTCCTTCGGCTGAACTGAATTAGCAGGATGTTCTTCAGTGCCTTTCTGAACCTTCGGGACGATTTCAGCCTTCTTGGATGCTTCTTCAGACGATATTTTTATGTTGTGGAGTAGAAGTGTTCGTTCTTGTCAGAATTCTGCTATATTTATAGGCAGAAGTTTTTCAAATAATGAAGCGTCACATTCATCCGACGGTTCACTCATTCATTAATGCTTGACGGTTCATCCGTTCATTTATTACATTCATCCGACGGTTCATTCGTTCATTTATTACATTCATCTGATGATTCGTCCGTTCATAATCTTCTATCAATCTATTAAAAAGTGGGGATTCGTTATTTATCACGTTTTCATAACCTCTGGATAAATACTGAATCTACCTACTCATCTATCATTTTCCATTTTCGACCTCTGCATAGAAATCAATCTATTTTCTTTTGAGTTCCTACATATTATCACGTCCATATTACTTCTGATAGTATCATATAATCTAAAACAGAAAATAAGATTTCATTATCTATCATGTCCATATAGATACAAATCATTGATCATAGAAGAATTATCATTTTCACTCTCATATCATCATAAAAAGTCTATTACATTTTCTTAGACTTTCTTACAAGTTATAATGGAAATCTTTTACATTTTTGGATTTTCATTCTATACACCAACAAAAACCTAATAGAGATCTATTTCTTCTTTGGATCTTCTTGGACGGGTTCGTTGTTGGTGGCAGTTCCTGACTGTCTGAGTCCCGGTGACGACCAGGACAGCAGGAATCAAATTTTGGTCTTCTCTCTCAGAAAAGAGGAGAACCCCAGAGTATGGCAGCCCGAAGGCGTGTTGCTGCCAATACAACTGGTGGATTGGGAGCAACCTCTCAAAGGAGATAGGAATGTATCCAACATTGGGATACAATTCCTAGTTCTGCCGTGAAAGGAACTCTACTACTCGATTTCTCGGGGTAGAGCTGACTCCACCGTCCAACTCTTCGTGTATAAAGGCTCTTCCTACCATCGGAGGAAGACCCTTCTATCCCACGAAGAGTTCTGAGTTGTCTGATTTGCGCGTCAATAGCGCATGAGCTCCCTGATGTTGGTGTCAGAAGAACGCTCCCCACAGCATCCAAATCGCCAATGCCAGTTCTGAAAATTTTTTGCAGCCAAGCTTCTGCAGAAAGCAGCAAAGAAAAAGAAATTAATTAACAGAAGTGTCATTATCATGAGACACGCACTGGCTAGTCAGGCGCACCTTGTTTAGTCAGAAACAAAAACTCATCTTCAACAGTGAAAAGTGATACGCATACTATGTTAGACTCACCATCAAGATCTAGATCAGAAAGCATTGCTATCATTAATTTTTTGTTGAGAATGGAATCTTGCAAAAAGGTCATTCTCAGAGAAGAAGAAGAAGAATGAAGGAATGAGTATGCATGAAACTCACCTATCTATTTAAAGGACAAAGTGCAGGCCATTCTTGGAAAAGATCCGAGTAAAAAGCGCTCATAAACCATGGAATGAGTGTCACGTGTGCTTTGGAAAATAGCACAATATTTGAAACATTCAAAGAGTGCCACTTAATATTCTTCATTAGTGCACGCTGTTCGGTGTAAAACTAGTTTTCAGCACAAAAGTTGTACTACATTTTTCAAAGCAGGTACTGATGACCTTACATAGGAAAAGAAGTACAACATTTCTCAAAAAGAAAACAGAAGCATAAAAGACACACTCTATTTTGTGAAGCGACTGAGCTTGGCGCCCAATTCCTCTACACTAGTGACTCCCATACGATGTAACAGAACATTGAGCGTTTCACGCTACTCTGCAAGGCTGCGTCCATTGGAAGAAGACGAGCCGTCCAGACCAAAGGGGCTCAGGAAGTTCTTGGCTAGTTGTGTAGGGTCATCTTTGAACTCGAAAACTAAAGGCTCCGGTTCCTTACCCCCGAGAGTAGGGTCGCCATGTGCACAGAAACCCAACTTTCTTGCTTCTTCTTCAGCTTCTTCCTTCGGAGTCATGTTGACGTAAGATGAATATCAAAGCTGAATTTTCTCCCCGTTTATATAAAAGACTCGCCGGCGGTTCATATTCTACCATAAATTGGATTCAATCAGTCTCGAAAACTGAAGAGTCATCATGACATTTAATAAGTTCATTTGGATATTTTCAAAGTATTTCGAAATTTTGAAGTCTTTTCAACTTTCAAAAACTTTGAAGGGGGTTTTATAGGCCTTAAAAATGAAGGTCACGCTGAGTTGATCAGAACAAGGTCCAAAAGTCACGCTGTGTTGATCAGGACAATATTAAAAAATCACGCTGGAAGACAGCTCATCATTTGTCAGAGTGTCATTATGACTGACAGCACGACACAGTCGAAGAATGTCTTCTCGTATGCCACGTATGCACGAAACTCGAGAGATCACAGCCGACTATTGCGTGACTTTTGAAATCTTCTTCAGCAAGACTCAGCCTTCACCAAGTTGGCGTACCAAAAGAGCTTCTTGTCATTTAATGCGACTGACAAAGCAATCACTGTCAGAGATTTTGTGTCAGTCGAGGCACGTCGAATCAAGACAGCTGGCAGTTTTGCCTCAATCTTGCGTATATTTTGAGCCTTCTGGATCAAGTCTGCGTGTATTTTGAACTTATATGTTCCTTTCTCAAGTCTGCGTGTATTTTGAGCTTTTTACCTCAAGTTTGCGTGGATTCTGAAGTTTTATGCCCCACATCTGCGTGGATTTTGAAGCTTTCTGCCCCAAGTCTGCGTGGATTATAAAGCTTTTTGCCCCAAGTCTGCATGGATTCTGAAGCTTCTTGCCCCAAGTTTGCGTGGATTTTGAAGCTTTCTGACTCAAGTCTGTGTGGATTTCGTCTTCAACAAGTCTGCGTGGATTTCATCAAATTGGAGTACGTGGCAGCCATGCCACTGATCTCTCGCCTGCGTGTCCTGTAACTTGCACACGACTTATGCATGATTGCCATGTATCCAACAGTTACAGGCCACGTCCAGTAACTGCTCTCAACCTTGCGTATGTTAAATCCTGCATGATTTTCAACTAGGCACAGGCTGTGAAGACAGTTATCCTTTCAGTTATTTTTGACTCTATAAATAGAGTTCTTTTTCTCATTCATTGTACAGATACATAGTTATCTAACTTACTGTCAAAATTTTGAGAGCTTTTCTTCTTCGTATAGTGCAAGGGATAAAGTGATCATCTTCTAGATCGGATTCCTACAGTTATAATTTTCCCAGATACACAATAAATAAAGTGAATTTATTTATGAAAAATAAATTGGCAACTCTGCTGGAGAAAACCATCTCCTCTTCTGAGATGGCAACAACTCAATGCGACACTTCGTCAGTCGGCTCGACGAAGAAGGTGATATCGATCCAATTTGATCAACTCGCCTACGAAGAAATGCAGCGGGCTAAGGGTGGCAAGCCCACTTCAGCCTCCATCACCACTGCCAAGTCGAAGGGACGCTCTGTCTATGTCCCTAAGAATCAGTTGGCAGCCAATGGTGAAGTCTCTGCCACAGTGTTTACTACTAACACTGGCAAAGGCTCTACTGCAAGCACGCACACTCTTGTGCGCTCAAAGATGACAGCATTCAAAAGTCATGCTGACAGTATTGGCTCCTTAGTCAAGTCTGATCCAGCGTGCAATCCAGCCTTCAAAAGTCACGCTGACAGTACTGGCTCCTTAGCCAAGTCTGTTCCAGTGTGCAATCTCACATCCAAAAGTCACACTGACAGTACTGGCTCCTTAGCCAAGTCTGTTCCAGCGTGCAATCTCACATCCAAAAGTCACGCTGGCAGTACTGGCTCCTTAGCCAAGTCTGTTCCAGCGTGTAATCTCAATCCCAAAAGTCACGCTGACAGTACTGGCTCCTTAGCCAAATCTGTTCCAGCGTGTAATTCTAAATTCAAAAGTTAAGATTTGGTTTTGCATTTCAAACTAGGATTTCGATATTGAAAGGGCTGTGGACTGATTCATGTATTTCAGTTTTGATTTAGATTTTTATTCCAGTTTTCAAACTAATTTTTGAATGTTTATTTCCATGTTTAAATTCAAGTAAATGAGTATTAGTTACTGTTAATGATAACTGTGAGTGGTTTTAGGAGTTTGGGTTCAATTTGTTGAATGGATTTCGAATTGGGTTGGAATTTGGTTTGTGAACTGTCGATTGGTTCTCAGGTTTCCTGATAACCAATTTCTGAGAATTTCTAACACTATTTTCCTAAGATTACACACTCTATTGTTTCCCTAACACACACCCTGACACATAACAGTCATTCTATAGTGCACACACTATTTTTTTTGTAGAATTCCTGAGAATCCTATCTACCTATTCACCTTGACACCCTACCTAAACTGTATACCTGAGAACACTTGAGCTAGCACTTTTATACACAACCATCACTTGACACCACATTGATTGGGCTTGGTTGTTGAAATCATTGATATGGTTATGAGGATATAGGTGATATGTTGAGTCATGGGTCAGTGTGAAAGCTCAAGATGTATATTATTGTTCAGTCCTTCCTATGCATCAGTCAATCTAGATAGCAGTGGGGACTAATATGGAGTGGAGAGTAGGCTCGAGTGTAGAGTTTTTATTGTATTTAAGTTCAGAGTTTGATGATAGGCTTTGGGTGTTGATAGGTGAAACCTGAGACTGGATTGAAGTTCACAAATTCCTGAGATAGTGACTGTTTTTCCTGAGATGGAAGGAATTAATGTGATGTTAGGCCTAATAGTCCAGTCCTGAGGGAGCTATAGGCATGGCAGCATTGCTTTCCTTGTATGGCTTGGCATGGCAAGGTGTGGGCTAGAGGGTTCAGCCCAGGTTGATCATGTTTCCTGCAGGTAACATAGGGCTTGGGCCAGTGGTAGAAAGCTAAAGGATATGGGTTTAGTGTATGGGGATTTTGTAAGAGTGAGGTTAGTTTATGTTAGAGTTTTGATAGAGAGTGAGTGTTAGAGTAGTGTGTTAGGATATCATGTATCCTAGGTCAGTCTCAATGTTTAGAGGGATTGTTAGAGTGTTGATAGTTCACTTGGGTGTTCTAATTCACTTTCCATTAGATGTGCAGTCCATACCTATACTTAGCCCCTTTTTCCTTTTCTGTTTATATACGTATACATATATATTGGGTTCACATATGATGTCATTAGCTTATAGGGGTAATGGAGTTGAGGGCTAAGGATAGGTGATATAGTATCCTATATATGATGTGTGGTGTATATTAGATTGGGATATTATATGTGTATGCATGATATATATATGTAGATAGCATGGTAGTTGAGTGTGGGTTGTGGTAGTTATAGATAGAAATGACTAGTGTCACGCCCCGATTCATAGAGTCATTTATTCACATACTTTATCTCTTGGAATCGATCGTCCTCGCTTGGGCGTGATGCCGTACAAGTCTGGTATTGCACTTGTACAAGGCAAAGATGGTACATAATCGATTATTCTTCAAATAGGAACACATCGCAGCGGCAGAAGCAGATAAATTGAATTTAATGAGGACAATCTTTCTCATTGAATAGAAGCACATCACTTTATTATAGCAGCGGAGAAAAGAGTAACTTGAAGCCACACAAAGATATATAGAACTTCATTCTCTTTACTGATAATTGAAGAAGAGTACAAGACTTGTATTGAAGTACAATGATTACAGCATATCTCACTTTACAATGGAAACCAACTGAACAATGCTATACAGCTTACATATGATATTTGGATACAATGGATTTCAACTCGATACACTGACTTGGCTTACAATCTCACTGGTACAACTGATTACAATGTTCCATACATTATGCCCTTTATAAACAGAAGATATCATCTTGTACAAGGAGAGCTTCTGTATGCCCAACAAATCTTCGATGCCGCGGGACCAATCCAGCTAATCTTCGTGTGTAGAACATTCCAATGCACAAGCACCTGCCCACAAAACGTGGGTCAGTACATCATCTATGTACTGGCGAGCAGAATCCAACCCACTCGCATAAACCAACATTTTAAGTGATCATTTAAGCAAACATTTATTAGAATGATCTTTCTAATTGGGGCCTAGCATCAGTTTACAGTTCATGGGCAATAGTCATAGTGAAGCATGTAAACATAATCTTAGTAGTATTCTTGGTGTTATCATACAAAGGCATCATTGAGGCGTACCAAGTATTATCATGAAAAGGCATCATTGAGGCATCGTTAACACTAGCATCTTAAACATGTTATAACAGTTCTCACTTCAAGCATCACTTAGCATGTATATTGTGTTTGAGCATTGATTATAGCATGGCATCTTTCTAGCATACTGAATTTAACATGTTAAGCAGGATCTCATACTCAAAGGCTACAAACCGTACCATTTACTTATTTGGAACGTAAGCATGCAAGTTAAACCAACACATATATTGAATTATCACATTTAAGTGATTTCTTACCGATAGCCAACTTCCCCGTACCTGTATTGAAATACAGGATAATATGATATACTTACTCTGTCTGCACAGAACATTCATTAGCATGCATCCTGACTACATGGTCGTTGGTGAAACTGCACCATAAAGGACTTTCCAACGGGTATTACGACGTACCATTCCAGGGTAGGTTGCAAGCCTAGCCGAATGTCCCGTAATACCTCGTGCCACCATAGCACGACCAATGTTTCCTCCCGGGTCGAATCGGTCCCAGCGCCCCGGGTACCGTTCGAGGAAACTTACTCAGACTTGTACAAGTACGTCCATGACCATGCGAATGCGTGTCGACTCGATAACACAATGCATGGTAAAGCAACTAAAGTAAACAGAGCCAGCAGTTCAACATCTCATCTCAATCCCAAGCCGTGTTCAACGACTAATCATTACCATCATTCTACTTGATGATCTCCATGATCCCAAGTCCCATCATTCTCATTGTTTGTTCTATTGTAACATTTCTCATTACGTTCCTTCTAAGGAGAAACAACAACATTCATTCATTTCAGAGGGACCTGTAACAATTCATTCAACTCATAGGGACAATAGTATATTCATTTTATTTCACAGGGACAGTATTCTTTCTTTCATTGCATAGAAGTAATAGGCAACATTAACAGTTATACAGGATGTACATGATTCTAGTGTTTCTTTCTATTCTTTGTGTTAATAGCATAGCCAGTTCATTACTCATGTATCATTTTCATAGCATCTCATTACTCAAGTATTCATTTCAAGCGTCAAATCGCATTAGCAGTTCAAGTGTGATTCATTCGGCAGCTCAATAATTCTTAGCATAAACATCTCAATTACTCAGCAACTAAAACATGGAACATTAGGGGCAAATCATAGCATCACATTATTCTATTTATTAAGCATGCAGGAATAAGGAGGAAGGAGGACAGTTCCACTTGCCTTATATAATGGTCTTCCTGCTCCAATCCCACTAAGCGTAGCTCCACCAGCGAGCCACGTTCCAATACCCATTCCGTCTAGCCAACTAAGAAAGACTGCATCAGTCTCAACTCTCTTGATCTCCAACACAAGTCGGGGTCCAAAATTCTGATCCCATCCAACAAGCCAACCAAATGCCTCGTGCGGAGCGGGGCATTACATAATATACCACTCAGAAAAAGTTTCGTCCTCGAAACTTAAGGAACCAACTCTTCTACTAGATTCACATAGTCACAACGAGTTATTCATTCAGCTTCAATTCAGTATTCATTTCAGCCCACTCGGTCATTTCAAAATTGCTATCCAACTGTATCATTTTAATCCATCAATCATTCGATCTGTCTATCTCTTTTTCAATTACTTACAACTTTTCATTGATTCGCCAACATTTTCCTTACATTCTATCTTGGTCGCAACACATCACTTCGTTTGGATCCATACACATATTTCAGGCGTCCCCAAAACATATGCATTTCAGCCAAAGTCCGTACTAGTGCGATAAATTCTTCCCATAATATTATCTCAGTCGCAACCTATCACTTCGGCTGGATCCATACACATATTTCAGGCGTCCCCAAAACATATGTACTTCAGCCAACTTCCATGATAGCATAATTCGATCAGCCACAATATAACTCTTTTTCCCAAATCAGGCTTAGCATTCCTTCAATTGACTTATCACTTTATTCACTTGCCACAAACGCTATCTTCCAGGCCACAACATTTAATATCTGGGACAGCTCTCTATCCAAGCATAACATTTCTAACATTCGATCAAAGGTCTAACTTAGAGCCAATCATATCAAGGTTTCACAACAACAATCATATTCCTTCCCAAATCCAACAATATTTTTCACCGAGGCAATTCATCTTTTCTAAAAGATACAATCCGACATCACCAACTATCGATACCGATCTAACATTTCCGTCATGAGCAGCCAATTCCATCTCATATAATAATTTACTATCCGATACATAAAACTCAAGTCTCATCCCACGATTCAATTTCCCGCTATAGGCCGACACATAATCCTCAAGGGTCAAACATCTCTAAGGTTCACATTGGATCATATACTTACAACTTATCATTCTTAGGTCATACTCATCACCATCTCTCGTTCAATGCCACAAGGTCATTCTATGGTTCGCCAACGGCCATCTATTATTCGGTCCAGTCTCAATGGTTAGCTATACCGACAGCTATACCTAATCATTCAGGTGACTTCCCTAGAGTGGACGGCTACTAGGGATCATGCTAGTTTTTTATTCTCAGGGCCAATAAGCAACTGACAGTTCTAAGGAACTCTACCCAAACCTATGGGTATCAACTAAGTCTGAATAATGAGTCGCCAATTGGGCTAAGCCAGCAATTGGTAATTCATCAACTGGTCGCTAGGGTTAAGTCTATCTATCCAGGGTCTTCCTCAAGGAAATAATTCCCACAGAGGCTCATTCTAGACTTACCCAACGATCGACTAAGATCGAGCTATCAATATTACGGTCAATTTCCAATCCGACATATGATCTTCATCGTTCTAATAATCCATCAAGTAAATTTTTTTCCAATGATTCAATTTCTATTTCCATTTCTTTGTACCCATAAGAGCCCATAAGCCAAGACTAACTATTCAAGGGTCATCGATTCTGATAGTCTTAACACAACTATGGAATCATACTATCCGATCTGTATGACAAAGTCACACCGCTAAGTCATAAGCCAGCAAACTATATCCCAATCCAACAGTCACATATACCGACATTATCCAACACATTTGCAATTTCTAATTCCCATTCGTTTCATCAATCATCAACATTATCTTACAGGCATTCTTAAATCTCGTTCTTTTTCCAGCCGTCAAAATCTCATACGGATATTCTTAAAATTCCCTACCTCAAGGGTCGAGTAGTTCATTCCATTCAATCCGACAATTTATGTATCAATTAACAATCCTTTGTGCAACATAAATATTCAGGATTGCTACTAGTTACTTTTCTAATCCTATTAAATTCCTCAGCATACTTGCACATAGGCAACAACTATCCTTTGGTGATCTAGATGGGTTAACATCTATTACACCTTAGGGTCAGGCACAGATCTCTAATATTCTTTTGGTCATCGACAACTTTTTCCAAAACTTCCAACTTAGCAATCAACTTTGTATTAGCCACATATGATTTACATCCAACCAATCGAAGTCAACATTCAGATGTTCTAAGCCACCACATTCTCTAGCCAAATCCATTTACCCATAGCATACTAACGGTCTTACTAGTCTGAGTCATCACTCGACTATATAATTTCTAACCAAGCCACTAGTTATAATTTCCGACCATCTCGCTACTCAATATAACACCTCCGTCAAGGGACACTCGAGTCATCTAGCAATAATACATGACTTCCAGCTAAGTCTCGGCACTACCCAGTACCCACAGATAGTCTCATTGCTATCCTATGGAAAAGGGTCAACATACATCTCATTCTGAGGTGGTAGAGACAATATACCACTCAGAGACAAAGCCGTCCTTAAGCAATACCAAGTCAAATCTATTCTGGACCTTCGTGATCTATAATGCTCACAACACTTAGCCAACATCTCAGGATCTCAAAAGTACTAGCCATCACCAATGAGTCAATTCCCCAGTTTCGTTGAACTCATCCATCAATTACCCCATTCACAATTCTTTTCCAACATCACAAGCAATCTCAACTTGTTACAGCATACATAGCCACTTTTCTTTATTCCTACATTCCAAACAGCATACTATGGCATCGAGTCATTGTTGGGTTATTTGTGTCCAAACCAACAACAATCATTCATTCAGGGGCATCACAATGTATATAGACTTATTGTATGGAACATCCAGTGAGCAGCCAAGAGGGTCAACGAACTTTCAAGCACAGATACATAAGGATAATTACCGAACAATAATAGCACAATCGCGGAAGCAATCTTTAATTTAATCGCGGAAGCAACGTTGAGTGATCGCGGAAGCAACTTTGGTTAATCGTCGACGCAACTTTGATTTAGAAACGAATCAAAGAAGAGACCAAGGACGTAAAGCCGTGCTCTGATACCAATTTGTCACGCCCCGATTCATAGAGTCATTTATTCACATACTTTATCTCTTGGAATCGATCGTCCTCGCTTGGGCGTGATGCCGTACAAGTCTGGTATTGCACTTGTACAAGGCAAAGATGGTACATAATCGATTATTCTTCAAATAGGAACACATCGCAGCGGCAGAAGCAGATAAATTGAATTTAATGAGGACAATCTTTCTCATTGAATAGAAGCACATCACTTTATTATAGCAGCGGAGAAAAGAGTAACTTGAAGCCACACAAAGATATATAGAACTTCATTCTCTTTACTGATAATTGAAGAAGAGTACAAGACTTGTATTGAAGTACAATGATTACAGCATATCTCACTTTACAATGGAAACCAACTGAACAATGCTATACAGCTTACATATGATATTTGGATACAATGGATTTCAACTCGATACACTGACTTGGCTTACAATCTCACTGGTACAACTGATTACAATGTTCCATACATTATGCCCTTTATAAACAGAAGATATCATCTTGTACAAGGAGAGCTTCTGTATGCCCAACAAATCTTCGATGTCGCGGGACCGATCCAGCTAATCTTCGTGTGTAGAACATTCCAATGCACAAGCACCTGCCCACAAAACGTGGGTCAGTACATCATCTATGTACTGGCGAGCAGAATCCAACCCACTCGCATAAACCAATATTTTAAGTGATCATTTAAGCAAACATTTATTAGAATGATCTTTCTAATTGGGGCCTAGCATCAGTTTACAGTTCATGGGCAATAGTCATAGTGAAGCATGTAAACATAATCTTAGTAGTATTCTTGGTGTTATCATGCAAAGGCATCATTGAGGCGTACCAAGTATTATCATGAAAAGGCATCATTGAGGCATCGTTAACACTAACATCTTAAACATGTTATAACAGTTCTCACTTCAAGCATCACTTAGCATGTATATTGTGTTTAAGCATTGATTATAGCATGGCATCTTTCTAGCATACTGAATTTAACATGTTAAGCAGGATCTCATACTCAAAGGCTACAAACCGTACCATTTACTTATTTGGAACGTAAGCATGCAAGTTAAACCAACACATATATTGAATTATCACATTTAAGTGATTTCTTACCGATAGCCAACTTCCCCGTACCTGTATTGAAATACAGGATAATATGATATACTTACTCTGTCTGCACAGAACATTCATTAGCATGCATCCTGACTACATGGTCGTTGGTGAAACTGCACCATAAAGGACTTTCCAACGGGTATTACGACGTACCATTCCAGGGTAGGTTGCAAGCCTAGCCGAATGTCCCGTAATACCTCGTGCCACCATAGCACGACCAATGTTTCCTCCCGGGTCGAATCGGTCCCAGCGCCCCGGGTACCGTTCGAGGAAACTTACTCAGACTTGTACAAGTACGTCCATGACCATGCGAATGCGTGTCGACTCGATAACACAATGCATGGTAAAGCAACTAAAGTAAGCAGAGCCAGCAGTTCAACATCTCATCTCAATCCCAAGCCGTGTTCAACGACTAATCATTACCATCATTCTACTTGATGATCTCCATGATCCCAAGTCCCATCATTCTCATTGTTTGTTCCATTGCAACATTTCTCATTACGTTCCTTCTAAGGAGAAACAACAACATTCATTCATTTCAGAGGGACCTGTAACAATTCATTCAACTCATAGGGACAATAGTATATTCATTTCATTTCATAGGGACAGTATTCTTTCTTTCATTGCATAGAAGTAACAGGCAACATTAACAGTTATACAGGATGTACATGATTCTAGTGTTTCTTTCCATTCTTTGTGTTAATAGCATAGCCAGTTCATTACTCATGTATCATTCTCATAGCATCTCATTACTCAAGTATTCATTTCAAGCGTCAAATCGCATTAGCAGTTCAAGTGTGATTCATTCGGCAGCTCAATAATTCTTAGCGTAAACATCTCAATTACTCAGCAACTAAAACATGGAACATTAGGGGCAAATCATAGCATCACATTATTCTATTTATTAAGCATGCAGGAATAAGGAGGAAGGAGGACAGTTCCACTTGCCTTATATAATGGTCTTCCTGCTCCAATCCCACTAAGCGTAGCTCCACCAGCGAGCCACGTTCTAATACCCATTCCGTCTAGCCAACTAAGAAAGACTGCATCAGTCTCAACTCTCTTGATCTCCAACACAAGTCGGGGTCCAAAATTCTGATCCCATCCAACAAGCCAACCAAATGCCTCGTGCAGAGCGGGGCATTACAACTAGGGTTGTGTCATTGTTGTATATGATATGGTTAGGTTTTGAGTTAGTTTACCCTAGAATAACCTTAGTTGACTTGAATTTTAGTTGGCCAAACCCTAGAGTTGACCAAGGTTTGACCCAATAGTTCAAGATTGACTAGAGTTGACCAAAAGTCAACATTGAGTCTAGATGTGACCAATTGACCTAGTTTGACTAGAGTATTGACTTGGGTTGACCCAGAGTTGACCAAGTTTGACTTGGACCTAGTTTGGTCTAGACAGTTGACCAGGTTTGACTTAGAGTTGACTTTGACCTAGATTTGACTTAGAATCATGTAGATTGCATCATAAACTTTATTTACCTTATTTTAAATATATTATAACATGTACTGCTCTATTTAGGACATTGTGACTCCGGTGCAGACATCTGATATTATACTACTCATTTCAGAGTATCAGGCGAGTACATTCTCTGATAGTTCTCTCATTTACTTGTCAATTACTGTACTTCAGTTCTAGTTAGCTGTATGTGATTCTCTGTTACAAACACGTATTGTTATTACTGAATCCATGTATACGACACACATACTTACTCGTCTTGCCTCTATTATTCGAATTACCATACGAATCACTATTCAAACCACCTATTCGTATCTTCATGTGCTGGTTGGACTTGTATTCGTCTTATGTGTTGGATTATGGATTTATTGTATTAGACTAGGCGGGGAAATACTGATTAGACATGTAGACATATCCCCCTATTCGAATCACCCCTCTGTGAATGATATTCGAACGATAGCCATCCCTCACCTGATCCATGTGTGGTGTGCCATATTACCTACAGCCGTTTACATGTCGAACTCGGTATTTTAAGACACACTTGGAGAATTTATTCGAATCATTGTTAGATCATCATATGAATCACTATTCGAATCACCTTATTCGAATTACCTTATTAGAACAATGATTAGAATCACATTCGACTCATCTTGTATTAGACTCACATTGGGATTACACTCGACTTATATTATACCGTCTGGACTCATCATGTTACTCTAGTTCAGCTAGATTTTATTTTACAGTCTTTATTGCCACGATTCTTCTCTTGTTTAGTTACTTACTTTTCTTGTACTTTATCTGTCTCTCTATACTATCACCTGAATATAAACTGCCATGTTCATCAATACAACTGTCTATAACTGCTTTATAGTTCTCTGTCATTTACTTGGGATTTCTTGATGAATTGTACTCGTTCCTGTCCTGACTGGACCTGTTGAAAATATTACAGATGATTGCCCTGAGGATATTTGCCCTACTTGCCTTGGAGCAGGAGATGGCTTAGCTACTTATGGCCCCGACACTCAGGAGTGATCGGGAGACTAGCTAGTAGACTTGGTTTAGTTTTTATGTTTTAGAACTTGAATTGTAATAACTTGAGATACGAGTTTGTATTTGAGTTTGTTTGAGATATTATTATTTATTAGTTTATAATCGTTGTTATTTAGTCTTTAGTTATAAACTTCTGTGTTATCTTATCGTGCTTAGACTGTGATTGAGATTTTATTATATCTATACTTGTCCTCCATTTGGAGTTGAGATTTGACAAGTACATTATATAATTGCGTGAGTTGTTGATTAAATAGTAACCTAGGACAGCGTTCTACTGTCGACACTGCGGCATAGGCTGGGCGCTGTTACGTACTCGTACCCTCACAGTGGGTGCGGGTCGTGACAGGAGCAGCTGCATTTACTGTACGAAAGGAAGACGATTAGCAACAACGTATTTCTTATTCGCCAACTCGTCAACTCGAAGTACACGGAGGGTGCCTCAGTGGCACAACATCTGAACGATGTTCAGGGTATCTTCAATCAACTGTCTGCGATGAATATGGTGATTGATGATGAGCTTCAGGCCCTACTGCTCTTGAGTTCTCTGCCGAAAAGTTGGAAGACGTTGGTGGTGTTGATGAGCAACTCCGCGACTGATGGAGTTGTCACAATGGAGACAGTCAAAAGTAGCTTGTTGAATGAGGAGGTCCGACACAAGCAAGTGGAATCGTCGCAGGAGTCCGCTCTGGTGGCTACCTACGGAAAGGGAAGACCCATGTCATAGGCGAGGACGTGGTGGAGTTCTCGAAATCTTGCGATTGTGGACCGCATGGAGGGCTGCTATCACTATGGCGAAAGGGGTCATATCAAGAGAAACTGCATGAATCTCAAAGCTGAGAAGGCCAAAGGCAAGAACGATCAGAAGAATCTTACGTCGTTTGGAGATATCATTATCGTAGCGATCGACGCAGAGGAATCTTATGGTATGTGTCATGATAGCGACTGGGTCATAGATACGGGGGCATCGTACCATGCCAATCCACATAAGAGGATCTTCATGTCATACCACGACGATAGGTTTGAACGTATGAAGATGGGCAACAAGGGGACGGCTGCAGTTGTAGGCATCGGTGATATGTACTTGACGACGGAGTTTGGTGAGAAGCTCATCCTCAAGGGTGTGCAACATGTACCGAGTTTGCTCTATAACTTGGTTTTGGTAGGAAGACTGGCAGATGATGGCTATCGCAGTCTGCTTGGGAGCAAAGAATGGATGCTCGCAAAGGGTTTCCAACAGCTGGCTTGGAGAGATTTGTGTTGTGGCATGTACAGGCTCAAGCCGCTGAGCTTTACAGGCAAGCCACAGACACTAGATGGAGGCTCGAGGGGTGTTCGACAGGAGGTAGATCGTTGAGAACTTGCTGAAGAGGGACTTCTAGATGCTTTGAGGGATGCGGAGGATTCGGTTCATCGAGACCAAGCAACGGATGGTGATGAGTTAAAGATTGAGGGTCAGTCTGTCGGTCCCGTGACAGCTGGTCGGTCTCCAGGTGGGGGTTGCTCTACAGATCCAGTTTTAGCGACAGGTTGCTTGCTAAAGCTTCATCGAGCAACATCGGCTTCAATATTTTGAAGCCATGAAGGAGATCAAGGTTTGTAGCAAACTCAATCTGAGACGGGAGCATCATCATTTATACTATTCATAAGGAGCTGTAGGTCATCGACGGTATGCACAGTGGATGATGTTTTGCTCGAGGACGCACGTGTATGGGGGAGCTTCAAGTTCGGACACGAAAGTGGACATGTTTTGGAGTTCAAATCATGTGAGAATCGCACCATCCGTTTGGTTGGGCCAGCCAAGGGTAAAGAAGCTCGTCGGAATGTTAACACTTCCCGGTGGAAGACGAAAGTCGGGGACAGGTAGCCGAGACATACGGTGAGGCTGATCGTCAGGGACGTCAATTTTAGTTGTGTCAATATCGGTAGGATCCCAGTGGTACAGGAGGTGCTACGCATGGCAGCTAGCATCGACGTGACAGTCGAGGAGCTGGAGACAAAGGAAGATACAGAGTAGTTCAGGGGTCGCAGATCAGTGGCATGGGGGAGAAGGAACTCTGTCGCGGGACGATAGGCATAGAGTCCAGTTGAGGACCCATGAGGTCAGTACCCTCTCATCAGACTGGAAGGGAAGATTGTTGGAGTTCAGTCTGAATTTGGTAACAATATATTTGTGGAATCCAAATCTAATTAAATATTTGATTTGATTTGATTTGATTTTATTAGATTTGGATGTCCATAATTGGTGCTGGTCTATTTTAGATATAATAGGATTCTTATTTGAGGGCTTCCTATTTAAGAAATCATATTATGACCTAAAATAGGATTTTTCTCATCCTATATATATGAGGTGAGGGTGGAGGCACAAAGGATAAGTACAAAGCACAAAGTAGAGATTCGGGATGCTCGCCCACAAAAAAAATCTAAAAGAAGGTCCTTACTTTGCTCTTAGGACTTGGTCATCCAAGACAGAAGGAAGAAGAAGATCTAATCGATGAGTCGTCAACTTCGGTTAGGAAGATTGCTATGGGTTGGTGAGTGATCTCAATTGTAATCTTATATTTTTTTATAGTGGTGAGGGGGTTGAGCCTGTTAGGGCAAAGAGTTCAACAATAGTTTTTGTCAATCATATAATTTTTATTTGAGTTATAAAGGTTAGAATTTGTCCAGGTGACGTACATCACCACCATATACTTGTCTTTATCTTGTGCTTGGTATCCGTTAGACGGGAGTTGGTTTTGAACAGGTAGGTTGGCAAACGCTTCCGCACGCGCCCAATAATTTATACCAGAGCGAAGGTTTGATTCGTTCTGGTCTGATACCCAACACAAGGCAGTAGATAAAGGGTATACAAATTTGTGCTTAATTATATGTGGATGTACATTAATACTCTATAAACATTATCGATAATCTTTTTTCTCCACGATAATACTAGAACGTAGTATCCACGATAACTGGTCTTGTTTAAGTTGTTGTAGGCTCGAGAATAGTACAGTTTACCCAACAGGTACATAATATCTCATACTCTCGTAATTCTAGAAGAAATTTACTGAATTTAAGGATATAAGGACAAATGGATACCATATCAAAACTTTGAGTGAGACAAAATAAAGAATATCTTTGTGTAACCTCTAGCATAGAGAACCAAAAGTTTGTTCTAGAGAGATTATTCAGCTATTCACTAGGGATACACATCGCTCACATTGGAGATATCGAGTCACATACTACCATGATCCAGAAGCTCAATCATAAGTGCCCATTGTGAGCAAGAAGTCGAATGATCACATAATTTTTATACTATGACATGATCGATCGAGATACCTCGGGAAAATAATGAAGATAATGATCATAACAAATTCCAGTGATCAACTTTTAGCAAAATATAGCATATCTAATGATCAACTCAATGTCCTTAATCTCAAGAATAAGTTTATTTCTAAGCCATAAATCCTGAAGATTGCATCTAAATGATCAGTAGCTTAATTTCATTTATTTAGAATTAAACTTTTGTTAGATTTTTATGGCTTATGTTAGTATTATTTTAAACTGTAGTTTTGACATATATGTTTTGTGAACAATCTTTTAGATTTTTTGACATGAGATATCTTAATTTGTCGAACTGTCACTTTGATAAGACAATATTTCTGCGTTTGGGGGAGATAAAAAAAGATAAATGCTTTGTTCCAAAAGAACGTCATAAATTATTGTTCCTAATCATCGTTCCAGAATAACGTCGTGAATTGTCGTGGCATACTTTATTTTATCTCATTTCGACTAAATTAGGAGAATTATCCCCTAAAATTTATTGCAAATAATTAACCGATGCCAACTCGACGCATTTAATGATGCATAAATAGCTAGGTCACATATACCAACTACAAATGCACCTTCTAGAATATAAGTAAATACCAAAAGAACCCAATAGATTAGTTCTACATTAAGATGTGTAAGACCTACAGGTTCTAAATATTTAACTCTCTAGAATAAGAGACTGAATAATCTAACACACCATAAATGCTTTTGAAGAAGCATCTTCTAAAGTAGCCTCTCTTGTAGAGAAAGTTCATGACGATCCAAAAGATATCATAAACCAGAGAACTAATTTCTCAAAAGTAAAGTATATCCCTCATGTCGACAATATGCCTCAGATCCCAGAAGAGATTGAGAAAGATGTATCAATACAAAAAAATGTTTTACGCATACTAAAGAAACATTTAGAATAAAAAATAATTTATCATAATTAACATTAGCAAATAAGAATAAAATGGTGACAAAAATAAGAATAACACTGAACCACGAATAATTCTTGAATTTTGAAAATGACAAAATTGGCCAAAAATGAAAATATGCGATACAAGCGAAACAAGATTCTCTCGCAAAACGTAAAGTATTCGATCCTATAGTACAAAATCTAAAAGGAATAAACCCAGTAGATTTTAAATGGGTGTTTGTAATAAACAAAGAGATCCAAATGTATAGAACAATGCTAGTTGTTTAAGGATTCTCGAAATGACTATAAATAAAATATAAAGAAATATATTATTCGGTCATGATAACCTAGACAATAACATACACATGAAATCTTCGAAAGATTTAAATTACCAAGGTATACACGAAGGATTTACAAAATGAACCATATATGGACTAGAAGCATTCGAAAGAATGTGATCGGCTCTTGGATATCTATGAACGGATATATGATGTCATGCATATTTATAAAGAAATTCCTGAATGGATTTTTCAAAACGTTCGTTTATGTACATGACAGTATCTCCGAAGATATTGAAAAGAACTCATGAAGAGAAGACCTTCTGAAGAGAAGATCTCTTGAAGAGAAGACCTCCTGAAGAGATTATCTCCTGAAGTGATCTCCAAAAGAGAACCTTCTGAAGAGATCTTCAAAAAAGATAAGTAATATTCTGAAGAGATCTCGTACAGAGATTAAAAAATCTCTTGAAGAGATCTCCTATGGAAGAAAAAAAATCTCCAGAAGAGATCTCCTAAAATAATATATCATAAAATGATTTAATATGATCATTTGTCATTTACTTGGTACATTATAGTAGTTAGATTAATGGAACCGACTTCGGCCTAAAGAAGAAAAAACATGTTATGGGTCCTGAAGTACCCAGTTTAATTGAAATAAGTACAATTATTTATTTAGCATAATGTACTTCAAGATATGTTTAATTTTATGTGAACCTGCCGACTAGATATAGATATGTAACACATAGTTATTGGAATGACATAAAGTACATTTTTATAGATATATCAAAGGAATAATTCTTTATTTAATTTATATGGATGTGCTGATGTTATTGAATATAGAAACACATGTTAATGGAATATCACAAACACAATATGTTTCTTTAACAATAATGTAGCTATTTCGAAGATCAGTCAAATGACTAGTCATCTTGGCATAAAATAAAGAAAACAGAGAACACATATGGCTAAGATTTCATCAATTCCACATATAAGGGGGAGTGACGAGCTTCCAGCCATAACTCACTCTTTATGAGGATATGGGGATAATATATATAAATGTATAGACAAATAGATTTTTGAGATTAGATGTAATATTCAAATATATTAATTAGGGGTTCGATTTGAGTTGATGTAAGAACTAAATGTTAGAAATTTTATTGTACCCTGTCGATTCATGAGATGAAGAACATAAATTAAATTGATTGCGGAAGCGTACCTGAATCCATTGCTTGGCTTGATGGATGTTGAAGCGATCGACTCTTTATTGGGTTCGATCTTCCAACTTGCTACGACCCTTAATGACAAAGGTGAATCCGAATCCTTTGTCCCTCTCTTTCTGTTGATGGGGATGCAGAAGAGAAAAAGAGAGAACCTTCTCTTTGGTGGCTGTATAAGTTGGGGACCATAAGCCTAATGAATACACATATTTATATATGTGTTGATATTTCTAATTTGGCCCCTCATCTAATTAGAATTATCTTCGGTATCTACACATTAATTCTATAACAATTATACCCTTAAGCCAATTTCCAAATAGACCACTTTAATTTGGCTTAATTATTTAGATAGCCCAAACACAATTAATTTTACATGTGTGGCCCCTTAATTATTGAATAATTCCAACAATCTCCCACTGGGCCACATATGTAACCTTATAATTGTGTTAACCTTAGTGAGCTCATAAATTGCTATCTTAATCCTTAGGGTATATCCGGACAATCTTGTCCATTAACCATATCAACATAGGATCAAAGCGGCATTCGTCACATATAGCGTAACTAAACCATCAATGGTCACATATACCAATACAGCTAAACGACATAGATCAATCGTGGATGCGTAGCATGGAAATTATACGCAATGTGATCAATACATGTCTATTTCCAACTGGTCCTCCTTAACTTTAATGAGATCAATACTTTAACATAATGAAAACAGAATGAACTGAATTTCCATATATCTGATCAGATAAATATCCAAAATACTTTAATACATAAATGTGTCCAAAAACAAATAGCACCCAAATACATAAAATACAAACTCCCACTATATTGCCATATTCTTAATTAACACCCATATGAGCAGTATGCTCATGAAAGACCCTGGGTGATAATGTTTTTGTGAGCGGATCCGCTAACATGGAGTTTATCCTAATGTGCTATATGAACACTATAACCATTCTGAATTCTTTCCTTCACAACTAGAAACTTTATGTCAATATCCTTTGACTTATACAAGTTTCTGTTGTTATTGGAATACAGTACTGCTGATCTATTGTTACACCATAATTTTATGTGGTCTTTCAACACCGTACTGTAGGTGCAGCCTTGTGACAATTTCGTGACCATATTCCCTGAATAGATACCCCACAGCATGTTTATAAACCTTGCTTTCGTGGTAGAGAAATTATGAGTGCATGTTTGACACTCATCCAAAATATACCTCCAATGGTTAGCATAACCTGATGTGGATCTCCTGCTGTGTTGGCATCCAACAAAATCGGAGTCGGAATACCTTATGATCTCCAGAATTATCCGATCTCCTACAAAGAGCATATAATTTCTTGTTCTCTATTAATTACTTAAGTAGTTTGGCTGCTATCCAATGATCCATCCATATTTGCTTAAATATCTGCCTAACATCCTAATATATACGCAATATCCTGATGCGTACATACTTGAGCATACATTAGACTCCCTACAACTGATTATGAAGGAAAAATCTATTGTATTTTCTTAATTTTAAGATTAACCTTAGGGCACTTGTTTGAGACCGAATTTGTCTCTCCTTTAACGAGAGGTGTCACCTGGTTTGCATTAAATACTTTAATCAATATACAAAACCAAAAAATTATTCCTACTCCCACTGAACTTGTGATACACACAATCTTCAACAGTGTTCATCTCAAAACCAAACGAGATAATCACTTGAAGTACCTTTGACGAGAAGCTTGCTTGAGTTCATAAATGGATTTTGTCAATTTGCAAACCATATTATTTGAATCTTTTGACACAAAGTTTTCTGGTTGCACCATATAAACTGTTTCATCAATGTTACCGTTGAGAAATATCGTTTTGACATCCATTTAATGTAATTCAAGATCAAAATATGCAACATGTGCTATGATTGTTTTAAAGGAGTTTTTCAAAGATACCGAAGAAAAAAACTCTTTAAAATCAATCCCAAAATTTTGAGTAAAGTCACTAGCTACAAGACGTACTTTATACCTCTCCACATGATCCTTCGAATCATTCTTGGTTCTAAATGTCCATTTGCAACCAATGGACTTCATACCTTTTTGTAATGGGACAAGTTCTTAAACTTTATTTGTCTTGCATAGACTTATACTCCTTATTTTTTTTTGTATCAATCCACTTTGAGAACTAGAACTTTCCATGGCCTGACGGAAGATGATTATAGATCATCTTCCAGTATCCACGGTCTTCCTCACGTTCCTAAAGAAATATGACAATATAATCCGAAATTATATTTTTCCTTTCTCTTGTGGACCATCATAACATTTCCGGTTCTTGAGGTTGTTGAGTTTGTTCCTTAGGAATAATTACCTTATCTTGAATGTGGTGCTGCTATATTGTCGTTGTTAAGGTATCTCAACAACGACCTATAGAGGTAATTCGACATTGTCTTATTGAGGCTCCGAATTCACTTCTTGATCATGACAGGTATAGAATCCTGCACATCGTCAAAAGTGATAGTAGAAATCGTAATTGATTCCTTCTCAAAGACAATAATCCCGACTTTATTTCTCCTCCAAACTCAACATCCTCAAAAAATATTATACTTCTCGTCTCAAAATTTTCTTTTGTGTGGGATCGTATAATTATTATCCCCTTGATTTGTCAGCATAGCCAATAAAGTAGCTGCTTACAATTGAACTTTGGTCTGTATTTTCTTTACACATTAATATAGACATTAAAGTCTATAGAGTCAATAAAATCCAAATCTCATCAGACACAAGTCGTTCAACTCTATTTCTAGAGATGTGACCTAATCGCTTATGTCATAATAAGACTAAAAATATTTATTATTAATTTTGTGTTTAGTACCACATGACTCCACTTGCAAGGTTTCATTTAAGCTGCAATAGTTTCAACTGAATATAGGTGATCATAAACCTTAAAGGAACCATTACCAATAATATTTGGATTTAAAGATGGACTAAACTTATTATTTCTAAATGAACTATGATAACTAGATTTGTCCATTAAGAAAACTGAAACTGAATTTCGTCTAAAAGACGGCACAATAAAAGTCTATCAAATCCAAATAATAATCGGTTTCTAATAATAAAAAAATGTACTATTGCTTCCATTTCTACCGATTTGCCGCCACCCACATAGATGTATCTTTCACCATCAATTGGCTTTCGGTAGCTCAGGTAACCTTGTCTAAAATACTAATGTGGGTAGTAGCATCAGAATCTAACCACCACGTGTTTTTAGGTACTAAATCTAAATTAACCTCAGAACAGACCAAATTTAGAAATGTATATTTCTTTATACGCCATGCGTGATACTTTGTACATTTCTTCCTTATGTGTCCTGTCTTATCACAAAAGAACAACCATTAGTTTTATATTGTTGTTTCTTTTGATCTTGACCCTTAGCAGCTAATAAATTTTTTTTTTTTTTGCCCTTAAAGTTTATCCCATTAAACATGAAAATTAAAATTTTATTGGCAGATATTTTAACAACATTAACTGTAAAGAGAACAAAGCAACAAAAAAACAAACATGCTCTAACAAATAACCAAAGCGTAAAATATAGTCAAACAAATTCAAATAATGGTGAACCCCATCTCAAGATACCTAGTGCATCATTAATATCAAGTCTTTGGACAGTGATATTAACTGCAAGTGGTACTCTTGGTGTAGTGATCAAACGTTGACAATAAGTCATGTCAAATAATAAGCCTATCTTTGGATCGGGTTATTATTCACATGTAAATCGTATAATTGTCACACATTTATCACCACAAGTATGTGTACAATTCGGCCAAGTATTAACCTTCCTTTGGGCCGGTTAATACCCGCATGAATGTACACACACAAACATCCAACATTTCTCATAGACTATCTACGCAAGAGAGGTCACTTTGGCGACATCTTGTTTCAATGGGTCTATTTAGAATATTAGACAACTATTGCTAGTCATAAAAGGTACCAAAAATTTGAATGTTGACTAAATTTTACAAAACTGAATCATGTCCAAATCCTTCTGCTTATTTAAATTAAATAAACATAAATCCTTATGTGCATACATATTTATAAGATTATTACTCAAATAAAGTAATCAAAAGCATAATAATGAATTTCAATTTGACAAAATTGGATATTATCACTATAACAAAATTCATGAAATAATCTACGAAGGATATGCATCCAAAGATAATATCAAATAATGCATAATGATTACTTTAAATAGAATAATCTATAGAAGGTCAAATATATGCATTAACAGATTATATCAAATAATCTACAAGGATTATTTTAAATAAAATAATCTACCGAAGACAAAATCCTAATTTTAATTTGAAAAACAATCATATATCTTAAAGATATCTCCTTTAATCATATGCATGTAAATTTCTTTACATGATTCAAACAAATATTCTTAATTTGACTAAACGGAGAATTGTTAACATAATAAAATTCACGTAATATTTTACTGAAGATATGAACCAATATATTGCTTCAAATAACCCATAAAGATTATATTAAAATAATCTGCTGAAGATATGTACGTTAATAGATTACATCAAATATATGACTTGGAACATAAATTTATTGGAAACTAAATTTATGCCAAACATAAAATTGCCTAACTACATCATTATATAATATTTAATCTTCCAAAATATTGAAAGAATCTTCCAAATGACTTGTACCTTTCTTTATACAGTGGTTTAAAGCCAAGAAAGGAAAAAAAAATAACAAATCGGAAAAGCTGTAGCTAGCGGAGCTAACTATATGGAAGAGACCATTTGAACAGAATCATGCAAACAAACTGCAACAAAATTTCTATAGTTGTCAACCTTTAATATTTTCATGTTTCTGAATTCATAACTCAACAACAACCATACATCTCTACTGAATCCAGCATTAGCAAACTCTATATAAGCCAATAAGAAGTGACCAAGACGACCAAGATGGCCAGCAACAAAGATTAACATTATCATAAGCCGAATTCGAATTAATTTATTGAATTGGAACCCAAAAATAAATAAGATTAAACAATCTAGGGTTACTAAACAAGAACAAAAAATAATTTTGAAACTTCTACCTCATAAATCAAACAAGGAGGCTCTGATACCACTTGTTAGAAATTTTATTGTACCCTGTCGATTCATGAGATGAAGAACATAAATTAAATTGATTGCGGAAGCGTACCTGAATCCATTGCTTGGCTTGATGGATGTTGAAGCGATCGACTCTTTATTGGGTTCGATCTTCAAACTTGCTACGACCCTTAATGACAAAGGTGAATCCGAATCCTTTGTCCCTCTCTTTCTGTTGATGGGGATGCAGAAGAGAAAAAGAGAGAACCTTCTCTTTGGTGGCCGTATAAGTTGGGGACCATAACCCTAATGAATACACATATTTATATATGTGTTGATATTTCTAATTTGGCCCCTCATCAAATTAGAATTATCTCCGGTATCTACACATTAATTCTATGACAATTATACCCTTAAGCCAATTTCCAAATAGACCACTTTAATTTGGCTTAATTATTTAGATAGCCCAAACATAATTAATTTTACATGTGTGGCCCCTTAATTATTGAATAATTCTAACACTAAATTTAATATTTTAAAATAATTTTGAGGGAGAGCATCCTGCAGATGCAAGCATCCTGAAGATGCTAATAGAGACGTCTTAAAGTAATATAGACATCTTGAGACATGTCTACGCATTGTATACTTTTCATTCAATGAGATTTTTTTTTTCCATTGGTTTTTCCTTCAAAAGGTTTTAATAAGGCAGTGTAATTAGTCGTACCCACTTGGATCCTGAAGAATACTATTGTACACTTTTATTTTACTATGGATTTATTCTTTTTAGTAAGACAACGATTAAAGGGGGCATCCAAAGGGGAGTATTATAATTTTTGGATAAGTCTAAATAATGGATGTCCTTATCTCCATCTACAACAACCCTTGTCTTATATTCTCCATATATTATTACTAATAAGAGAAGCCTAGAGCGATTCTATTTAGCTATAAAATCTCTCTCTCTCTCTCTCTCTCTCTCTCTCTCTCTTCCATTTTTATAACGTTACTTTACTTTTCTCCTTGTATATGAGGTATTTATAGGAACAAATATAGAAGAAATATGTATTGGGCTTAGTTTATAACTAGCTAAGATTAATTGTTCCAACTGTAACCAAATAAATATATCTTGCTCTCTCAGTGATCTCTTAAGATCATATATATATATATATATATATATATATATATATATATATATATATATATATATATATATATATATATATATATATATATATATATATATATATATATACATAAATTTTTTTTTTATATATATGTATATATATATATATATATATATATATATATATATATATATATATATATATATATATATATATATATATATATATATATATATATATATATATATATATATATATATATATATATATATAAATAAAATATATATATATATATATATATATATATATATATATATATATATATATATATATATATATATATATATATCTATATATATATATATATATATATATATATATTTTTTTTTTTTTTTATTTTTTTTTTTTTATATATATATATATATATATATATATATATATATATATATATATATATATATATATATATATATACGCCAATGGCATTCGGAATATATATATATATATATATATATATATATATATATATATATATATATATATATATATATATATATATATATATATATATATATATATATATATATATTAAAATATATATACGCCAATGGCATTCGGAATATATATATATATATATATATATATATATATATATATATATATATATATATATATATATATATATATATTTTATATATATATATATTTATATATATATATATATATATATATATATATATATATATATATATATATATATATATATATATACGCCAATGGCATTCAATCTAGCGGTAAGACCGTTGGCATGTTGGAGGGGGGTCTCAAGATCGACCCCCAACGGGGAAGGGTCCACGGGCTTTAGTTTTTCAATATATATATATATATATATATATATATATATATATATATATATATATATATATATACGCCAATGGCATTCAGTCTAGCAGTAAGACCGTTGGCATGTTGGAGGGGGGTCTCAAGATCGACCCCCAACGGGGAAGGGTCCACGGGCTTTAGTTTATATATATAACCTACATTCATAACAAATAGAGAATTTTTGATTTCATGATTCTTTCTCTTATATTCTCCTAATAATTTTATAGTCTAATATCAACTACAAGATGCTATCATCAAACAAAAGCTTATGTTCGTGCGATCATCCACATGATAATCCGAGTAAGTATGATCTCAATCTTATTTATGATCTAATATTTTCTTCGTTTCTTTTTGGCAAAATAAGAATTTTCCTTTAAGAAGTTATGTTCCACCAACCTCCATAATTGTCGATTCCTTACCCATCAATGAAATTCTAAACTATATAGTTCCTTCAAATCTTACTTATCCTAGTGGTTAAACTATATAGATCATTCGGATCTTACTTAGCTTGCAATGGTTTAGAATTTTTTTATATTATTTTATCAATGTCTCTGACTATATAAACAACCGCCCAGCTATGTGAGGATAAAAATGGGCATAACATTGCTAGAAGCGACGCTAACATCATCGATAAAAGCAACGTTAAGCATCGCCAAAAGCGATGCTAAGTCAATTAGTTTTGATAATTTTTATTTGGATATTATTATGGATATTTTTGACTGTATTATTAATTAAATTTTATATATTTGTGTGCATGTGACCAAATTTAATTAATTTTGCTTAAGTATGACAAGTGAGGAAGTTAGATGTCTGGTTGATAGTAAGACTACGCGCATTATTCTCCATGTAATACTTTTCTAACTTTGTTTCTCATCAAAACTCTTCAACAACCCTATTAGGTCCATCAAACCTGAAAGAGGGACACAAAATTGTCCCTTTCAAGTTGTCCCATAGTACCAAATTTACCATTGAAGATACCTTATATTCTTTCTCTTCCCTGAAGACCTTTGTTGTGTTTTAAGGATATTCAAGAAAATAATTATTATGCTGAAACCATTAATAAAAATAAAGTGGAGTATCTTTGCATAACTTCCAATGCATACGGTCAAGAGCATATCTTGGAAAAGATGGCTTGCCTCCCAAATGGGTTGTATTATACAAGCATTTGAACAATAGAGACATATCACGTCGCATGTCCTCCTTTGGTCAAGATGAGCCATGTTTATGCTTTGACATACTTTTCGGGATACCAGCATCGAGACTTGATGTGTTCTATCCTTAAATCTACACACGGGAATCACCTTACTAGTAATAAGGATCTCACATGTACTAATATGCTTTGTCGAGAATGTTCAATAGAGAAATTGAATACTAGATCGTCTCTCACAAATATACACTTTAACCCTTCCTCTTTTCTACTAGATTCAAGATAATATTTTTGGACCGATCCAACCATCATGCGGACATCTAAATATTTCATAGTATTGGTTAATGCATTGACTTACTAGATACATGTACACTTACTGTCTATAAGAAATATTGTATTTACAAACTCCCGACATAACTAATTAAGTTACGGGCTCACCACCTATATTATGAGATAAAGTCTATAAGACTTGATAATGTCAGGGAATTCACATCAAAGACATTTGATGACTATTGGGTTTGAACTTGAACACCCGCTTCCCTATGTTCACATCCAAAATGGTCGCACAGAAGCATTTATTAAGCATATATAGTTGATCGCAAGGACTTTGCTTATATGCGTTTATTAAGAAATACGATGTCCCTTCCATTGCAGGTAGCTAGTCTTACTGAATGTCCCATATTCCACATGCTTGTACTTTAGCACCAATTATACATGTTCCTTCAAGGCCGAATCGATTATGTGGTTTCAGATAACGTTTGAGAAAATAAAATATTGTGCAAAAGTTGTCTATGACTATGGAGGCATATGCAACGTAGCTGAAAAATATAACATGCATGATAATAGAAACTTGTAGTAACCTATGCACACATTCTAATTTTGTAATTTTTCACATTCCATGGGCTAAAGCTCGTAGTTCAATACTCCCAATCCAGGGTTACCTCAGTTGGTGACCAAACGATCCCAAACATTTACCATAATTTTATTTTATTATAAATGCTTACAATATAACTTTCTATTAAACACACTTTCCATAGCAACAAGTGAACATAAATTTTTTTAGTTGATCAACAGTATATATTTCATATTTCTATATAACAAGCTAACATCAATATATTTACTCTCTTTTTATCTTGATTCTCTTGTTAATGCATCATTAATCAAAGGAACATAACAACGGGAATGAAAGGAATTTCTTTTATTAAGGAGTGGAGATAAAGAAAGGATTAACGCCACTTATAGGTTGGTAAATGTTGAGAACAAGAGGAACTTCTTACACAATGATCAAACTTTACCAATGCTTCCTCATGTAATTACACAGACATAGGTTCAACATACTTTTCTATCTTCTTCTCACTTTCTTTCAGAATTCAATATGAATAAAAAGTTGATGAAAAGCCAACAAAAAGAATACATTAAAATAAAAAAACATAAATATATTCATCAAAACCAACAACGAAAAGCATCCAACAAAAAAAAAGCAATAAAAATGATAGAAATAGACTCGTATATACAGTTTATTCTATGATACATGATTTGTATCACAGACACAATTCCAATAAAAGTCAATCCATAGATGGGAGAGGGTCTCAATTCACATTGTCAGAAAGAATTTCCCCATAATAATGTGATTTTGACAGACTATTCAAGCCATAAGTCAACACAGTACCCTTTTCTACAAGCGAGGAACTATAAAATTTTCCATTATTGCTTGGGCTATACAATATTGCATGCAAGAATGATGGTCCCTCTGAGCCTATTACCAGCCAACCCTCTTCAATATTATAGTTGGTTGCTAGGTTCGACCATAGGTTTCATATATACACATCTTTTTGTGTGCATTCTATGTACTAGTTACAGTTTCGCAACTTATCAAAATAGTGCCTTAGAGAAAGATCGAAATATATATCGGTTATGATTCACCATTAATAATTCTCTATTTAAAGCCATTGATAAGCGATCTCTTTACTGTAAGATTCGCAGAAAGTCACTTTGATGGGATAGTCTTCCCACTGTTTGGGGAGATAAAAATGTCAACACTCCTGAAGATCGACATGAATTGACGTTATTTATTCCACTCTATCTTATCTTGGTCCGCGGTACTATGATAAGAAAGTCGGAAGAATGCTTGATCTTTATATGATAACGTAAAATATGCTAGATACATTCTCTAATATAAAAATAGGACGAGTATATATACCTACTACATATGTGCCTAGAAGGATAGACGTACCTACATGACGTAAAACTTTCCATAAAGGAAATATTGCCCCTGAAGGACGATGTGGTGTTGTCCCTGAAGAACGGTGTATCGCACCTAAAGTGCGACACAGTACACCAGTGGATAACCAATTATCTACCCTCAACCAGAAGCGCGCTAGACCCCTCCGTTTAAAGATTTTTATTCCCTGGAAGATGAGCTTGGCACCCAAGTATCATGTCAATACCTCAAACTATCCAACTCATAAGATTATTCAAGCTTATGGAAGCGACCTGCAAGAGACGGGTGCACGTACAAAATTGCATATTTGAAAATCAGGAAACCTCGATCTATTATGCTGGCTTAGACGAGTTACGAAAAAGAAATTAAACAATTATCATATATATATATATATATATATATATATATATATATATATATATATATATGCATATTCAGTGACTAATAAAATTATAAAGTGCAATAACATTGAACCATGTTCTTTCGAAGAATGTCAACATAGAACTGATTGGTCAAAATTGAAAGAAGAAATCCAGTCCGAGTTAGATTTTATAGCAGACATTAAAGTGTTTGAGCATGTAATTTCAATACCACCCGTGTAAAATATGTCAAGTATAAGTGAGTCTCCATAAGGAAGTGTATTGAGATAAATAAAATTGTGCGATATAAAGCATGTCTCGTGGTGGATGGCTTCTCTCAATGCCTCGAGATTTACTATAAGGAGACTTATTCTCTCGTAATAGACGCTATTATATTCTACTACCTTGTTAGTTTGGAAGATTCCAAATAACTGAATATACAAATGATGGATGTGGTTACTGTGTATCTGTACGAGCAATTTGAGGTCCCTAAAAGACTTCATCTAACTGATTCAAATACTTTAGAATATGGACATGCTCTCAATCAAGTTGAGGCATTCACTTTGTGGATTGAAACGATCCGAGAAAAAATGGTTTAAACGCCTAAGTTAGTATTTGATTAGTTTGAGATAAGTGAATAGGAAAGTATTCTCTTGCATGTTTATCAAGAATTCATACTCTGAATTTGCAATTGTAGCAGTCTATGTCGACAAAATTCTTATTGGAACTCCTAAAGAGCTTTAGAAAACTGCCTCACACATGAAGTCGGATTTGAGATAAAGGAACTTGGGAAAACCAGATTCTGCTTGGACCTACAGCTTGGGAACTGTATTGATGGAGTTTTTGGTTCCCTAATTCAGTTACACTTAGAAGGTCTTATGTCAGTTTAATATGGATGAGGTAAAACCTTCAAGTGCACCCATGATCGTCTATTTTCTAAGTACAATAGGCACAATATTGTACTTAAGTCAATGTACTAGATCAGACATCTCATTTTTTATGAATCTCTTAGCCAGATTTTGTATTGTGCCAATACGTTGCTACTAAAATGACATTAAATATATGTTTTGTTATCTTAAGGGTATTGTGGACATGGGTTTATTCTATCCATATGCATCCGGAATAGATAGAAACCCATTGATCATCAAATGATGCATACCTTATCAACTATGTCGATACTGATAATTTATTTGACATGTATAAGGAGGGATCCAAAAGTGGTTATGTTTATACCATTTCGGATACAACAATATCTTAGAAGTCTAAAAAGTAGACCAATGTCACCACTTCTTCAAATCTTGTCGAATTATTGTCGTTCATGGTGTCACAGTCCAATCCTGTTGGAGTGGGTGGGGTTACCAACCTATGTGGAAAATACCCCAAAGTCGGATTGGCTATTCCTATATATATTAAAAATATTCCAATAGATTTTGATTGGGTATTTCTATATATAGTAGAAATATCCCAGTGGAGTTGGATTGGGTAATCCTATATATAATAGGAATACATCAATGGTTTAGGTCGAGTATATATTCCTACATATAGTAGAATACCTTAATTAGTTGGGAGTTTGAGGTTATATATACTAGGTATTTTCTCACCATAAAAATATCTCAAAAATCTCAAAAAAAAACTAGGAGCAATAGTGCTTTACAACATTAGAGAGAGAGAAAAGATTAAAGACTCTTGTGAAGGAGAGTTCGCTTCGAATAGTTTTTTGACATCACTTGTTCTTTAGAGTCTACAATCAAATGTTCTTCTTTCAAGTGACTTATGGTGATCTGTTTGCATCGGGAGGAGCTTATAGAGGGTGTATGCTATTTATTTTATTAGTGGAGGTTCTCCAGGGTTGGACTCTGATCGTTCCGTAATTTTTTCCATTTGGGTTTTCCACGTCAAAAATCTCTCTGTCTGCGATTTATGTTCGTCATTTTTGGTTTGCGTACTTTTGCTTGGTTCTTTTGTAGGACTCTCTAGTTTGGGGGAACGATTTCCATGCTTCGTTCCCAACAGAGTGGTATCAGAGATTTGGGTTCAGAGAAGTATCATGAGTTGACACTCAAACCAGGAAGCAGAGATGCACGCGAAGCTGGTACACATGTAAACCTGAACAATACCAACTATTACTACTGGAGGAGTAAGATGAAGGATTTGCTATTTGTTAAAAAGTAGCATCTGCCGGTATTGGCTTCTGAGAGGTCCAGTGGTAAATCCGAAGAGAACCAAAATTTCGAGCATATACAGGTGTATGGGTACATAAGGCAATTCGTTGACGTGAATGTGTATAATCACGTTGCCTATATTGAGCACGTGAGGACACTGTGGGATACGCTGGAATCTTTATATGCGAAGAAGATTGTGGTAAATAAATTGTTCCTGATCCAGATGATGATGGGTCTACGGTACAAAGATGGTGCGTCCATTACGGATCACTTGAGTGAGTTCTAGGGCGTAGTTGACCAGCTATCCTCGATGGGAGTCAAGTTCGACGTTGAGGTTCAGGGGCTTTGGTTGCTATGTACATTATCAGATCGTGGGAGACCGTACGAGTATCTATGATCGCTTTTGCCCGGGAAGGCGTGGTCAGTCTGGAGTTTGCCAAGAGTGGGGTATTAAATGAAGAGATGCGAAGACGTTCTCAGGGTACTTCATCCATATCCCACCACTCAGAGGCGCTAGTTTCAAAGATCCGCGGAAGGGGCAAATGCAGGGGTACAGATGGTAGCAGAGACAAGAGCAGGGGCAAGTCTAAGGATTGGTACGAGGACTTGGAGTGTTACCATGATGGCAAGAAGGGCCACATCAAGTAGAACTATTTTGCTTGGAAGAGAGAGAAGAAGGGCGACAAAGGGAAGCAAAGTTAGAATACTACAGCGGCGACCTTGGTACATGGTGGTGATGTGATCATCGTAGGTGATGAGGTTGTCATGAATCTCGCCTGCAATGACAATTCTTGGCTGATGGACTCGGGTGCTTCAGCACACGTATCTCACAATATGGAACTATTTACCACTTACACAACAGACGACTGTAGAGTGTTAAAGATGGGAAATGGAGATCTATTGAAGGCAGTTGCCATTGGAGATGTGCATGTGAGGACGAAGATGGGTGCAGTTCTTGTTGTCAAAGATGTCCGTCATGTCCCTGATCTCCGTTTTAATCTGGTGTCTGTTGGAAGGTTAGATGACGAGGGTTTCTTCAATCCCTTCGGTAACAGTCAGTGGAAGCTTTCCAGAGGTTCGATGGTGATTGCCAAAGGAATCAAGAAGTTCGAACTTTATTATATGGAAAGGAGCGCACATGGAGCATAGGAGGTGAATGTAGCTACCGATGCGTCTACTGAGTTGTAGCACAGATGGCGCAGCCATATCAGCGAGAAGAGGACGAGCTACTTGGTGAACAGGAAGGTGATCCCAGGGATAAAGTTAACAAAATTAGAGAAATGCACGCATTGTTTAGCGAGAAAGAAAAATATGGTGTCTTTCCAAAGTCACCTAAGTTTAAGGAAGCCGACGTTGCTTGAGTTGAATCACTCGGATGTCTGAGGTCTTATGAAGGGTGATATGTCTGACAAAGTTTGGTATGGCAAAGAGCCGTCATATAATCACCTGCGAGTGTTTAGTTTTAAGTCCTTTGTGCATGTATCAAAGGACGAGAGATCCAAGCTTGAGCCGAAGATGAGGCGGTGCATCTTTGTCGGCTACTGTCAGGATGAGTTTGGCTATAGACTCTACGACCCTATGGAAAGGAAGCTCTACAGAAACAGGCATGTGGTATTCGTCAAAGATCAGACCATGACCAATACTCAGGATTTTGAGATGCCTTCTAAGGCTGAGAAATTGTCTGACTTAGAGTCATTTTGCATTGAGCAGTTCCCAGAGGACATCGTAGAGGATCCATTTATGGAGGAGCCAGTACATGGAGTTGCTCATAACCTTGATCATCATCCTGCTGATGGTGGTTAGGGTAACCCTCAAGAGGATGAGCATGTCGGGGACGTAGTTCCTGAAGTGGAGGAGGTTGTTGATCTACAGTATGCACTAGTGGTTCCGTTGAGGAGGAGCGACAAAGAGCGTCGACCATGTACGAGATAAGTATGTGCTGCTGACTGACGGGGGAGAGCCCGAAAGTTTCGTAGAGGCTATGGACGATGAACATAGACAGGAGTAGATAGAGGCTATATAAGAGGAGATGAGTTACTTACAGGCCAACTCCACTTATGATCTAGTGTGGTTGCCAAAGGACAAGAAGGCTTTGAAAAATTGATAGATGTTCAGAGTGAAGCAGACATATGGTGCTACTCGCCCTCGATACAAAGCAAGGTTGGTAGCTAAAGGCTATAGTCAGCAAAAAGGCATAGATTATGATGAGGTCTTTTTGTCAGTCGTCAAACAGTCGTCTATTCGGGTGGTGCTATCATTGGTAGCCAGTTTCGACTTAGAGGTCGAGTAGATAGACGTGAAGATGACATTCCTCCACGATGATCTTGAAGAGGAGTTGTACATGGAGTAGCCAGAGGAATTCTGTGAGAAGGGCAAGTCACAGTTGGTCTGCCAGATAAGAAAAAGCTTGTATGGTCTGAAGCAGGACCCGAGGTAGTGGTACAGGAAGTTTAAGTCATTTATAGGGAGCATGGTTATGCGCGGATGATATTTGACCACTGTGTATTTGTAAGGTACTTTGTCGAGGATGATTTCATCATTTTACTGCTTTATGTTGATGATACGCAACTGGTGGGTCGAAATGCCACTAGGATAGATCAGTTAAAGCACCAACTGAGCGCGGCCTTCTCTATGAAGGATTTGGACACAGCTAAGGCTATTCTCGGGATGGAGATTAGTCGAAATAGAGAGAGAGTCCAAGCTGCTACACTTGTTCCAAAAGAAGTACATTCATCGGGTACTTCAGCGTTTCGGGATGGATGGGTCAAATAAAGTGAGCAACCCCCTTACTGCTCACTTTAAGTTTATTGAGGAGCAGTGTCTATCTACCGAGGACGAAAAACAAGATATAGAATGGGTTCCATATGCTTCGGCTGTGGGAAGCCTCATATATACTTTGGTGTGTACGAGTCCAGACATCGCTCATGTAGTTGACATAGTTAGCAGATATCTTTCCAATCCTGGAAGGGTATATTAGAGTGCGGTTAAGTGGATTCTATGGTACCTTTAGGGTACTATCGATTAGAGACTTTTCTTTGGTGGTAGTGAGTCGAAGTTGGTCGGGTATACTGACGCTGATATGGCTGGAGATGTAGACATGAGGTGATCGAATTTGGGCTATGATGATGTTTGCTGGTGGAGCAGTATCGTAGCAGTCACGGTTGCAAAAATATGTTGCCTTATCGACGACAGAGGCAGAGCACATTACGACGACAGAGGCTTACAAGGAGTTGCTGTGGATGAAGAAGTTACTGCAGGAATTGGGACTAAAGCAAGAACAATATACTTTTCTTTGCGATAGCCAGAGTGCCATTCACCTTGTGAAGAACCAGACATTTCATAGTCGGTCCAAGAACATTGAAAATCTGTATCATTAGATACAGGGATGTGGTAGAGAAGAAGACGCGACGCTTGAGAAGATTCATACAAATGACAACGGAGCAAATATGTTCAAGAAGGTTCTTCCAAGAGAAAAGTTCGAGTACTGCAGGAGGATCGTCGGGATGACGACCCCCTCCACATAGTTGTGAAGGAGAGATGTGTTGGAGATGGTGGGGTTTCCAACCTATGTGGAAAATACCCCAGAGTTAAATTAGGTATTCCTATATATAATAGAAATATTCCAATAGATTTGGATTGAGTATTTCTATATATAGTAGAAATATCCCAATGGAGTTGGATTAGATATTCCTATATATAATAGGAATACATCAATGGTTTAGATTGAGTATTCCTATATATAGTAGAATACCTTAATTAGTTGGGGTTTGAGGCTATATATACTAGGTGTTTCCTCACCATAAAAATATCTCAAAAATCTCAAAAAATGAGCAATAGTGCTTTACAAATCTGAGAGAGGGAAAGGAATAAAGACTATTGTGAAAAAGAGATCACTTTGAATTATTGTTTGACATCCCTTCTTCTTCGGAGTCTACAATCAATTTTTTTTCTTTCAAGTGAGATCGGAAGGAGCTTGTAGAGAGTGTATTCTCTTTATTCCATTAGTGGAAGTTCTTCAGGATTAAACTTCAATCATCCCGTGATTTTTTTCGTTTGGGTTTTCTATGTCAAAAATTTCTGTGTCTGCGATTTGTGTTTAGCATTTTTGGTTTGCATGTTTTTAATCGGTTCTCTCGCAGGACTCTCTGGTTTGAGGGAATGGTTTCTGCGCTTCCTTCCCAACAAAGTATGTAGGACCGAAAGTTGCCACTAGGCGTGATGTCATACAAGTCTAATTTGCACTTTAAACAAGGCAAAAAATAAAATACAATTGATAAAATATCATTATCAAAATTATTATAGCAGAAATAAGAAAAAAAGTTGATAGACACAAGATATATAGAAAATAATTCTCTTTATTAACAATTGCAGCAGAATTACAACGACTCTAGGCAATAAGAAACAACTTAATTGCAATACAAGATCTCATTACAAGAACAACAGCACAAGACATACAACTTATGAAACTAATATAATAAACAATATTCCTCACGTTATGTCCTATATGAACAAGAAAAATCTTTGGCTGCACAGCTTCAAGTTGACAACCGTGCTCCAATGTCTCAGCACGTCCGAGCCGCTTTCCCCACCTATGTCCTTTATATGTGTGTGTGTGTGTGTGCGCGCGCATGTGTGTGTCATAATGTGTGTCCCTGCATAAGACATTTGTAAACCTTAAGAAAACGTATATATGTGTCAAGTGTCTATTCCTACAACAAGCTACTAGGTTTGCAAGAATATGACATTATCATGCACCCTAACTATATGAAGGTCACTGGCACCACAAGCCATCTTGGACTATATATAGCGGGTTCGACCGCTCCTTAGCAGCCATTGAAAGTTCTCGAATAACCTCGTATTATGTCACACCCTTCTAGTCTGGGTAGTTAGCTTTATGGAAGGTCATGTTTACCTCGTGTTAGTACTTTAGCACAACTATACTTATTTCCTTCTTGGTCAAATCAGTCTCAGTCCCCAGACGACCGTTCGAGGAACAAAAAAAATATTGTGAACAAGTTGTCTATGATCATGCAAATGTAAGAACAATTAAACTATAAACATATGCATGGTACAAAAACTAAAATAACTATACAACACATCTCTTCTGTGTTATCATATTCCTCAATCAATCAGTCGTACTTCCATTCTTTCTAATCTATAGGGATTTCTTTTTTATGACTCGATAGTCCCAAACCTTTCCATATTTCTATTGCTCTAAAACCACAACATAAGACTCCATAAGCAACATCACAACAGTACTATATTCCATATTTATAACATAATAATAGGCATATACCCCACATGACAACAATTATAGTAGTACAATAATCTATGTCTATAACAGTAGTACGAAAACCTACAGCTATAACATCAAGTTAATGATCCATGTTCTATATAGCAAGTTGACAACAAAATACTACTATCTTTTATTTTGGTTCTTTTTTGCATTTACAAACACATATCATATGGAACAAGACATGCAACATCTTTTTATTAAGTGTGAAGGTAAAAGATAGAAGGATAAAAATACCCGCAATGAAGAAACGCCTATTTGTCTCAATCAAGCATATCTCTCAAAAATTTATCTACATGAATCCAAGTCCAAACAGCCCTTCAAACCAACCCAATGTACCGTACGGAACGAAACATTACATAAGACATCAATCAAAAAAGTTTCATTCACGAAACTTATATAAGCATACTCCTCAAACTACATCAATTGACCAATGAAGAAACTTCTTACTCAATCACGATTCAAACTCCCATGCCTACTCTACGATAGAATCACCATCCAAACATGCATATCAAGGCCCAAAACAGTCATGAAACACATTCCATTCCTGCTCAATACTAGAGCAAAATTTATGCACACAATAACACATTTGTAACAACTCTCTCCACTATGCCTATGCCTATGCCTATGCCTTCTATATTAAATTCATAGCTGCATCAACATGCCCAATTGATGAACTCATGAACTCCCCGAATCATCTTCCTCTTGTCCAACTTAAATATGCCTTATATAACTTCAAAGTTCAATCAAACACAACTTTCCATCATTCCCCAATCAATGGAAGCTTACTCAAGCCTTAGCCAAATCCATTGAACAACTTACATCATCGAACTCAATCCAACCATTTCCAAAGTTTCACCAATACTCTCCACCTTCATCAACAATGTACCTCATATTGAACCATACTTCTTAAACTCATTTAGCAAGCTAACACTAGCAAACCTAAGTTGCAAACACATCACCAAGGAACCAACATAGAACTAAGGTAATATATCCAAGAACTATACCACATTGTATTCTGAATCAAAGGGACAAAGCTCGAAACCAAACAACATCTCCATTCGAATCCCAAATGTTGTACCCCATACGATCCAGACTCTCTCAAGACATCGAATTCAATTATCAACCAAATATTTAAAGTTGACTGCATCCAAGTCTCAATCATAATTATGCATCAATATTCAATTGTAGAAGAATTATGTTATCTCAAAATTCACTTAATATATCAATCCATATTTCATTTTCTAAACATTTCTCAATCTAAGAAGGAAACATAATCAAATCAGAATCACTTACTATACATATATCAATTGCACTCCTCTAAACATGATCTCAATCTCTATTAACATCATTCAATTTTAGCCAAATGTAAAGTCATCATTATTCATTTCCCAAGGATCAATCTAAATTCATAGCTAGCTTGCAAATCAAAATATGTATTCATCTCACTCATCAACTTTTGCTTAAATAAGAAATCTTGTACCATCAAAATCCAATCTACTCTATTTGTCAAACTCAATCATTCCAACCAATTTCTTATGACAATATAATCGCTATCCCAAGCATTCTAGCATACGCTTACTTCACCAAGGATCAATTAAAACCTAAGTTAAATTCAATCCAAGGATCACAATACTATCAGTCATTTTTTCCACATGCACGATTTTGAAAATAATCCAATTGGCCAAGAAATTTTATCCATCGTTTTCATTTGATTATAATCAACTAAGTAATCTAACAATAAGTAATCAATCCGACTAATTCTAGATATAATCTCATTATTCCATCTGTAAGCAATCCATCAAAATTTTCAAGAATCAAATCACTTTCTAGACTTATATCTCAGCCTCGCTATATCACCTATATTCTAGCACAATATATATACAGGCAAATCTTCAAAGATCATCCTATCGATCCCTAATGTTCAATATTGGGACATTTTCCTAACTAATAGGCTAGCTAACTCACAAGGCACACTCAAACATTATGCAACTCAGCTCCAACAAACAACTTGGAATCATCGCACTCATCCCAATCCTAGGATCAAACCTTATCCAGCAATCTAAGGAATTCTAACCAAACTTTGAGCAAATACTTCTAACTCATAAGTATGCACCTAATAAACCAACTTAGATCAATCTGCTAACATCAGCATCTTCAAAACTCAAGATCGATGTATATTTAGCAAAGTCTTTTCCTAGGGTAAATCTTTCCAGCAATCATCCTCGACTATATCATGATAAAGACATCAATTCAAGCATCTCTTATAGTTAAACCTTAAACCAGTACTGTAAAATTTACAAATCCAAATTCGTAAATCATAATCACAAATCCTAGGTCATAAATCTAAATCATCAATTGAAAATTATAAATATGAATCACCAACCCACCAATCATAACTTACTTTCACTTCCTATTCAACTCGTACTCAATCTATGCATCAAATTAATTCACTTGTATAGTCAAGATCAACTTAAAATCAATCCATAAATCAAGGCAATTTTTGTTGTCACTAGTTACTTCAATCTTACAAATCCATTCCCTCTAAAATATAGGTTGACTCAATAATTCTCGTAGTCTATCAAGTTCACTACTTCGAATCAATTACATCAGTCACAAGGAATTCCAAGCATTCGCCAAGCCTATTCTTAACTAATATCCAACAAAAACATGCATAGGTTGTAACGCCCCAGTCCCAAAATACATAGAACTAGAATACGTAAACTTGTCAGCTATGTATCAAGTGGACTCCTGCCCAGCTGAAATATGTATAAGTTATTAAGTAATGACCAACTATCTATATAAATCAATAATATTTCTAAGTTTTAATCCACAGTAATATAGGATACACGAATGGACAATGTATATCATGATATGCATCCCATGGTACACTTGTCCGAATAGACTCGAAAGAAGTAAGATGAGTCTACAAATACTAGGCTAGCAAGCATAATGTAAGTAATAGAGATAAGTATGTAATCACAAAAGATACTTGAATCAGAAATATCAACATCGTCATGATCAATGAACTAACTCTGCGTAATCAACTACCTAGAGAGATCAACATGTCCTCAGAGGGAATAATAAGGTACAAAAACAGCTTGCCGAAGTAAAAGTAAATAAAGTACAAATACTTAAGGGTAACTATAATACCCATCCAAGTAAAATGCACGTGAGAACACTTTTCGGATATCAGACTTCAGCTACTGAGGCTTACAAGCACCTCAGCGGGCTAGCACCCAAGGCACCGTGTCATGGGACCAAGGGTATATGTGAAAATAATACCAGAGGTCTACTACAGAGACAACGACAAACTAGTAGAGTAACAACCAAGTCCCAAATATAGAAACGAAGCTAAACAAGTCTAGGTAGCCTGACCTTACGGTAATATTCTTTCATCCTATATTCTAGATCTATCCAGTCGAGTCATGCCAAGTCAAATAAAATCTCAAGAACAAGTATCAAATCTTGCATCCAATAATAGAGTATGTAACCATGAATATCCCATGTAAGACTTTGTATCATGATCGTGTCAATGCCCAACGGTCTATCGTGTTAAATAAAATACGAATAGAATACAACGTCCTGCCTAGTGTTGATACCTGATATCCACATACTGATATCGGCACCCGAATACAATTCGGATGCTAAGTATCAACTAATAGCATACGTCTAGAATATCCAGAACTAAAAAAAATTATAAATTGTAATTTGAAGTGGGTGAAAATACAAATAATGAACTATAAGTAAAAGAAAGTAACATATATACTGAAATTGGCAAGGTACACTTATCTGGATCTTCCAATCGAGGGTACAAAAGTTCTGCTTCGGCAATCCCAGTTGTATCGTCATGAACTACAAACATATAATACTAATGGTCAGCTAACATACTAAGGTACGCTGCACGATAATTATTTTGTAGTCGTTTATGGTCAAAACTAGTCATGGCAACTAGTCTAGTTTTAGGCTCAATTTGACATATACTATGTTGGTATTAACTACACCTTTAATCTACCATAAAATATAATTTAATACTTCTAGAACTAATAGTTAAAATATCTAATATTACGATTTAGTCATCTTTATGGACATTAACTATAGTAGCTATTCGTTATGGTCGACTAGTTGAACAACATGTCCTATAGTCGGTATATTGGAACAAATCGGTACATATGAACATAATTTTATATTCTGGAATAAATATGACAAAGGTGAATTTTAGAGATCTCTAACATAGGAAACATGATTCATATCATTGTGAATTAATAGTTCGAGGTGGTAGTATCACATGGTAAAGTTACAAGTTCAATTCCAAAGTTTTTCGGTGTCTGATGGGTTGTCCTAAGAAGATGGATGTACAAACTTGCATAAAACTTAATGAGATCAAAATATAGCATAATAGGATGATAGAGGAATGTGTTATGATAATTAACAAGAAATTACTTATTGTCGTAGCACGTCACAAGGCCGTGCAAATAACGACACACGAAAGTTGGTTCAGTCTGGACCAACTTTCGTAAAACGCTTGCCCCAGAAAAACTGTTATGATCCACGTGTTGCGGCAATTGGAGATGTTAGACAAAACGTAGGGGTCTGGCGCGGTCTGCTGGTGGTGGTAGGATACGGTAGGGTAGGGTTATATATATATATATATATATATATATATATATATATATATATATATATATATATATTATATATATACATCTCCAATTGCCGAAGAAGAAACTTTATAAACATATATAATATATATATATATATATATATATATATATATATATATATATATATATATATATATATATATAATGAAGAAGAAACTTTATAAAGCAAATTGTCGAAAAGCTATTACACAGGTATAACCCGAGCCTAATCTGGGCTGCAATCCGTATACCCCAAAAACCAAAAAGAAATCCCGTATACCCAGAAAACTATCAAGTTTAACCTCTATTGGTATCCAAAAATCTAATGACCAGCTCCTCCTTCCTGATCTTGCCCCCGCTTCGGGCTCCCTCCTCGCGCTCCAGCTTTGTTTTTCTGTCTCCGAGTTTCGGCAATCAGTTGGTCTTGGTAAAGACGTATCTCTCATACCTATGCTTATTCCTATTCTTCCATAACACCCATACTATCGCCACCACTATCATTTTTCGTTCACCTAACGTCTGTGTGGCCCAGTAGTCCTGAAGTCTGACCTGGAATGGCTTTCTTCTGCCGCTCTCTGCGTCCACTCTCCCATCTTCATAGGCATTGTGAACGCCCCTCACCAACTCACTATCCGATAGGATATGGTCAATAGACTCTTCCCTATGATCGACTCAATAGTGGCATCGTTAAATGATATGCGTACCCATACCCTTCACAATGTCATCTGTAGGGATCTTCTTGAGGAGAACTCTCCAAAGAAGAATCGACCACTTGATGGGGAAGTCCCTGTACCAAGCTGCAGTTAGGTCTGGTCGAATATCATGTCTTTTACGTACCTCCTTCCATGCCGATTTGAGTGAGAAGTATCCTGTCGTGTTACCACACCACCACAGTATGTCCTCCTCATCTATGATACAAATCCCCTCCGTGCGGATATCAGCAGCCAGTTCTCCGTCAAATAGATTACCAATATTGTCGAAGTCCTATTCCCCATTTTCTCTCCAAAGCTGGTTTACTCTCTCGATTGGAAGCGACAGCGAACGCAGAGTAGCAATCCTGCCATACGTCTATTTCTCTTCTTGAACGTCACAATCCCCACGCCCCACTATCATTTGAATAAATTCTTCCTCGAGAGCTCTGCCACGGATCGATTGCTTCCACCCCACCGATGCATTGCTGTTGACTCTGGCCCTAGTAGGGTGCTTTCTCGGGCAGTAGTGTTGCTGCATGAACTCACTCCAGAGAGAGCTCTCTTTCCTGAACTTCCACCACTGCTTTACCCATAGAGCATCCACAACTTTCGATATATGCCTCAATCCCATGCCCCCCTCCATCATAGGTCTAGCCAAAGTAACCCAGCTCGCCCACACCCTCTTTTTCTTTCCCTCTTTGCTTCCCCAGAAAAAATGAATGAATAAACTCTTAATTACATTTATTACCTTCTTTGGGGGGTTGCATGCCACCAGGGTATGCATCGCTATCGAGCCCAGCACGTGCTTTAATAATATAAGTCTTCCACCTAGAGATAGCGAGATATTGTGCCATCCTACAATTCTTCCTTTGATTCTCTCAATGAGCATCATAAATAGATTGGCTCTCTTGTTGCCCGCCGACAATGGACAACCCATGTAGGTGATCGAATTCGATGTCACCCTCAATCCCGACCATGCCTCCAGTACCCCTCCGCTCCGTCATAATTTTACTATAAACAAGCACCAAGCTCTTGTTTGTATTAACCCATTGACCCGAAGTTCTCTCATAACTTCGAATCACCCTCATCAACTCCGTAATCGAGTTTTTGTCCAAGGCGAAGAAGAGTAATAAGTCATCCGTGAAAGCTAGGTGTGTGATAATCGGGCACCCATTAGTCGAAAAGAATCTGTTGAACCTTGGCACAACTCCTAACTTATTTAAGCTTCTGCTGAGCGCCTCCACGATAATAAAAGAGTGGGGGAGAGAGGGTCACCTTGTCTAATGCTCCTATGAGATTTGAAGAAACCTGAGGCCACACCGTTGACCATAGTTGAGAACCAACAGTTGGAGATCGAGCGAAAGATTATATCGATCCACTTCTCCGAGAAGCCAAAAGCTCTGAGGACCCAGATAAGAAAAGGCCATTCCACCATGTCATAGGCCTTTTCCATGTCAAGCTTCGTCGCCACATTGCCCCTATGTCTTTTGATCCCAAGGTAACTCACGAGCTCCTGGGCCAACAGGATATTATCCATCATTTTGGGACCACGAACAAAGGCCCCCTGCTCCCTGGATATGATCCTAGGTAGGAGGTCCTCCATCCTTTTGGCAATCAGTTTGGATGTAATTTTGTTGAGGAAATTACACAAATTGATAGGTCGGAAGTCGGCAAAGGAGGTCAAAAACCCAATCTTAGGCACCAGAATGAGAAGATTGCTCAAAATCGCTCTCGTGAGCTCCATTTCCAGGGAAAAAAGCCACAACTGCTTCCACAATGTCATTCCCTATGACCTCCCAACAACTTTGAAAGAAAATACCCGAGAACCCATCTGGCCCGGAGGTGCCATCGCTCCGCAGCCTAAAAATGGTGTCTTTGATCTCCTGTGGGGAGGACTCCTGACCCAGAGCCACGTTGTCATCGGAGTTGATCAGATGCGGAATATTATTAAAGATGTCCTCGTCTTTTTAGATGACTCCACCGGAGAGAAGCTTGGAGAAAAACTCCTCTGCGGCCACCTGTGAGTCTGCCTGCTTCTTGAGCATGATCCCTCCTTCATTCTTGATGCATTGAATCAGAAGCTTACTTCTCTTGCTCTTCACGCACTGGTGGAAATACTTTAAGTTTTTGTCCCCCTCCATCTCCTATTTGACTCTCGCTTTTTGTCTCCAATAATCGTCCTCGATTCTGATCTTCTGCTTCAGTAAAGCTTTCGCCTTATTGAGGGCCATTCTATTCTGGATAGAGTCAACCTCCCCGATCCTCATATCTGCTCTACATACCTCACGTTTAGCCTTCTTCACCTCCATAAAAATGTCACTGAAGGTGGACTTGCTCCATGTTTCTAGACACTTTCTTACAGCTTTGAGTCGACTCATGATACGGATCATCGGGTTGACATGGGTAGTAGAGCTCCAAGCCGATCTAACGACCCCTGTAAAGTCCGGATGGATGTACCAGAATGAGAAAAATCTGCCACTACCAAAATATGGCAAAATTGTGACAAATTTAGCGACTCCATGAAAGGACGTCGCTATTTTTTAGGAATTTAGAGACGTGGCAACTTGACATCGCTATTCGTCGCTAGTGGCGACTACTAGCGACGAATAGCGACAATAATTTATTAAATGGGAATCTGCGTCGCAATGTCGTTGCTACACGTCGCTAATTATTTAAATATAGCGATGTTTAGCGACGTCTCCTCACGACGTCGCTAAAGTTTTTACTTAGGGCACGCTGTTTTCTTTTTCCCCCCTCACTCAAAATTTCTAAAAAATTTCTCCCCCCTGGCGACCCCCTCGACTCCCGGCGACCCTCTACCCCCCCGGCGACTCCCTCCCTCCCGGCGACCCCTTCCCCCCCCCCCGGTGACTCTCTCCCCCCCGGCGACCCCTACCCCCCCGTCGAGCTCCTCCTCCCCTAATCCGAGCTCCTCCTCCTCTTCCTCAGGTAAACCCTAACCTAACTCCTCTCTCTCCTCTTCCTTCTCTCCCACGGACACGCACACACACACACAAAGACACACACACACACACAGACACACACACGGACACACACACACATACGGACACACGGTTAGGGGTGCAACTTGGGCGGGCTAAACCCGAACCCAATCGGATAAACCCGTTAATGGGTTGGGTTAGGGTTGAAGATACTCGGGTTCGAGCTCGAATTTGGGTTAAAATATTTGAAGTTTAATATACATGTGTATGTGTGTATGTGTGCACATGTGTGTGTGTATATATGTGGCAGCATACAGTGGTGTGTGTGTGGCAGTAAAAACAGTATGTGTTCTCAGCTTTGTGTGAATGTATGTCTGAGTTCATGTGTGAGTGAGTGACTCTATGTATGTGTATAGATATCTGGAATTTATGTGTGTATGAGTGGACAAGGTGTTAGCAGTAATGTGTACACGTGTGTGTATGTGTGAATAGGAAATCAGTAAGCTAGTTTCAGTCCAGGTTTACCAGTGTGTGTGTAAACAGTACCTAGGTTCTTAGGTCAGTGTGTGCATGAGTGTATAGCAGTACATGAACATGTGTGTGTGTAAATGTGTTCTCAGTTCATTGGGTACATGTGTATCAGTGTGTGTATAGGGAAATCAGTGCAGCAGTAGGTAGTATAGGTTCTCAGGTTTTAGTGTAATTGTGTGTAGATATCAGGAAATCAATTTTCAGTCGAGTGCACATGTATTCTCAGGTCAGTGACAGGCTTATGAGTGTAAACATGTATGTGATACATAAAAATTAATGTACACAATCAGTTTACAGGTTGACAATCCAAATGCAATTCGAAAACCCATAAATCCCTATGCATACATGAACCCTAACATGTATATTAAACATACTATCAGTTTACAGGTTAGATAATATGTTAAGGAAAGGTTTGGTAATAGGATGTGGTTTGTGTTAGAGAGTGAGAAAATTATGGAAGATATGTTAGAAAGGTTTTATATTAGAAGTTTTGTATTAGAGTTAGATGTGGGCTAGAGTGAGCATGACAGGTTGAGGTATCTCGTGATACCAAGATGGTATCACAAGATAATTAGGATTTACCCTATGAAAGGGTAAAGTTCTAAGATACTTCAAGATATGAAATTAGAGTATCAAGATACCATGGCATGGTATCGAGATACGAGGGAATGGTATTAGGATACCATGTTACGGTAGAAAAGTGCCTAAAAACTAAGGTAGGGGCTTGATAGTGAGTTTACCTTGGTATAGTAATAGGGTAAGTTAAGGTAATTGCCTAGAAGCTAAGGTATGAGTCTAAGATGTTAGGATATGGTTAGAAATTGATTGTCTTAGTTGGTAATGGTTAGGATTAGTGCTCTTAGACTAGTTTTGACCTCGGTTGACTGTTTTGACCAAAAGTCAACGAAAGTCAACCGAAAGTCAAACTTAGCCTAAAAGTGACTAGAATTGACCCGAAACCAAACCAGAGTTGACCAGTTGACTAAAAGTCAACAGTTGGTCAACATAACCCGATGGCCCGACCCAACCCGAGTTCAACCCGATCCTCCGGGCTTGGTCTTGGGCTTCATATGTTGAACCCGAGGTCGGGCCGGGCTTGGGCTCGGGTTAGGCATATGATTCATCTGGTTGGGCTCGGGTTGACCTCAAGCTCGACCCAACCCACCCGAGTTGCACCCCTACACACGGTTACCATGTCTCTCTACTTTAATATACACTAGGAAGTTTGAACACTGCAAATATCGGTATTTGTTTCATGTCTATGTCTAGTGAAGGATAATTGCCTAGACTTAGTCAACTTTACCCAGTTTGACTAGTTTGTCCAAGATATTGACTAAGTCAACTCAACTTCACCCAGTTTGACTAGTTACTGCGCTAAATATGTGTGTCCATCTTTCCAGAATTATTTCTAATTAGATATGAATTACTACTTGCAGAATCGTTCATGGATGTACAATCGTCGTCCTGATAATATGTGTGGTGTACGGGATGAATACATAGCGGGAGTAGAGCAGTTTTTGTAATTTGCTAAGGCGTTCCCTCAGTACATGGATGGCACCAAAATTAAGTGTCCGTGTGTTAAATGTCATAACGTGAAATATTATCCAGAAGTGGAAGTGACATATCATTTGTACTCGAGGGGTTCCACGCCTAATTACTATCAGTGGACCGCACACAGAGAACTTGTGTCTTAGCATCAGAGCCGAAGCCTTATGTTGAGCCGTATATGCATACAGGACCTAATTTTGTTTCAGATAATCATGCATACGACGACGGGTGCGTGAACATAGTTTTCGATGCTGTAGGGCCTAGTTTCGTTCATGATATAGCTGAGGAGGCACCGAATATCGATACTGCAAAGTTCATGGAGTTGCTGGAGAATGCAAGGACTCCATTGTATCCTGGTTGTGAGGATCATTCACCGTTGGAGGTGGTTACAAGACTGTTGAGCATTAAGTCAGATTTTAACATGTCGCAAGAATGCTACAATCGAGTGTTAGAGTTGATTATAGAGATCTTGTCGGCGGGTGCTAAGTTACCTAAAGACTTCTATCGGTCTAAAAGGATAGTGAGATCGCTCTGCATGGGATAAGAAAAAATTGATTCTTGTCGCAATAGGTGCATGCTGTACTACAAAGACGACAAGAACGCAGATGTGTGCAAATTTTGTGGTACTGATCGCTATAAGACAACTAGTACAGAAAGGTCTACCGGTGCAAGAAGACCGACCGATTCAATGTACTACTTGCCTTTAATGCCGCAGTTGCAAAGATTATTTATGGTGAAAGAGACGGCCGAAAATATGAGTTGGCACATGCGAGAACAGATTGAAGGAGTGTTGGATCACCCATCCGATGGAGAAGCGTGGAAGCACTTTGATCGAGTGTATCCTGATTTTGCTTTAGATCCGCGTAATGTCAAGTTGGGGCTATCTTCTGACGGTATTACTCCTTTTGGTCTTTCGGGATCCCAGTATTCGCGTTGGCCTATGATTGTCACTCCGTATAACCTACCGCCTTGGGTGTGCATGAAGACTCAGTACATGTTTCTAACCGTTATAATTCGTGATCCGAACAATCCCAAGAGGAACATTGATGTGTACTTACAACCTTTGATAGATGAGTTGAATCAGTTATGGGAAGTAGGCGCTAACACGTACGATGTTTCCAGGAAGCATAATTTTCAGATGAGGGCAACCCTTATGTGGACTATCAACGACTTTTCGGCCTATCGAATGGTATCTGGATGGAGCACTCATGGCCGTCTCTCATGTCCGTATTCCATGGACCGTACTAAGTTTTTTCGCTGGAAACACGGAGGAAAATCGTGCTTCTTTGATTGTCATCGGCAATTTCTGCCAAAAGATTATCCGTTCAGAAGAAACAGGAATACATTCCGTGCCGGCGTTGTAGAGAAGGGTGATCCATCGCCAAGGTGGTACGGAGCCACGATATGGGAGAAGGTTAGAGATTTTCCAAGTGCTATCAAAGATCCTACAACTGGGTACAAGTGCGATAGATTTGTTAGAGATCATAACTGGACAAAGAGGAGCATATTCTGGGATCTGCCATATTGGAGTACCAATCTGATCAGACATAATCTTGATGTCATGCATATTGAGAAGAATGTGATTGATAACATAATTAATACTGTGATGGACGTAAAGGAAAAAACAAAAAACAGTCCCAAGGCCAGGTTGGACTTAGAAGAAATATGCAAACGCCCTGCGTTGTATTTGATAGAGGAGAATGAAAAATAGTTCCTGCCGAAGTCAATTTTCTCAATGGATAAGGAGAATAAAGTGAGACTTTATCGGTGGATCCAGGGCATAAAATTTTCAGACGGATATGTGTCAAATCTGAGAAGATGTGTCGATCCGAAGGAAAATAAATTGACGGGTATGAAGAGCCACGATTGTCACGTATTCATGGAGAGGTTAATTCCGATTGCATTTTGGGAATTCTTACCGCAGGCAGTTTGGGATCCATTGACGGAGTTTAGCATATTCTTCAGAGATCTTTGTTCTAAGAAATTGCTCGTTGATCGTCTAGAAAAGCAAGAGAAGGATATTGCTGTAACACTGTGCAAGCTAGAGAGAGTATTTTCTCCTGAATTCTTCGACTCTATGGAGCATTTGCCGATTCATCTATCCTATGAGGCACGTGTTGGTGTACTCGTCGAATATCGATGGATGTACCCATTCGAGCGACATTTGAATCACCTAAATAGAAAGGTGAAAAATAAGGCACGGGTCGAGGGTTCTATTTGTGAAGTCTATGTTCTCGAGGAGATTACAAACTTTTGTTCGATGTATTTCAAGCCTCATGTTGCAACTAATAGAACGAGAGCTTCCAGAAACGACGACGGAGATCATGAATGTAATGATACAATACTGAAGGTACTCAATGCTCCAGAAAAGCCATCGGGTAAAATGAAGAAGAGATATCTGAACGATGATGAGCTAAGGGCTGCTCAGGTGCATGTACTACTCAACTGCGACGATGATGAAGTAGAGAAGCTGGAGGGGTAAGTAATTAATACATCTACATTATTTTAATAGTGTTGATTATTATACTATTACATTAATTGAACGATGTTATTTTCAGCATACCTAAAGATGATGTGAGGTCAGGTAGGCCACAAATAACATAAGAAGAACTAGAACAAGAAATGAAACGTTATTTTCCATCATGGTTGAGTGCATATGTAAGACTTGAGAACTCTGTAATTACCTTTCTGTATATGCACTTGAGAATGAGCTTAATTTATTTTTTCGTAGTATTTAGGTTGATTGTCCATACGCTAGACTTGAGAATGAGTCTATTAGAACGCTAGCTAAGGGACCAATTTATGCTGCAAAAATATGGCAAAGCTACTGTCTGAATGGGTTTAGGTTCAAGTCAACAACTAGCCCGATCAGAGACAACTTTGTGGATCTCGATTCCACCAAAAATAGCTGTTTGTGTATCAGATCTTCGGACTACAAAGATGTTGATTCGGGCAACGATTTCTATGGCGTCCTATAGGAGATTGTGGGGCTGGCATATAAATATGGAATAGAGCCTGCTAAGATTGTGTTATTCATGTGTGATTGGTTCGATCCGATTGAAGGTCAAGGTTGGAAAGTAGACAAGCACGGTCTTGTGGATATAAACTATCGGCGTCGATATCAAGCCTATGAACCATTTGTCCTATCAAGTCAGGCTCAGCTCGTGTACTTCACAAGTTATCCTAAACGGGAAACAACAAGGTCGGACTGGTGGGCAGTGTACAAGACCAAAGCTAGAAATACTTTTGAGGTTGACGATATAGCTTATCAAGAGGATGAACTACCTCTTGTAACAAATATTATAGAAGTGGACACGACGGAAGTTCCTCATCACACATCTAATTGTGTAGAAGAAGTAGAATTATCTGAAAAGGAAGATGCAGATAAAAGTGAAGATGTAGAGGAGAAAGAAGAAGAAGAAGATGATAAGCTAAACGAACTAGATGAATTTTTAGAAGAGGATTAAATCTGTACGTCTGTTTTATCATCATATTTGACACTTTAGTGACAATAATATTTTTCAAAAATCTGTGATATCTATCATATAAATATATACATTTGTTTTATTATCATATGTTATTATCAGGTATGACTAGATGTAGTGCCCCGTCCCGCTCAGTCAATCGGAGGAATCGAAATGCCAACGGCGTTCGGACTTAGCCTTGCAACGGCTTGCTCGGAGACATCGCTCAGGTGGGGTAGTCTCGATTAACTTGCCTCATCTTAGCCTTCACATAATAAATCACATATTTTCAACTTGCACAAGTAGGCTTGATAATAAAAGAGATGAATCCACATAGCTAAGGGAATAATTCCGACGGGTCGAATTGAGTTAGAAAGAAAGTTGGTCTTCGACACAAAACTATGAACTTGCCTAAGTCACAGGCGTCGCCCGCATAAATGCTCGATAAAGTATGCACGTTTCCGCTACGCAAGGCTTGGCATAGCCTTTGCTCATCCCTCGGGTTAAGTTGTAGGCTTGAGTAAGTTAGGCAAAGTTATGACGGTCGACCTAAGTCATTCCAAGTACTGTCCCGCTCTTTCTGTGGTTGTCAAGTTAAATAGTCCCACGGTCCCAAGGCCCGTCATATAAGGTATGACTTGGACGATAGCGTTACGTAGAACACGAGTTGGTTTAAGGCACGAGCCACAGTTGGTTCAGTGGAAAGTTAGCCACGGTCTGTCGAAACTTAAGGAACACGTTATGTTCAAGTTAAGTGGGAAGGCTATGCAATAGCCGTTCCCGGAGTTCAAAGAATATTAAGTCTAAGCGATGGTTAGTCGCCGAGAAGAAATATGTCGGGACTGTGGTTCAGTCGTCGAGGCAACCCTGGTTTGGGCTCTACAAAAGAAGTATGAAAAGTGGAAGAAGTAAAGCAAAGGAACTAAGTGATGATGATGAGACCATACAATTACGTTAAGTCTAGAAGTTAGCATAGGCGCGTGGTCATGGACAACTTGTCGACCAGGGCGATGTTTCTTCGAGCGGCAACCCGGGGCCACGAGACCGACTCGGCCTAGGAAGAAACACGGTATAGCCGAGCTGGGTAATAGGCAACCGGTAGTTCGGGGACTTGCATCGGGGATCGCTACCTGCGGTACAAGGGTTCCGATTGCCAGGCTATGTCCATGATGGCTAGTTAATGCTAGTGACCATTCATATAGATGTGTCAGCACGGGCGGCAATCCGCGTGTGTGCCTTTGGACTGAGTTGAGTTGAATGTGTATACAGTTAGGAGACACAATGTCTGGGCCTAAGATTTGGCTATAACGAAGGCGACGTGCTTCGACACGAGATATGGCGTCAAGTGTTAAGTCGTTGGCATAGAGTTGCATGAGTTAGACTTGAGCTGTTGCGAGTTAAGTCGATAAGGGCCGTATGACAAGTTGGGTGAAGTTACGTTGAGTTGCTGGGCACGACCTCGAAATGTGAGGCACGGTCGCGTTGTCAAAACTAAAGCATAGGCAAGACTAAGCGAGAAGGCACTGCCTCAGAAGTATGAAGTCGAGTTCATGGCACGACCGAGTCATTACGTCACAGAGTATCGCACGAAAGACAAGTATGAGTCGGTGCGTTGACAATACAAGCACGAGAATGGTCTAGAGGCAAGAAAATGGAGTCTATCGTGTAGTTGTGTCTCTGATTATGGCCGTAAGGCAAGCATGACTTGATAGGTTAACGTTGTTGAGTGGACGTTACTGCTGCAAGCACGGGATGGTCCTTAGACACAAATATGTCAAGGCGTTGTCATAAAACTGATCCTAAGAAAAGATTAGAAAGACAATTGATAAGAATAGACTATGTTGCACAAAGTAAATCAAACGTGTTAGTTTTGTATGGGTGGGCGAGGAGCTCACTCTACCAGCACAGTTGAGTACTGATGCCCACATAGTTTATATCTGCAGGCACAGGTAGAAGCTTGTGGCGTAGAGCTCGCTTGGATGCGTCGAGGCACGAAGTCCCTTGGCGATTCGAAGTGTGCGGCCACATGGAGTCAAGACTTATATGGGACATAATATATGGACATCGCATATCCGAAGCTTCCGCTGGCTCAAGCATTGTAATCAAAAATGAGAGAGAGCAGAGTGACTTGTATATTGAGAGAAAAGTGAGCACGAGAGACTTGTAATCATGGCTTGCGCCTATTGTAATATGATTGTTTAATATCAATAAAGAGTTCTTCTGAATAACTTGAGTTTTGATTCTAAATTTCTGCTGTATATTCAATGTTTCTGCTTGGGACTTCTGTGCGACGACCAGAACTTGCAATAAGAGAAAAGAGAGCTTGAGAGACTTGTAATCTTGGCCTTGCGCCCTTTGTAATCTTTATTTCAATATCAATAAAGAGCTTCTTTGAATAACTTATATTTTGATTCAAATTTCTGCTGCTATTATTCAATGTCTCTGCATGGGACTTCTGTACGACGACCCTGTCGCAGCCGCTGAAATCGGCCATTATGGAACCCGCCTTACACGAGCACAATCTAGGCTCGTACGGCATCACACCCTTTCGAGGACGATCGCTCGTATGCGGGAGCGGGACGTGACACTAGACCAGGACGACACGAAGGATATTATGTTAGACAGTCCCGTGTGCGTCAGGCTGGGGATGCAAATTCTGTACCCTCATCCTCATCTCCGAGTATGCCAGTGTACCATTCAATTCCCGGTCAACGACCGGGATAGGGCAGTTCTAGCAGGTTGGGGACTCCTCCCTCATCGTCCAGCATTCCTCCCGCGTCCAGCATTCCTCTCGCATCCAGCATTCCTCCTGCCGACGGCTACATAAGGAGAGCCGACACCGAGCATGTGGAGGACGGCGATCAGACTGATCCTGGTCAGGCAGGAGGTGAGAGGAACCCTCCATACGCTCCCCTGGATGAGACGCGTATGGAGATTTGGACGAACGGGCCTACGAAGTAAGTTAATTAGTTAATATATATTTCTCAATGATTATATGTACATATATATTTATGAAATTTATTATTGTATAGATATCGGCCTCCTGCAGTACAGAGACAGCTGGGGTTATTTTTGAGACAAAACTATGGTGGGCCTTGGATTAACTACTCAGATGCTCCCGCAGATAGGAAGGCCTTTTGGTTGGCCCACTTCAAGGTAAAAATTTGTTTATTTTTAAATTTTAATAATTATTTGTGTATATTATACAACTTTTTATATTTTACTTCTTGTAGAGGATCTATTTCTATCCACCACACCGGACGGCGAAGATCGAGGCCCAATTTTCTGCCGTCGCAGGCAAGCTCATCCGTGATGCAATCCATGACCAGAAGTCTCGTGATCGCTCCGGAAACCCGATCCGTGGTTGGATCACGCCAGATCAGTGGACAGCGATAAAGGCTAGATTCGGCGAGGCCAGGTACCAGGAGCGGTCTGACAAGGCCAAGGTGGCACGGTTGAGCGCCAGTAAGTGGTATGGTGGCTCCATTCATATGACAGAGCATTTTCGTCGTCTGGTACATTTTCTATGACGGACATTATTTTATATATAGTTGGATAGAATATTTAATACTAATAATAGATAATATATTTTAACAGGTAAAAAAGGGTGAGGACCCCAATATGGTGACCGTCTTTCTGGTCATCCATCGGAGGACTGGGGAGTTCATTGACGAGAGGGCGACGCAGGCATATGTACGTTCTATTCTTTATGTTAATTTACTATAATTTAGAAAACAGGAAAATAAATATCAATATAGACTTTAGCAAACACTTAGGCGTTAGCAAACATTGTTATAGGCCGAGTTTCTTCGGCTACAAGAGGAGGCGGCTGCTGCTGCTGCTAGTACGCCGGTAGAGGGAGGGGCTGGAACTTCCTTCCAGCCGCCTACAGCTCCATCGTCAGACGACCTCTGGATGACCGTTGTTGGTGGTCTTCAGAAGGGTACGTACTACGGTACGGGATCCTACGATGCCTATTTGGCTTCAGAGTCATCTCGGGCCCCCTCTATCAGTGTGCAGTCTCCAGCTTCGCAGGCATCATCACGAGCTCAGGATATTGGTCGTCAGATCGACGAGCTATGTCGCGAGTTGCAGCAGCAGATTTCTGATCACCATACCGCAGAGCGACGATCCGACGATCCGATGATCACCGGACGATTTGATGCGGTCAAGCACAGTATACAGAAGCTGATGAGTCTGCAGCAGGCTACAGCTGCCAGCATGCACACGCTCACCGAGTCTACGGAGCGCACAGAGCATAGACAGGTCGAGCTGGAGGGATCGCAGAGGACCATGTCTGCCTCACTCACTCAGATACATACTTCGATTGAGAAGAGTTCTCAGAGGATGGTGAGTACCCTTACTGCGCATGCTGAGCGACTGCGAGAGCTGGAGCAGATACGTCCTCCCGATCCATCGCGGGCGCCGACTCCAGACGTTGAACTACCTCCTACTGCCCCTATGGTGCAGCTCACATAGGAGCAGTATGAGTACATGCTATCTCAGATACGCAGCAGGGGTCCTCAGTGATCCAGTAGATTTTTTTATCATCTTTGTATGTATTGCCCCTATGGGCCCATTCATCATTGGTATACTGATTTTTATTCTTATTTGACTCTGTTGGACATGTATGTTTGTTGGACATGTATGTTTGTGATATTAACTTTGTTGGTATTTTCATTGAGTACATGTATGATATTTACTTGGACATATATATTTATGATACTTACTTTGTAGACTATTATGATGGAAGACTGTTAAATATGATGATATCTGCGACGGGGATGACAAATATACCTATGCTGGGTTATAAGCGATGATCTGATATACAAAGGAGGTACTGTCCAAATTTAAAAAATATAACATATATTTTTGTGATGATGTGTGTCTGTATTTACAGTTTATGTGAAATTCAGTGTTCGGAACCATCGATAGTTTCGATTACTGTTGTATGTTTTATCTTGGACAGAAAGAGCAACAGTTCAGGGTGTACTTTTAAGAGCTTTATTTTCATATCCTTCACTTTCTCGGGACATCGTAAAGGATCCTGAGAAGGTGAAGGACGTAAAGAGAAAGCTCTGAGAAGTGCACCCTAAACTGTTGCTCTTTCTATCCAAGATAAAACATAGAACAGTAAGCGGAACTGTCGATGGTTCGAACACTGCACTTCACACACACTGTAAACACAGACACACAGCATAACAAAAATACGCATTATATTATTTTAAATTTTTTTTATAATATCTGCGACGTATAGCGATCTATCCTGACGTCGCTAATTAGTGCCGCTACGTCGCAATCCGTCGCAATTCGTCGCTCAGTAGCTAACGTGGCAGAGAGTTGACATCGCTAATTTGGTCGATGTACGTCGCTACACTGCAGACGTGGCAGACATACCATGTAATCACATAAAAAGAAATAACGTTGCTAAGTAGTCGCACTACGTCGCTAATTTGGCGACGTAAAATTTTGTCGCCCTCCGTCGCTAATTTTCGATGACCCAGCAACATTGTGGTGACGTCACAAACAGCGACGGAGGGCGACAAATTTGTCATCTGCGACTAGCTTTTTCGCGATCTTCATGTTTCGTTGCTAAAGTCGTCGCTAATTACGATTAGCGACATATTTTCCTTAATTAGCGACGTATCCTGACGTAGCTAATTTGTCTAATTTTAGTAGTGTGCATGGCCTACTAACCAGGGGAGGAAGGAGGGATACCTCGATCAGTAATGAGCAGTGGACAGATTATGTGTCATTTAGAAGTTCCACCATAGTGGAGTAAGTAGCACTTTCCAGTTGCCATCCATGAAAGCTCTATCAAGTCTCGAACGTTGCCATTTCTCTCCCTTTTGGTTAATAGTTCAAGTGAAATGATTCCCAATATACTGAACCTTCTCGAGACTGGCTTGGAATACAAAATAGGCGAATTCGAACATCGATGCCGTTATCGGGGGGAGGCCCCCTACTTTCTCCTCTGTTTGCAACACCGCGTTGAAATCACCACAGCAAAGCCAAGGAATTCCCGGGAAGAAGCTTTAGATCTGGAAGAGATGATCCAGAGTAGTCTCCTATCATTAATCATATATTCCCCGTGCACCACCGACAGTAGAAAGTCGGATCTCCATTCCATAGTCTCGACACGAACAGTAACCGCCTGGTCGTGATTTTCCACCATCAAAACCTTAACATCCCCTTTCTACATAATCCATATGCCTCTGACATCAGCAACGGCCGTGGAGAATCCCACCTTCATCATGTAGCTCTGTAATTTCTGTAGAGGTAGCTTTGGTTCTATAATTCCCAACACAGAGATCTTGTGCATCCTACATAAACTCTTCACCCTGTTCATCGTATATATATATATATATATATATATATATATATATATATATATATATATATATATATAATATTGTTTTTTATTTTTATTTTATATATATATATATATATATATATATAAAGGGGCGGCGACCTGGTGCTGGTCGTAGGGTTCGGAAGGGTCGTATATATATATATATATATATATATATATATATATATATATATATATATATATATATATATATATATATATATATATATTTTTTTTTTTTTATATATATATATATATATATATATATATATAAATTTATATATATATATATAAATTTATATATATATATATATATATATATATATATATATATATATATATATATATAAATTTATATATATATATATATAAATTTATATATATATATATATAAATTTATATATATATATTTTTTCATATATATAAATTTATACATATATATAAAAAAAAATATAAATTTATATATATATATTTATATATATAAATTTATATATATATAAATTTATATATATATATATATATATATATATATATATATATATATATATATATATATATATATATATATATATAAATTTTTTAGCAATTGTGGGCTCAGTTAAATCGTGTCCCCCCGCACACGATTTTTAACCGGTCGTTATTTCGTTTCGGACTCTTCGTACGAAACTTGTCCGCACTAGCTTTTTTATCATCGTCCCACACGCACGCCTCGTGCACTCCGTGCGCTCCAGAGCCTCACGGGACGACTGACGTATTTCGATGCCGACAACTCAATGCCTCGCTTCGCCCACGACGCCAAAGATGCCTCCGACGTCTTTGTTTGCCATTGATTGTAAAAGTACAGAACAATTTTATAGGAGGACTGAACTTAGACTCACAATACAAACTCGTTCGTACAAAGAAAGCCTAGGAATGAAAACCTAGGTACAGCAATCTAAGTACGATTGTTTATTTTTGATTCTGGGGGATGACGATAGAGGCTCGGAAAAGCGACGGCAGCTCTGCCTTACTCCTTGGACGATCGGACGTAGCCTTGACTCTGATGAAGAAATGCTCTCGGGATGTGTGAAAAGAATCCTATATGCGTGCCTTTGTCTCTCTGTGTGTCCAGCCGGGTGGAGAGAGTCTTTTTTGCAAGGGAATGACACCTTGCTATTTATAGGAGTGGGGTATGATTATTAGGGTTTACAATGATTGCCCTTTGAAAAGTCAGCGGCCAATAATCTGGACCATTAATCTTGATTGCAACAAATCTGGGCAGTTAATTTTTGATTGCGCCAAATCCGTATGGGCAATTAATGTTGATCGCAATGAATCTTCATAATTTGTCATGACAAGCTCGGATCTCCCGCCACGTGTTCAATTTGCTTAATTACAACAAATCTGATTTGATCCGAGTAATTATGATGATTATAACAAATCTGGGTTGTTATGATTTGCTAACAGCCATAACTCCGAGGGATAAGACCGCCACGTGTCTCAACTGTCATGAGGATCGCCACGTGTCTCAACTGTCATGAGGACCGCCACGTGTCTCAACTGTCGTGAGTGGTTCGTCCTGATAGAGCTGCATGAATGTGGTCTCTAAATGAACCACATATGGATGGCCCCCACACTCCTAGCCGCATGTAGGTAGCAGCCGCATGAGGGTGGCGACCGCATGAGGGGAATAACCGTATAAGGTTGGCAGCCTCGTGAAGGAGACAACCGCATGAAGGTGGCAGCCGCATGAAAGTGGCAGCCGCATGAAGATGGCAGCCGCATGGAGGGGGCAGCCGTATGAAGGAGGCAGCCGCATGAAGGTGGCAGCCGCATAAAGAGAGCAACCGCATGAAGAGGGCAATCGCATGAAGAGAGCAACCACATAGGGGTGACAGCCGCATAGGAGTGGCAGTCGCATAGGGAGCTTTGGACTTGGCGGATCGTGCCAGCTATAAAAGATTTTTTTTTATTTTCCCTAGGAGCACGCCATCATGTCAGGGCTATCATTTCAGCTTTATGTCAGAGTTGTCACTTCGCCTTTCTGTCAGAGCTGCCGTCAAGACATTTAACGAGGCAGTTGCTTTATGGCCAGCTGTAGAGACGAACTGCTTAGGGTCACGTGGATCCTTCCTGAGCCGCATGAGGCTTTAAAGGAATTTTGAACCGCATGAATGTCTAACAGATTCCTGAGCCGCATGAGGCTCTTTCTGTCTGAGCCGCATGGGCTTTTCTTGTTATTTTCCATGCCTCTACAAGACCCTCTTCAAAGTTTTTAATTTTTAAAATTGAAATACTTTGAATAAGAAGCATGGCTATGTAAACTCTTTTGGCCGTATAGCATGTTCTTGCCGCATGGACTTCCTAGCCACATGGACTTCCTAGCCGCATGGACTTCCTAGCCGCATGGACTGTCTGGCTGCATAAACTCCCTGCCACGTGTGCGTCTCCTGCCACGTGTGCGTCTCATTAATTGTTCTTGATTTGCTTTGGATTTAAAGCCGCCTTTTGGGGCAGGATCCCAAGGGTCGTTTTTAAATTTCCGGATTTTCCTCGATGACCGAAGAGTCAATTTTATTTTTATGCAGCACGCGGATCGAAGCGTCCCTCCTCCTTCTGCCTATAAATAGGAGCATTTTTGGTCAGAGAGACTTCTTTACTTTCTTCTGTCTTCAACTCTTCTTGCCCTAGATTGCTATCTTCGTCTTCCTTCTCCGCTCATCAATCAACAATGGTCCCCAAGTCTTCCAAGGCCGCGGCGAAGGGTAAGGGAGTGGCTTCTTCGTCAACCACGGCGCCTGAAGTTCACCTCGACGTTCACCCCACCATTGCTGGTAAGCGTTTGGGCGGATCGTATACTTCGAAACCCTAACAAAGACGGCTCTGTTGCATGCTTTATGCACAAGCCTTAATGTGTCCCTCGTCTTCATCGAACTGTTTAAATTGTATAGGCTGCATGTATGTCTCACGTCCGAGTCGTATGGGGGTATACCCCATGTCCGAGCCGCATGGGAGTTTGTCTAGTAGCCGCATAGACACTTCACAAACTGAACCGCATAATGACCCGTCGAACAGAGCCGTATAAGTCTCTCTGAATCGAACCGCATGAAGCCCCCTCAAACAGGACCGCATAAGCTTATCTGGACTGGACCGCATGAGGCTCTGGCCATCTTCTAACTTTGTTTTTTTTATCTTTGATTCTTGCAGCATCCTTGACGAAGGCTGAAATTATTGTGAATGAAGAGCTACTGCCTCCTTTCAAACAAGAGTAATCGCTCGTTAAGGAGGAGGTAATACCAAAAACGGAGGAACAGAAAGGAGAGCTGGCACCTATTGAAGTTGTTGTAAAGGAGGAGCCCTAGTGTGACGGCGGTAGTATTGGGAGTTTTGACCCTCCTGCTCCGAACGAGGATTTTGCTCAAGTAGATCCTTCATATGAAAAATAGTTGAGGGATTGGTATATGCGCCCCCGTAACTAGGATTCGTAGGCCCTCATAAATGTCCGTCTTTTGTCTTGATATTTCTGTCTGTCTTTAGCTGTAGTTTGTATTTTGCTTCTTTTGAACATCAATGTAATCTTCTTTCTTCTTGTCTGAATGAAATGATAGAGAACGTTTCTGGCTTGCTCATGAGATGTAGTCATGTGAATGTAACTGATTTTGAATGAACATAATACATTCGCTCTATTCTTTGCTTGTAGTAGTTGCCCCAATGGGAGACTTTTTGTGGACCTATTATCCTTGGCATACCCTGGTTCTGGATACGGATAATAAGTTGGGATAGAACCAACATACTTACTCAGAGGAAGTGAGGACATGGTAAATATGAGGGTTTCTTTGATGGAGCCTTCCCACTCAGAGGTAATGAGGACATAGCAGGAGTGGGCTCCATGAAGGGTACATAGAACAACTCAGAGTTAATGAGGACGTGGAAGTTCTATGTGAGGGGTGGTTTGTTTTTTATGGAAGGAAAACAACTCAGAGGTAACATCGACGTGGTTGTCTCGGAAAATCTGTGGATCTGTTACCCATTTTGTGCACTGAAAGTACGAATATTAGATCATAAGGAGGGAGCTCTTCTTAGGAGGAAAGTTCAGAGGTATGATCATACATGACTTACTACCTAAAGATGCGATAAAGATTCATCTGTAGTGACCAGAGTGTAAGTTCAGCGGTACCAGAGGGTACATAACTCATCACTTTGGAAGATTTGAAGTCGGGATGTGAGTTCAGCGGTACCACAGGGTACGTAACTCATCACTTTGGAAGATTTGAAGTCGGGATGTGAGTTCAGCGGTACCACAGGGTACATAACTTATAACTTTGGAAGATTTGAAGTCGGGATGTGAGTTCAGCGGTACCACGGGGTAAATAAACTCAACATTCTGGAAGATTTGAAGTCGGGATGTGTAAACCCCCTAAAATTTTACAACATTTTTTTTATATTTGTTTTATGCGGATATTTATACGACAAGTGCGAGTACGTACATACGTGATATTTATTTATTTAGTTATTTTACATAAATAGTTTATTTTAGGTTTCGTTAATATAGTAAATAGTTTTGTTTTTGAAATACATAAAGAGTAAATAATTTGTATATAAATATTTTTTCGCAAAAATTTAGTCAAATGTTTTATTTTTATTACTATAAAAATGCTTTTTATTTATAGAAGTATAGGTAATGATTTAAGAAATGATATTTTTCTCTTTTTATGCACTATACTGGAAAAATATGTTTTATGTAAAATATTAATTGCATGCAAGTACATGAAATTCAATTCATGTATATATTTTAAAATTTTAAAATTATTTTAGTAATTATTTTAATTTATTAAAAAGGTATTTCAAATAGTCAAATATTTATTATAAATTTCAAAATTATTTATTATTATTTTTATATTATTTATAAAAATATATTTTGAATTTCTCTATTTCATTAAACTTATTATGGGTATTTAAATCTGAAATTTTTTTATTACTTTTAATATGCTTAATTTAAATATGGAAGTTATCAATATTAAATTTGGATTTGAATATATACAGATTTAATTCGAAATTGGATTGGATTTGGATTTGGATTGAATCGGTTTTAAATTGATAAAAATTTAAAAGTGAGATATCAAAAAGGGGTTTGCAACTATCATAATCCTTATCTAAATAGTAGCTTCCACCTCCTATATAAGGAGAGGCTCATTATTCTCTGTTCCATTAATTTTTTCCACCTACAAATGTGTTTGTGCATCGTGTCCGTGCACATCAAGTCATATCCATTCACTTCTTCTATTTTTCATCCAAATTGATTAATGTTCTCATTAAAGAAATTCTCTTTTCCCTTCCATCTATTTTCTCTTATCACAAATTTTTACTATCCTTTTACCGATCAACCAAGTCCGTCTATCCTAGTTGTCCTTAAATTTCGAGTACGAAAATTTTCAAAGGTGAGTAGATTTGTAACTCATCTTTCCGAAATTAATGTTTTTTAAATTATAACTATATATTTTAATTTCGTGTTTAAAAGTAATTTTCGTAGAAATTTTGTAAAAGATATTTTGTGATACTATTGTTACCAAAAACTAGTTTTAAATTAATGGTTTGAAATAATGTTTCCAAAAAAAATGTTCCCGAATTTTTTATTTGAAATATAAAATATATTTTATTATATTTGGTCTTCTAAAATTGGTTTTTAAAAAAATTGAGCGATAAAAGGTTTTTTGTCTATCTATTTTTAAATAAAGATTTGGATTTATAAAAGTAAGTTTTATAATATTTGATGACATCGAGTATTATTTTGATATGTTAATCAGTTATTTGATTATATTTGAATTTATTTAAATTATCTTGATGGTTATCAACTATACTTTAAATTAAGTTGATAATTTAAATATTGTTTAAAATACTTAAGATGACTAATTGGAGCATTACGATTTGTCTAATCTAGATTTGAAATATTATTTAATTAAATAATTTATTTATTATTTGATTTAAATTATTTTGATAAATATTAGATATTATTTTAAAGTTATTATGTTGAGTTTGATTTGGATTTGGATTCTTATAATTTGAATTATTTGATAATATAGAATAATACTTAAAGTTCTTATGGTGATCATTTAAAGGATTGCAATCAAATTGATTTGTTTTTAAATAATTTATTTGATTTAAATTTATGGGAAGATTTATCCATTAGAAATTCTTATCCTATTGGAATCATATCCAGCATTAATTAGATCGTTTCTTATTTAAACCAATCCTATTCCTATCCAAATTAGTTGGTAATCATAATCATCCTTATTGATTTAGTTCTAATCCTATCATAATTTGCTAATTGCTAGCCATTATATATATCTATCGAATCTATTAATAAAATCATCTTTCAAACCATCCTTGTCAAAAAATTTCTCTTTTTTCGTCATAACTAAGCCCAAAATTCGTCATAAATTCAGCCTCAATTTTCAAAGGTTGTAGAAACTTCGAATGACCATAACTCCCAACTCCGGACTCCGTTTGACCTCCAGTTTTTTTGTTGGAATCGTATTGAGGTATATTTTCTGAATATAAATTTTATTTTCATAAATTCGAACTTAATTTTTTGGAAAATTTGTGGAGTGTCAGTTGTCCGAAATCTGACACGTTTTAGTGTTTTTGAGATTCTGGAAGAACCAGGAATCAGAATCACGAACCGTTTGAAGTTTCGGAATGCTGACGGAAAAATACACATCATATATTTTTCCCAAAAATTTTCCAGAATATTTAACTTTTGGTTTTTATTTTAGAAGTTTGTCACATCGTCTGAGTTCATCTTGTGTAGCCCTGTGACTATTTTGTACCCAACAGGATTATCTGTTTCACCAGCGAGGACCTCAGGCAAGACACCTTGCCTTACTGTTTATTTAAATTGCTCAATATCATGCATGTTTTTACTTATTTTCTAGCAAATATAAATTTTTCTTGCAAATTATTATATTTTAGTTGCATTTGGCCTAGAGTTAAGGGACCGCCCTTGGTTTATGCCGCATTCATTGGCCTCGACACATGTGTGCCACGACGTCGTGAGTCGTATATAGATTCGGACTTGCGTACCGACCATACATCGGTACGTACAGGACGAGCGTTAGGATATAACTGCTAATAGATTTGTCTAGAAGACTTAGCGGTTATTAGAAATATCGTGGTGTGGATTCAGCATGAGTTGTGCATGGGAAGGAAAAGACAGTTATTAGGCGTAGGGGCTTTCCCACATATACTTTTCTCTAGCTGCCATTTATGACTCAGCCGAGAACTAGTGCGCCGTGCATTTATTTACTTTTCTCTAGATGCCACTAGTGCCTCGGTTGAAACACAAATCTGTCGTGCATTTACTTTCCTCTAGCTGCCGTTAGTGACTCACCCGAGAGACTAGTGTGCCGTGCATTTATTTATTTTCCTCTAGATGCCACTAGTACCTCGGTTGAAACGCTAACGTACCGTGTTTCTAGTCTCGGGAGCCCTTGTGTGGAACATTGTCTTCAAAATGCATTTTCACATAGAATGGTTAAGGACCTTTATTTGTTTAGTCATGTATACTTTTCTGTTGAGCTTTTATTATTCAGTTATTGGCATGATATTATGTGTCTTGTTACGTTCCTCTGAGGACCTGGTTATCTCGCCAGGTGTGTGCTCTTGTCTTTCGCAGGTGTTCTAGCTCTAGCCGTGATCATCGCTATTTCTTCGAGGATAATTGCACTTGGATCGTCTTTCCTTCGCTCGCCAAAATCATTCTTTTGTATATCATGTATTTCTTTTCATTGTTGTAGTAGATTTGTCTCCGCCCAACATATCGTATCAAGACAATTCATTATCATTATATGATATCTTTTATTCATTTATTTTGTGTGGATATGATTAGTTATGGTTCTACTGCATTATACAGCTTACGTATATTTATTATACGGCTGGCATGTCTACGTTCCTAGTCCTACATGTCATTACCACATTTCTAGTTTGAGGGTAAATTTGTCATTTTTGGGGTAAATAAAATTTATTAGTATTAATTAGAATTTACGGGAATTTTTAGAATTTAATTTGGATTTATTTGGACTAGTTTGGTTTTTGGCCAGTTTTGACTCATGTAGACCAACTTAGGAACTAACCATGGTTAGTTGGGCTTGGTAAGGTCAAGTGACCCTAGTCTAACCTAGTGTGACTCAAGTTAGTGGTTAGTGATTCATTAGAACTTGAATTAGGAATTTAGGAATCAAGTCATTTGTTAAATGGCTTGTGGTTTCACAAGTCATTTTATGACTTAGCTAGATAGGACTAACAAACCTAGCTCAACCCTAACCCAAAGCCAAGTGGTCAGCCACCCTAGCTGAACCTAGGGATTCCCCCATTATAAATATCCTCCTAGTTTTTAGGGCTAGCCTCCCTCCTTAGAAAAAAATAGATCCAAGAAGAAAGAGGTGAGTTCTTGTCTTAGTAAATTCATTAAAATTCTATAATAGGTCCTAAAATCTCCAAATTTGTTGCAATAGTTTCTAATGATGATTTTCTTGCTGCTATGAATGTTTGGTTCAGTTTGGATTTGATTTGAAGGATTTGGGATACCAAGTGAGGAGCTAACAAAGGGCTTTTTCCATTGAAACTTCTCAAGGAGGTATCTCTCTCTTTTCTCCATGAAACTCCATGTAGTCTTTATATATAGGAAGCCCTAAGGGTCCCTCTAGGGTTTGGATAAGATTCGTTCCTGGTGTCGGAGCCTTCGTGTCCGTTCTGGACACGTATTAGTGTCCATGCTTGGTGTTCGACGAAATGCCTCAAAGGGCATTTCGATCGATTTATTTCATTCTTTTTGAATAGGAATGTTAGATTTGATGTTGTCTTTTGATTCCTGTGATTGAGTTTTCGTGTCGTGTCATTTTCGTGTCGCTTTGGTAGCTGGACACGCGCGCGCACACGTCGCGCGCTGCTGTAGGGAGTCCCCTGCTACTCGGGGCCTACAACTCCCTGGACACGACACTTGGACACGAATAAATTGACACACACTATGGGGCAGTGTCTGTCATGACACCCCCCAAGTGGTACGACTTCTCGTATCGTGTCGAGGGTGCACGACACGCCACACTAGTTTTACACTGAGTCTGTGTACTCGTGTGAATAGGCTCTGATACGCGTGTCTAACTTGGACACGCGGACACGAGGACCCAGGACAGGAGGACCTAGACTTAACCCTAGTCTAGGGGTACCCAGGTGCACGAGCACGTGGCCTACCACGTGCTGTGTCGTGTGCACGACACTCGTGCACACGTGCACGAGACTTAGTTCACTGCACTGTCACTGTGTGTGCTATTTTGAGTTCTTGGATGTGGACACGCTGTGTCAGGCTTTGGGGTGACACGAGATGGTGTATGGAGGTTGTGCACGAGGGGTGTGTACATTGTTTCAATCATTAGATCATAAATTAACTGGTTGCTTTTCGATTTACCCTTGAAAATCAATGTTCTGATACTTAGGTAAATTCCTGTTAGTTTCAGTTTTAAATTGATATTGTTCAGTGAGTTTAATCCTAATATTGATGTTAAATTGCTAAGTTGAACTCTGATTTTGTTTCCCTATATGCATTAGCTCACCATGGCTAAGTTGGTATTGAATTGATAAATTGGTGGACTGTAAATGGGTTTTTTTTGGCAAGTTAGCAAGTCTGAAATTGATGTTTAGTTCCTAAATTGTTCCAGATTTATATTCTGAACCTTGCCATCAATTTTACCCATCTAATGCTGTTGAATGATTGAGTTATAATTCCTAGATTGGTTCTCCCAGACTTGGGCTACTTGTTGGTTAATCTGAGTTTGTTTGATACATGAAACCTGTGTTCACTGTCAAGTGATTCCTGAGTTTTGTTTTTATAAAAAAAACCTGAGAGTGGATACTTGGATATACCAGAGGGTTACACTCTTTTGCAAAACTGAGATTGAAGAACAATGTTTGATTTCCCTTTCTTTTCTTCCTTACTGTTTTCCTGAGTACTTCCCTTCACTGCTTCTATTTCCTGTATACTGTCACATTATTCCTGATAACATATTTTGTATTCCTGCACTCATGATGGCCTATGTACACACAACTCTTCAAATGCATACTGTTTGATTCCCTTTCACTGCCATTATTCCTGTACACACTCTTGACACACACACACTCAATTTCCTCCCTGTTTTACTATTTCTTGCACAGTTATATATACTGATTCTTCTTTCATTGTTCTTCAATATTTTTTTCACTGTTTTGGACCGATATTTGTCCTTACAGTTTTGTGGTTAGCTGATCCTTGGGACTGAATATTTAAGTCCAGGATTATACTTAGCACAGCACTCTTGTTCACTGTTCTATATGCACTGTCATCCTTTTCCTGCACTTGGACACTAGTCACACACACACTGGATTTAACTTCCTGTTTTGCAAATTCCTGAACACTTGTTATCCACACACACCAGTTACTTTCATTCCTTCACTAGATTACTTTTCCTGTTGAATAATTCCTGTGCTCTTCACTGTTTTAGACTGTTAAAGGGTTCCTTTACAGTGAAGGCTAATTGATCACTAGGACTGTTAGCTAGTTCAATCCCTACACACACATGCATTCTCCCCATAGGCATTTCCATGTGTATATTATATATCTATGTACATATGTATGGTATAATGTATTTATAGATATGTGTGAATGTGTGTCTATTTGAATACATATAGTGTTTAGCCTATAATGCTTAGTGTTAGTTCAATATTGTGTATATATATATTGTGTGTATACTTAGGTATAATGAGTTCTTGAATGTGTGTGTTGCCTAGTATAGCCTTGTTAGACCTAGTTAGCCTAGTTTAGACCAAATTAGACTTGGTGGACCTAGTTTAACTTCTAGGGTTGACCAAAGTTGACCAAGAGTTGACTTTGGCCTAGATTGACTTAGAATCATATAGAATGCATAGTAGGACTCCATTTTGATATTCTGGACTTGTTGTGACTTGTGCTGTTCTGATTAGGAGCCAGACACCACTCCTTGGATAGTACGTTTCATACCGGACACTCAGTTACAGGCGAGTACATTCTCTGATCATTTCATATCCTGCTTAGAATTATTACCTGCAGTAGATTACTTTACTTGTACTGTCACGTTGGTCACACGGATTGGTACTATATGGATCTCTACATGCGATGTTATCCCCCTCGGGAGCATCGGGTACATTGTGCTTATGCGTTTCACTTACATCATATACTCCTGTGCTTCTATTTTACATGTGCACTCCTGTGAATCTTGTACTCTCATGTTCACGGAGCCCCCATGTATACTATCATGTGCACCCTATATGGGCCCCCATGTGATATCTTGTGCAATAACATAACCTGTTTAGATCCTTGTGTATTGATTGGGGATACGGGGGAGTGCTAGTAGTTGTGTGAACAATTCCAAAGTAGTGTAGATCTTGTGCACCTCGATCCTGTGCAAATCCGTCCTGTTCACATGTGCTATCTCGTACTCTGACTCACTAGCCACTGTTAGTTCTCTATGTATAGTAGATATTTACATTACAGTTCTTTCCGTGTTTACATACAGCATTTCTTCAGTACTCGTATCTTACTTTACTGCATGTTTTTATTTTCTAACCTGCTATGATCTGTTGAGATGTACTGTGCTCGCTCCTGTCCTGACTGGACCTGTTAAAAATATTACAGAGGACGAGGAGGAGGCTTGCCTGGACACCTACTACGGGGCAGCCCTAGATGACACCTGTGAGCTGGACCCTCAGGAGGATCCAGCAGTAGCTGAGGACTTTCCCCCGACTGCCTAGACTAGATTAGCTAGATTGTTTTTCATTTGTAGTCTTGAGACATGTTCTAGTTAGACTCTTTATGTGGAGATCAGTTGTATATATTCTTTTATCTGAGACTTGTACTGCTGGGATTATCTTAGACTATTGTTTTATCTATTTCATTTCCTTGAGTTCTATTCATATCGTGCTATATCTTTCTTAGTTGTGATTGAGTTTCTATTGCTATGTCACCCCCAATCGGGGAGTATAAACTGTTAGATATTTACATTGCTAGATGTTGTGACCTAGGACAGCGTTCTACCGCCGACACTGCGGCGTAGGCTGGACGTATTCACGTCTCGTGCCCTTACTCTAGGGTGTGGGTCGTGACACTACGTATTTTGGGACCGGGGCGTTACATGTTTTTGTGGTGGCCCATGCAGGTCAAGATAAATTGTTTGGTTACTTTATCGTACCAAGCAAGCCTGCGAATAGGATTAGAAGTCTAGGATCTCATCCACATACTTGACCTGTTTTCTCGATTCCATATTCGAACTATCGTCCGACTCATCGACTGCATCTTGCTTGATTCCTTCTATCATTATTCTTATCTCCTCTTCGTGCTTGCTAGAGGTTAGGATGGTGACCCCTACTAGTTAGACATGTTACTTTTGTCCCCAAAACACTATTAGTTTAATTCTTTTAAGTTGGGTAGAATGCCTTGTGACCTAGAAATCCATTTGTCCTTGTGACCTATATTAGTAAGTTCACTTAGATTCTAGAATTTAGAGGACCAAACTCATCTAGTCAACCAAGAATTTGGACAAGAAGGCTGTCGGACGACTGTATGGAGACCAACAAAGGATGTAACTTAGAGTCTTAAGGAGTTTGAACTAATTCTACTCTATTTCAATCTTAATCTCACGTGCCTATATTTTTACTATCTAGACTAATGATGCTAATGTAGCCTAGTTTTTGCAAGCTCAATTCTTTATCAAGCTTGTTCATGAAATATGTTATTGGAGGCCTCCACTAACATATTGTCTACTCAGAACCGGTGCATGATGGTCTGATCAACCTAGTGCACTTTGGTTCGCTTTTATCTATCGTTCTACGTGAATGGGGACATAGCTAAACTTGCCCTCTAGAGTCCCATCCACGACTGCCTTGGCAACTCCTTTTGAATTATTCGGTCCTCTTTGAACCACGTATTCGTATTCGATAATGCCTCCTTCGAACTCTATATTACTTTCGCCTTCAACTATTTTAGAAGGACGAAGGCGTTATACTAGAACTTCCAATCGACTATGACCATTCTCACTCGATGTTGTTATATCTTCATCCTAAACTACTCATCCTTTTCTCGGCCCTATCATGACATTCTAATCACTTAAATTAGGAGTGAATCTAATCGTTCTCCTAAGAACTAAATCTTAAAGGTCTCTAAGTTATTCCTCTTGATACCGTACTATTGCGTGTTATCTTGATTAAACTTTAACCCTAATCATTTTTCCTTCTGACGTTAGTTAGCCATATCCATGATTTATGTCGTCATTATTTGAAATCGCGATTTTCTAACACATGTTTGCATTGAATGTTGTTTCCTTGCCTCGTCCAGTGACTTGATCGTATCCATTACCGATATACCCATGTGACCGTCTCACCCACCCCCTATTATTCTTAATTTCGAGGACAAAATTCTTGTAAGTTGGGTTGGATGTAAACCCCCTAAAATTTTACTATATTTTTTTATATTTGTTTTATGCGGATATTTATACGACAAGTGCGAGTACGTACATACGTGATATTTATTTATTTAGTTATTTTACATAAATAGTTTATTTCAGGTTTCGTAAATATAGTAAATAGTTTTATTTTCGAAATACATAAAGAGTAAATAATTTGTATATAAATATTTTTTCGCAAAAATTTAGTCAAATGTTTTATTTTCATTACTATAAAAATGCTTTTTATTTATACAAGTATAGGTAATGATTTAAGAAATGATATTTTTCTTTTTTTATGCACTATACTGGAAAAATATATTTTATGTAAAATATTAATTGCATGCAAGTACATGAAATTCAATTCATGTATATATTTTAAAATTTCAAAATTATTTTAGTAATTATTTTAATTTATTAAAAAGGTATTTCAAATAGTCAAATATTTATTGTAAATTTCAAAATTATTTATTATTATTTTTATATTATTTATAAAAATTTATTTTGAATTTCTCTATTTTATTAAACTTATTATGGGTATTTAAATTTGAAATATTCTTATTACTTTTAATATGCTTAATTTAAATATGGAAGTTATCAATATTAAATTTGGATTTGAATATATACAGATTTAATTCGAAATTGGATTGGATTTGGATTTGGATTGAATCGGTTTAAATTGATAAAAATTTAAAAGTGAGATATCAAAAAGGGGTTTGCAACTATCATAATCCTTATCTAAATAGTATCTTCCACCTCCTATATAAGGAGAGGCTCATTATTCTCTGTTCCATTAATTTTCTTTACCTATAAATGTGTTTGTGCATCGTGTCCGTGCACATCAAGCCATATCCATTCACTTCTTCTATTTTTCATCCAAATTGATTAATGTTCTCATTAAAGAAATTCTCTTTTCCCTTCCATCTATTTTCTCTTATCACAAATTCTTACTATCCTTTTACCGATCAACCAAGTCCGTCTATCCTAGTAGTCCTTAAATTTTGAGTACGAAAATTTTCAAAGGTGGGTAGATTTGTAACTCATCTTTCTAAAATTATTATTTTTTAAATTATATCTATATATTTTAATTTCGTGTTTAAAAGTAATTTTCGTAGAAATTTTGTAAAAGATATTTTGTGATACTTTTGTTACCAAAAACTAATTTTAAATTAATGGTTTGAAATAATGTTTCTAAAAAAATGTTCCCAAATTTTTTATTTGAAATATAAAATATGTTTTTATTATTTTTGGTCTTCTAAAAATTGGTTTTAAAAAAATTGAGCGATAAAAGGTTTTTTGTCTATTTATTATTAAATAAAGATTTGGATTTATAAAAGTAAGTTTTATAATATTTGATGACATCGAGTATTATTTTGATATGTTAATCAGTTATTTGATTATATTTGAATTTATTTAAATTATCTTGATGGTTATCAACTATACTTTAAATTATGTTGATAATTTAAATATTGTTTAAAACACTTACGATGACTAATTGGAGCATTACGATTTGTCTAATCTAGATTTGAAATATTATTTAATTAAATGATTTACTTATTATTTGATTTAAATTATTTTGATAAATATTAGATATTATTTTAAAGTTATTATGTTGAGTTTGATTTGGATTTGGATTCATATAATTTGAATTGTTTGATAATATAGAATAATACTTAAAGTTCTTATGGTGATCATTTAAAGGATTGCAATCAAATTAATTTATTTTTAAATAATTTATTTGATTTAAATTTATGGGAAGATTTATCCATTAGAAATTCTTATCCTATTGGAATCATATCTAGCATTAATTAGATCGTTTCTTATTTAAACCAATCCTATTCCTATCCAAATTAGATGGTAATCATAATCATCCTTATTGATTTAGTTCTAATCCTATCATAATTTGCTAATTGCTAGCCATTATATATATCTATCGAATCTATGAATAAAATTATCTTTCAAACCATCCTTGTCAAAATTTTTCTCTTTTTTCGTCATAACTAAGCCCAAAATTCGTCATAAATTCAGCCTCAATTTTCAAAGGTTGTAGCAACTTCGAATGACCATAACTCCCAACTTCGGACTCCGTTTGACCTTCAGTTTTTTTGTTGGAATCGTATTGAGGTATATTTTCTGAATATAAATTTTATTTTCATAAATTCGAACTTAATTTTCTGGAAAATTTGTGGAGTGTCAGTTGTCCGAAATCTGACACGTTTTAGTGTTTTTGAGATTCTGGGAGAACCAGGAATCAGAATCACGAACCGTTTGAAGTTTCGGAATGCTGACGGAAAAATACACATCATATACTGTTTCCAAAAATTTTCCAGAATATTTTACTTTTGGTTTTTATTTTATAAATTTGTCACATCGTCTGAGTTCATCTTGTGTAGCCCTGTGACTATTCTGTACCCAACGGGATTGTCGGTTTCACCAGCAAGGACCTCAGGCAAGACACCTTACCTTACTGTTTATTTAAATTGCTCAATATCATGCATGTTTTTACTTATTTTCTAGCAAATATAAATTGTTCTTGCAAATTATTATATTTTAGTTGCATTTGGCCTAGAGTTAAGGGACCGCCCTTGGTTTATGCCGCATTCATTGGCCTCGACACATGTGTGCCACGACATCGTGAGTCGCATATAGATTCGGACTTGCGTACCGACCGTACATCGGTGCGTACAGGACGAGCGTTAGGATATAACAGCTAATAGATTTGTCTAGAAGACTTAGCGGTTATTAGAAATATCGTGGTGTGGATTCAGCACGAGTAGTGCATGGGGAGGGGAAGAGAGTTATCAGGGGCTTTCACACATATACTTTTCTCTAGCTGCCATTTGTGACTCAGCCGAGAGCTAGTGCGCCATGCATTTATTAATTTTTCTCTAGATGCCACTAGTGTCTCGGTTGAAACACAAATGTGTCGTGCATTTATATTCCTCTAGCTGCCGTTAGTGACTCACCCGAGAGACTAGTGTGCCGTGCATTTATTTATTTTCCTCTAGATGCCACTAGTACCTCGGTTGAAACGCTAATGCGCCGTGTTTCTAGTCTTGGGAGCCCTTGTGTGGAACGTTGTCTTCAAAATGCATTTTCACAAAGAATGGTTAAGGACCTTTATTTGTTTAGTCATGTATACTTATTTTGTTGAGCTTTTATTATTCAGTTATTGGCATGATATTATGTGTCTTATTACGTCCCTCTAAGGACCTGATTATCTCGCCAGGTGTGTGCTCTTGTCTTTCGCAGGTGTTCTAGCTCTAGCCGTGATCATCACTATTTCTTCGAGGATAATTGCACTTGGATCGTCTTCCCTTCGCTCGCCAAAATCATTCTTTTGTATATCATGTATTTCTTTTCATTATTGGTAGTAGATTTGTCTCTGCCCAACATATTGTATCAAGACAATTCATTATCATTATATGATTTCTTTTATTTAATTATTTTATGTGGATGAGATTAGTTATGGTTCTACTGCATTATACAGCTTACGTATATTTATTATACGGCTGGCATGTCTACGTTCCTAGTCCTACGTATTTTGGAACTGGTACGTTACAGGATGTGAGTTCAGCGGTACCACAGGGTACATAACTCAACATCCTGGAGGATGTCATTTCAGACGTAATACTTCTTTAAGAACTTGCCGTTGATGGGCAACATGAGCAAGTCTGCATTTTGTTTTACGAGGCAGTAAGCTCCATTGGAGAATACAGCGTCGATGATGAACGGGCCTTTCCACTTTGGCAGGAACTTGCCGGCGATTTTGTGAGTCATAACCTTCGGCCTCCGAACTGCCAGAACGAGATCGCCCACTTGGAATGTTCTGATTTTAAGCTTTCTGTTGAAGGCTCCGGAGATACGGGCTTGGTACAACTCGATTCATTGTTGAGCTAACAGACGCTTCTCATCTAGGGCCTCCAACTCTTTTAGTCGGCGATGGTGATTATTATCTGTCGTCAGTCGGTAGGTGAAAGCGACGCGGAGTGAAGGGATTTGAGTCTCCAATGGGAGAACTGCCTCACTTCCATATACCAGAGAGAACGGAGTGTTTCCAGTGGCCGTCCGTACTGTAGTGCGGTATACCCACAAGCATTCACCGAGCTTTTCATTCCAGTCGCGTTTGTTTGATGACATGAACTTCTTGAGAAGCTTGATGATTGTTTTATTGAATGCTTCAGCCAAACCATTAGCCGCTGGGTTGTATGGTGTTGGAGAAATATTCTGGATTCGGTGTTTGTCGCAAAACCGATAGAAGGCGTGGCTTGCGAACTGCGGACCATTATCGTAGATGATCCTTCAAGGCAGTTCGAAGCGGTAGATAACGTAATGCTTGAGAAAGCTGATCACGTTTGAAGTCTTGACTTCTGCTAACAGAATAGCCTCTGCCCATTTGGAGAAGTAATCTGTGATTGCGAGTATGAAGCGGTATCCTCGGGACGAAGGCGGAGTGATCGGACCAATGATGTCCATTCCTCATGCTTCGAATGGCCAGGATGCCACCGTCGGATGTAGAAACTCGGATGGCTGGTGGATGAAATTTGCATGGACTTGGCAAGCTTTGCACTTTCTTGCATAGTCTATCGTATCCGCAACTATCGTGGGCAGTAATAGCCCATTCGACGAAGGCGGTCTTATAGTTTTGGGCCGGGCTGATGGGCCCCACAGATGCCATCATGAGCTTCATGCACGGCTTCTTTGGCTTCTGTATCTGACCGACATCGAAGCAGTAATCCATCGTATGATCGTTGATATAGTATTTTCGTCTCCTTATCATATAAGAAACTGAGGGAACACCTTCTGATAGAAGTGGCTTCCTTCGGATTCTCTGGCAGGATGTCGTAGACTACGAAGTCAATGAATGGTTGTCTCCAGTCTGGTGCTTCGTCGATTATCAGCGCAGAGTAACTCTCAACACTTTGAACTTTATTCCTGGGACAGACCAACTCACGGCCTATGATGTCAACCAGATGATGAGCATGATTCGGTACCGCTAGAGAAGCGACAAGGCCTGCTAGGACATCGGCTTCAATGTTCTGGAGCCTGGGAACGTGTTCTAAGAAGAACCCTTCCAAGGACGAGATGATGTCAATCACTATTTGGTGATAGGGGATCATGTCTTCATGACGCACTTCGTATGAGCCCTGGATTTGGTTAACGATTAGATGCGAATCGCCGTATGCTTCAAGGTACTTTACCCCCAGCTCCTTCGCAAGTCGGAGGCCAATGACCAAAGCATTGTACTCGGCCATATTGTTTGAACAGGGCTCCGTGAGGGAATACGCCCGATTGATCACCAGCCCGAAGGGAGACATCAGCACCACTCCGACCCCAGCGACGATGTTGCCCTTGGGCCCAGTTCTAGAAGCGCCGTCGAAGAACATTTGCCATACATCATCATGAAAGGCCATATTTAAATTGGCGACCTCATCTGGAATCTCTTCGTCTATTCTGGTTGACTCCAAACCTGGATGAGATGCTAAAAAGTCTACCAGAGCTTGACCTTTAACAGCCTTCTGCGGGACAAAGATCATGTGGTAGGGAGATAATAAAATTGCCCAGGTAGCGAGGCGAGAGCTAAGTGCACCTGGCTTGGTCATGAGGACCCTGAGGGGGTTAATTCTTGATACGACATGGATGGTTGTCCCGTGACGTAGTGTCGCGTCTTCTGAATGGAAAATACCAGAGCAAGGCACTCTTTCTCTACGATGGTGTATCGATGCTCGGGTCCCATCATCATTCGGCTGAGGTAATATATAGCCTGCTTATGGCCTGCATCGTTGTTTTGTGCTAGTAAAGCACCGAAAGAATGCTCCATTGCTCGCACATAGAGCAGGAATGGTTTTCCAGCAACCGGGGCTACCAGGACTGGAGGGTTCGACAAATATTCTTTGATGCTGTCGAAGGTGCGTTGACATTCTTCATCCCAGACGAATGACACACCCTTCTTCATGAGGTGGGTGAATGGTTGACATCGTCCGGAGAGATTAGAGATAAACCTCCTGTTGTAAGCTATCTACCTTGAAGACCTCGGAGTTCACGAAGATTTCTCGGGGGACCCATCTCCATAATTGCCTTTGTCTTCTTAGGGTCTATGTGGATACCTTAGGAAGCAATGATGAAACCCAAGAACTTTCCGCTGGATACGTCCAAGAAGGATTTTGTGGGATTCATTTTCAAATTGTGCGCTCGCATCAGGTCGAACACCATCCTCAGATTATGCAGATGATCTTCTTTAGAGCGGCTCTTGACGGCGATGTCGTCGACGTAGCATTCCACTGTCTTACGCAAGTGGTCTCTAAAGATAACGCTTATAGCTCTTTGATAGGTGGCACCAGCATTCCTTAAACCGAAAGGCATGACCGTGTAGCAATATGTGCCAATTAGTGTTCGGAATGATGTATGTTTTTCGTCATTAGGGAACATCTTGATTTGGTTGTACCCCGAGAAACCATCCATGAATGACATACGCTCGAAGCCGCAGGTGTTGTCAATCATGATATCGGTGATAGGGAGGGGGAACTCATCCTTAGGACATGCCTCATTCAGATTGCGAAAGTCGATGCAGATTCGAATCTTTTTATTCTTCTTGAGGACTGGTAGAGAGAGGTACGGACTGAGTCACTTCGGGTACCAGGTCCGATGGACCCACATGTTCTCCTCCCGTGATGTGGTAATTAAGGGGCACTAGACCAGCAGCCTGGTCTCAGGGAGGTGGAAGGTTATCGACCTCCATCTTCGCTCTGGGGACAGGCACTACTCCATCTGGAGTCTCTGTCGGAGGGAAGTTACCGAATTGTACTGACACCATGTTGGCTGCAACGGTCACCTCTTCGAAATCAATGGCCAGGGCCTTGGAATCGATGAGACACTGGATGTATCGCTTCAGTTGGTAGCAGTCATGTATAGCATGGTGGACATGGCGATGGTTGTGGCAGTACTTGCGGCTCTCCATTTCCGCAGGATGAGGTTCACACCTTGGAAGAGGGAGCTGAATTCGACCTTCTTGTATGAGCATGTCCAAGATGGGCTTGACATGGCCGTCCTCGAAGGAATAGGTCATCTGAGGCCACTGCTTCTCTGCTGGCTTTATTTCAGGCTTCGGCGCTGTGTAGGCTACCATAGCCTGTTTGCCCTTGTTGTCTCGATTGTTGGAGGGATTACCACCATTGTTGCTGTTGGTGTTAGGGCGTTTGCCCTTGTCCTCTCCTTTTGAGACGTGTAATCCCAATTGGCGAGCTTTCTTTAACTTGTCTTCTGTGCTAGTGGCGCTGATAATAAAAGTCTTCCAATCCTTAAACTGACTTTCGCCCATCCAAAGGCTGATCGTAGGAAGCAGCCTCTTTTGGCAAATTTTAATTAAGGAGGAATCAGGGTTACCGGAAGGCAACTTCATCGCGGTTTGACAAAACTGCTCGATATAGTTCCTTGTCAGCTCCTTTTCTCCCTGGACAACGTCCATGAGGGTGGACATTGTCACGTCTTGTCCTACTTCGTAGAACCTCTCCAGGAACATACGTTTGAAGCCGGTGAAAGAATGGATGCAGTTGTCCGACAAGTTGCGGTACCAGTCGAAGGCGACCCCCTCCAGTGCCCCGATGAACAACCGTATAAGGATGGCAACGTCATGAGGCAGATGGTCGGTTGCGACTTCGAAGTAGGTGATGTACCTACTTGCAGATTTCTTTCCATCATTTGGATTGATGTTAAATGGTTTATATCTTGGTGGGAAGGGAACATCTCTCCATGCAGCAGGATACGGTTGTCGTATCCTGAGGTCTTGGCAGTTTTCTCGGGCGTGGAACATGGCCCGGAGCTCCTGGACCTCTCTTCTTGCCTCTCTGGCCTCGTCTACAGCGGTGGGGCATGATATTTTCAAAGGATTATAACCCGGGTTTGGTGCGGCTGAGTTCAAGTCTGCATTGACCGTGGGTCCCACGTTTGTTTGGCCAAGTGTCCTTCCTTGCAGAGTTAAAGGGCCACTTTGATCTCGTCCACGGATTTGACCAAGGTAAGATGTATAGCCTCCAGGGTGTCGATGTGTTGGCGATCACTGGGACCGTCTTAGTTGCTGTCCGTCATGAACACTGTCCTTACATGAGGAGAGATGGCAAGAACGATGAAGGATGCACCCTCTGAGTCATACCCCTGTACAGAGAAGTCATCAGGGTATGTGGTAATGTTCTCCTCTGGTTCGGACTCAGAAGGAGTGGTACCTCCAGCTTCAGAGTTTGCCTCGTCTTGAGAGTTGTGGACGTCCTCAGGGACATCGGGATCTGTTGCATCTGTTGGGTGAATCGTTTCCTCTGGATTTCTTGGAACACCGGATTATCGTAGATATTTGGAGGAGTGCTACCCCCGGCTCCAGTGCCTCCCAGAGATGTGGACGACGAATCTCCAAGTGTGGCAGATTTTGTCTTTGAGCGGGTACCTTGGTAAACTCCTCCTGTAACGGTGGTAGACAACCGCTTATAAGAGAGTTTCTTGGTTACGCCGGTTGAGATTTCCGGACTAGAGATATTTGTTTTCTTCCCTCTACCACTACCAGGAATCTTTATAGCAGAATTACAGGAGGCGACGAGAAGCGCTTCATCTTCTGAGCTTGGGTCTTGCAGTCGTTGGAAGACGGACCGCCGGTCTTTTGTACTGCCGCGTTGTTACAGCAGCATTTGACAATGACTTGGGTGCAGTGATGTCCATGGAATGACTCTCTGCACACCGAAGCTTCTTCTCTTTCTTTGTGCTTGTGAAGGATCACGTCACGCATGTCAGGTGCACCTCGAGCAACCTTTACATCCGTTTTGTAGGCCCGGGAATCTTGAGCATCTGAGTGTGTTGGCACCATGTTTGCTCCCTGATTGTTGGAGGACTCTTGGGAACCACTCTATCCGTTTATCGCCGGGGGCTGGACTCGAGTGGTCCGGTACAACTTTCCCTCGAAGGCCTGCATAACAGTAAGCGGAGCGCTCGAATGGTCAGAGGTTGGGACAGCTGACTGAGCTCGCCGAGCCCGTACTGTCCTAGAGTTCTTCACTCTAGCACCCAAGGCTGCATAGTAGGAAGAGTCCAAATGGTGCCACAGAGAGTCTAGCACATGTTCTTGGGCGCATCTGGAGTCAGGACCGCATGTGAGGCGGTCAAAGACTGACCGTGAGCCGCATGGAGCAGATGGTATACGGCTGGGTTTGGTAGCCGTGCGGGTTGTCTGCATGCGGCTGGCATGTGTGGCCGCATGACCCTTCTGTATGCGGCTAGGAGCGGTGGCCGCATGAACCTTCGGGATACGGCTGGAAGTCATGATCGTGCAGGCTACCTGCATATGGCTGGCAGTTTTGGCCGTATGGGCGTTCTTCTGTGGCCGCATGAGTCTTCTCCATACGGCTGGCGGTTGCGGCCGCATGAGCCTTCTTTATGCGGCTGGCACCCTTATGCGGCTTGGACCGTATAGAGTTCCTCTTTGCTCCTGTAAGTCCAGCATCATAGTGTTTTCTTCTGCTGGACTTGGGGACAGCAGAGTCCTCTATGGCCTGAAGCAGGGCCACATGAGAGTTTTCTCCGCCGTCTTGAGTAACAGAGAGTACTTCTTCGAGAGTTTGGGAAGGAGCGAATGATTTGGGCCTCCACTCTCTGCGGGCCTTCTTCGTGCGGGCTCGTTGCTGGACCGGGCCAGTGCTCCCGTCGGAGAGCATTTTTTCAAACGTCTGCTGGTCGGACCGGGCAACCAGCATTTATTGAGTGGAGCCAAGTTTGGCTGCGTTCGATTGCGTCACCAACTCCTCAGCCGTGGAGAAGTTAGTCCCAACCAGAGTCGCCATCGTGTTTGCCATTGATTGTAAAAGTACAGAACAATTTTATAAGAGGACTGAACTTAGACTCATAATACAAACTCGCTCGTACAAAGAAAGCCTAGGAATAAAAACCTAGGTACAGCAATCTAAGTACGATTGTTTATTTTTAATTCTGGAGGGTGAGATAGAGGCTCAGGAAAGCGACGTCAGCTCTGCCTTACTCCTTGGACGATCGGATGTAGCCTTGACTCTGATGAAGAAATGCTCTCGGGATGTGTAGGAAGAATCCTCTATGCGTGCCTTTGTCTCTCTGTGTGTCCAGCCGGGTAGAGAGAGTCTCTTTTGTAAGGGAATGGCACCTTGCTATTTATAGGAGTGGGGTGTGATCATTAGGGTTTACAATGATTGCCCTTTAAAAGTCGGCGGCCATAATCTGGACCATTAATCTTGATTGCAACAAATCTGGGCAGTTAATTTTTTATTGCGTCAAATCCGTATGGGCAATTAATGCTGATCGCAATGAATCTTCATAATTTGTCATGACAAACTCGGATCTTCCGCCACGTGTTCAATTTGCTTAATTATAACAAATCTAATTTGATCCGAGTAATTATGATGATTATAACAAATCTGGGTTGTTATGATTTGCTAGCAGCCATAACTCCGAGGGGATAAGACCGCCACGTGTCTCAACTGTCATGAGGATCGCCACGTGTCTCAACTGTCATGAGGACCGTCACGTGTCTCAATTGTCGTGAGTGGGACGTCCTGACAGAGCCGTATGAATGTGGTCTCTAAATGAACCGCATATGGGTGGCCCCCACACTCCTAGCCGCATGAAGGTAGCAGCCGCATGAGGGTGGCGGCTGCATAAGGAGGATAGCCGCTTGAGGATGGCCGCCTCGTGAAGGAGGCAGCGATGAAGAAGGCAGTCGTATGAAGGTGGCAGCCGCATGAAGGGGGCAGCCGTGAAGAAGGAAGCCGTATGAAGGTGGGCCGCATGAAGGTGCCAGCCGTATGAAGGTGGCAGTCGCATGAAGAGAGCAACCGCATGAGAGAGAGCAAACCGCATTGGGGTGACAGCCGCATAGGAGTAGCAGTCGCATAGGGAGCTTTGGATTGGCGGATTGTGCCAGCTATAAAAGATTTTCTTTTCCCTAGGAGCACGCCATCATGTCAGGGCTATCATTTCAGCTTATGTCGAGTTGTCACTTCGCCTTTCTGTCAGAGTTGCCGTTAGGACATTTAATGAGGTAGTTGCTTAGGAGCTGTAGAGGCGAATGCTTAGGGTCACGTGGCCCTTCCTGAGCCGCATGGAGCTATCCGAGCCGCATGGCTTTAAAGGACTTTTGAACCACATGAATGTTTAACGGATTCCTGAGCCACATGAGGCTCATTCTGTCTGAGCCGCGTTGTTTTTTCTTGTTATTTTCAGCTTCTACAGTCTTCACGACGCCTACGACAACGATGCCGTCCAGCACCCGTTCTATGCGTACGACACCTTACAACATCTTTTTGACGCCCATACGAAGTCGCACGACGGGCCGCGTGGTCGGCCGTCGTTTATACCCTTGGTAGAATGGTGCCGGTCCTCGACCGCCGTTGCAGCGCCCTAGCCGTTGAGTTTTTATGCACGGGCGCCCCATTCTGTCCTACGCCAGCTCAGATCATGGTTATTTTCGTCAGTCCTACGACGATGTGGATATCCGCATCACAGGCCGGCTCATCATCGCCCATATATATATATATATATTAGTTCCGAAATCTCTCGGATTCGAACTCCTCACCACAAGGGCCGCATGTCTCACTACCACTAGGCTAGGGGTCATTGGCATACATATATATAGATATATATAATAGATATCTTATATTA